>JARHVA010003915.1:0-605000 GCA_037957365.1 Torreya grandis
TAAAGAGGGGGGAAATGTAGATGATATTTTGTGATTATGTAGCATCTCAATCTTGTACACTTGGAAAACTTAGACCTTGGATATTCCTCTTAGTTTTACACATTCTTTGCTTATATTAGCCTCCCATCTACTTTGTCTTATGCCCATTAGCCTATCTTTTAGTCTAAACATCCCTATATTGATGACACAGACATCCCATCTTGCCTAAAATGCTTCAAATGTACTTATATTACACATTTTCATGTTTTGAGTCTATTCTTACTCTCCTTCTCCTTAGAAGTTAATGTTTGGGATAAACTTGACATTATTGTCCTACCTCGATGCAAGTTTTTAGTGCCCTAAAGTCATCTAAATTAAAATCTAAACATATTATAATGGTTTACCTAAGTGAGTTAATGTGAGTTATCTATTGATAGGATTGGTATAAATATAATATCAACCCTCATTGATTCGTCACCTAGAAATTAAACCAAACTAGCACTCAAGAAGTACTCAAGTTACCAAAAGCTTTACTATTTTTACCTATTATGATATTATTTAAAGGAACAACCTAGTTAAAAGTCTAAAGTACTAAAGGAGTAGTCATACGGTCATATTTTCAAATTTATAAGCTAGCTCACTATTGTACTTGATTTACACACAAGCCAACATGTAAGGGATAAATACATGAGTCTAAGGCCCTCTTATGGAGTATTATCTATGTAGGTATCACCTTTTTATAATAGGGTCAATGCAAGTTAGATCGACATTGTGTGCCCACTAACCCATTTTCCCTAAGGTCACTTTGAATATGGAAATCTAGAATTTTTCCATTTCATCAAGAGTGATAATCAATGACCTAAATATGAATGCAATAGAATGAAGACAAATCTAAACCTAGAGGAATTTAGGTAGTCTCATCTTGTTTTAGTATCTATTCTATATGGGACACTAGAATTAAATTTAGACACTATAATCAACATGACCATACCAAGTTGACACAACTATTTAGAGAGCCATAGGTACCAAATCTAGAATCTGATGAATGATCTAGAATTGTCTTCCTACCTATTTTATTCCTATACCAAATCAATATTTTCATTAGCATCAGAATTAGATAAGTACTCTACTTAATTTAATTTTTATATTTATCATAATTATACTTTCCATTAATAGCCTATCTTAGTTTTAAAATTTTAGCATATGGTACATCTAAGTTTAGCACATTAATTGGCCTATTGTAGATCTAATATTCACCCATGTTCCCTGTCATCTCTATATCATCAAACCTATCTACCTAATCAAGATTCCTTAATCTAAATTAGGGTTAAACAATGTTAACTAGTCATGCTTTCTATGTTTCCTATGAAATTATTATGATTGGTGCTTTATCATGCTCTGTAGTTATCTCACTTACCTCATATGTATGTCTTCAAATAAACAAGATAAGTTATGAAGGTGGTATAATAAGATGATTGTCAAGTTTGAATTTAAAATATTAGAAAGGTGAATTATATGATGTAAGAGTATATTCTCACCCCTTGTCTACAATTTTGATAAATTTATGAAATGTAGAAGGTACATTCTCCATGGCACAAATCCATGTTCTACCCAAAAGTAAGTTGTAGTGTAATTGGTTTGGCATTAATTGAAAAACTATGGGTAGTATCTTAGGGCCTAGTAGTATATCCAATTTAATAGCTCCAAGTGTTTGATAATGGGTGTTATCAAAGCCCTAAATAGTTTTTTTTTGAATGTTACTCATATGGATACCCAATATTTTTAAGACTGTAGAGCTAAAAATGTTCACTTTTAAGCCATTTTATACCAAAACATGCTTGAATCAACTTTCTTCTATTTGACCTTGAATTAATGCAAGATATTATTGTATAATGCATTTATAATGTAATTCAACATTACTAAATTTGATAACCTAGTTGATATCCTTGAGTGTATTCATGATAAAATTAAATGATGTTGGTTGTGTATGACTAAGAAGAATTGTATCACATAAAACATCATATAATATATCTTTTTGGACTATTAATATTTTTAATAACTCTAAAATATAAAATTTAGTGGGAGTATTCTTGATTTGATTGAGAATGTCATAACCATTAGATTGATTTTCTTTCTTTATGGGGGGGGGGGGGGGGAGGTTGATGGGGCTTGTGGGGAAAGATGTTTAACACCTTCATTTTTCCTTGATAGATGAGGGTTTTCCCTCATCGAGTGTTAACATCATGGAAATTGGGGTTTGATATGAACCTTGGGTGAATTAAGGCAACATGATGATGATTGAGGTAGCTTTGAGGTCTATGAATATAGGTATAATTAAGTGATTCATGCATTCCCTTTAGTTTTTAGTAGTGACAGGTAAGAGTTCGGATTGGATATTAAAATAATATGAATTTAGGAAGGTTTGAGATTGCAATTTAATGATTTTAGACCTATTATGATTTTTATGTTTAGTCAATGCACATATATAATAGATAACAACTTATAGAGTAATCTAACATGTAATACTAAACTTAAAAATATAAAAATTAATGTACTCATTAGGATTGGGTTTCTATAACATTATAATGAGGAAGAAGGGTGAGACTAGTCAAGGGTGTGGTTGATTTTTAGGTTATTAGATATACTAATCCAATTTGTAAATATTAAACACATCCTTGAAGGTACCAACTATGGAGGAATCCACTATTAACATATCTACAATATCCTATCTCATAGGGTATATTGAGAGTAACTTCTCAGGGATAACCACTTACTAGTGCACTTCAAGAATAAATAATCAAAGGCCTCCTAAGGTTGAAAGAAAAATCTTAGGAATTTTTGATATACTATGAGGTATATGGAAATTAAAATTCATATATAATGTTGTCTAATGGATTAGGTAATTGGGTATTAGCCCTCACCCCACAACATAGGAAAAAATGCAAACCTCTTTGCCCAAAAAAATATATAATGAGTTTTAAAACTACCAAAAAATAATTTATAAGAAAACAAATTGAAATAAAATATGAAATATAAAGTAGAGGCCTAGAAATAAAAGGTCAAGTTCACAAATATGTTTTACTCTATTTTTGATTTAAAAAACTAATTGAATTAATGCTAACTATAGTTGTAAAACTTCGAAATATCAGAATGCTAAAGATATACAAATGATTAAATTTTTAATTTTGATAAATTATTAAATAAGGAAAGTTGATATTTTGGGAAAGCACTAAAAAGAGATGTATATAGTTCATGCACACTAATATTTGTTGTCTATTCTAACTATCTGACTATGAAATTCAAAAGAAGAGATGAATGTACATGCTTAGTATCAAAATCAAGAATAAAAATAGAAAGTAGAAAGGTCCATTGTAAGTGGATGTGGCATAGTATGATTCAATTTGTTGAATGTAGACTTGTATATATTGATTTTGATACATAGAAGACAAGAAAATATATAAAAAGTGAGAATTTGTAAATGATAAAACACAAGTAGAAGATAAATATAGATAGGCATGTAATGGGTATAAAATAGTGCAGTATGCCTAAGTCCATTAACTGTGAGCTTGTTTATGTTAACTTTGAATATGAACTAATCATTACACCTATTGTGATTATGAATGAAGAAAATTTTGAGATATCACACTATAATTTTATCCTCATATAAATCATTGTATGTCATATCTTGTCTTTGAAACCCTTAGGACACTCTGATAGCTTCAAAACTTATAAGAAAAATAGTGGAGTTTAAAGAGCTAAATTGATCTCAATCAACCCTTTAATGATTAACCACTACTCCATGGAAGGAAATAAATTTCATTTAGTTATCCCATCTAGAGTGAATGAAAAATTGTGTTATTTTGTTTGTGTATGAAACTATAAGATGGCTTTGATACTTGAAAATAATAGATCTTAACTTTCTTTAGATGTTTATTGACTTGTCTTATGACTAATCCTTACAAATAATGCATAATTTGTTCATAATATGACAAATTTACTCAATTTTCATAAGAGTAAGTTATTGTAGTAAGTGAATAGAAGGTGAATAAATTGTATGAATCTTGACATGTATTTTTTAGGTGAATATTTTGAAATTTTCTTTTACATAACCTTATGAAATGTGCAGGAAGACACAAAAAGGATAACTTTGAATTTGAATATATCCATTATTTTGTGTAGGATGTAGCTAGCCTAAGTGGATAATTGTGTAATGTTCCCATGTTTACCTAGGTCAGACCTATTCAGAGAGGTCAAGGACCTGAGTTCATAATTAGATATGTTCTGATGGTGTTTTTAGATAATTTGAGTATTTTCCATTGAAAATTTATATGTAATGGTAATGATAAAGAAAGGGTCAAACTTACATATAGATGAATGGTTTAGAGGAATGGAAAATAAGATTAATTTATTTGATCATAAGTCATGTGATTTGAAATGTCTCAAGATTTAACATTGTCAAGTATCTATGACAATACTTATGTGTCTGCACCCCACTATTCTAGTAATGAAATTTTTAGAGTAAAGAAAAAATAATTGAACTTGTGTGTGTACAACACCCTTTGTATTTGAGTAGATACTTTAAATGTGTAGCGTATTAAAATTTATGAAACACTACAACAAATATTTAAGTAGTCATTTTTCTCATTTGAAATTTGAAAAGTCTTAAACTTTGAGTATTGAAAAATTGAAAAGAGAGTATTGGAGGAAGACACCTACATATAGTAATAAACCTGCATTTACTTATAACCTCTAAATGATAGTGGAGAACCATCCCCCCTTGATAAATAATTTGGATTATTTTAATACATGGCTAATTAAGAGTGATCAAGTCCTAATTTTGAATAACTAATCAAGATATGGATTTGGAAACATGAAATAATTTAACTCTCAAGAAAAGAGAATTATAGTAGGATTTTGAGCTCTATGTATGGATTTAAACAAACTAAATCCAAAATTGAATTGCAAACTATGTAATAGGAAGGATTTATAAAACAAATCACAATGATAAAAGACCTTACCAAATCCCTTGTTTTATGTTACCTCCTTCCAAGATTTTCATGTGGATGATTAGACTCAGATTGACTCCATGATGGATTGACGTTGGATTTTTTATGAAGGATTAAATGGATGCTTGGACATGGATTTGCTATAGGATTTCTAGAATTATTTTGGCATGGTTTTGGTATGGGCTCTCTAATTGGTTTGAGGGTGGAGGGAGAGGTTGTTTATATATAATTTAGGAGGGAAAATCAAGGGTTATAATATGAATTTAGGGAGATAAGATCAATGGCTCTAGATTATCCAAGGAATATTAAATTCTTTGGGAAACCTCTATAATTAGAGGCTTTTAGAGACTTGGAGGGAAGTCTCCAATTCTAGAGACTTCTCCATTATCTTAGAGATAATGGAGGATTAGGTGGGGTTTAGATGGGGGATTAGGTGAGGATTAGAGAAATAGGGATGTAGGAAAGGCTAGGGTGTAGGTTAGTTGGTGGGTAGGTAGGGTTATGGGAATTTTAAATTCCCATATAATAGATAAATAGGATTAGATTAGGATAATGGGATATTTATAATAATTAACAAGAGAATGGGAAGAAATAAGGTTAGTGAATGTAGGATAATGAAATGGGGATATTATATAAATGGTTAGTAAAGGGGAATAAATTAGTGGGATGAATTAGAATAAAATGGGATTAGTGTAATTAGTGTCAACTAATAAGAATATTAGTCGACAATAATGAAGTGAGTGATTTTAGGTGCATACATTTTGAACCTCTTTTAAATGACATTACGAGTGGATAAAGTGGAAGGAGTAATGGTATTTAAAATAAAACCCATATCATGGATGATTTTTAGTAGATGATAATAGTGGATATGATGCCCCCTCTAGGGGAAATTCAGGGAAGAATGAGATGGATGGCCATGTAAAATAAAAATTGAGGGGTGGGATATGATGGAGAGATGAGGGGATGGGATGCTATATGTGGGATATAAGATGAGTTTAACATTGAGAAACAAGCTACAAATTGATAATGATTCCCTTAGCAAGGACACATGTACATGGAATAGAGATGATGGGTGTCATAGTTGTAGACACATCCCAAGGTTGAATCAACTATAATAAGATGATGATAGGATTAAAGGGACACAAGATTTAGACTTATCTCAAGTAAGAACACATGTAAGGGAGAGATATTGGCCAATATAAGACTAGTGATTTGATAAGATTAGTGATGGGTGTAGCTCAAAGCTAAATTGATTGATATGATGTAGGTGATGATAAAGAAGAAATGATATGATAAATTGACCAAAAGGATTGGGATGATGCCCTTACCCAAGACACATGTAAGGGAGTGAGAGAGGACATAGTGGTTGAGTTATCCTTAGGCACTAAAAAGTGGCTAAGTGTTGCCTACATAGTCTAAAAAGACCTTAGGCTAATGTAGTTTTGATTATAGGATGAATATGATGATGATTAATGATTATAAAGAGATGAAGATAAATATGATTAGGATTATTTGTGATTTAAGGATGATGGGATGAGGAGAAAAGATTGGATGTTAATTAGATAGGTCAAAAGGATTATATTAATGATGGGAAGGAGGATGGTGAGATAAGTGATGAGATCAAGCCATCACAAATGTCATAAAACTCATCATAGTATGAGTAATATAAAAATATAGCACTTGACAAGATGACCCAAGATATAAGCATGACCAAGAAGACATTGTTTTAAAGTGCATGGACAAGTAGCAAACTCTACATCTTCAAGCGAACATTTGATGTTCTCATAACATCCTCATTCATTACCAAATAGACAAGAATAGATGATGAAAATAAAACATAAGACAAAAAAGATATATACATGATGCAAAAAAAACAAAAAATATAAAAATAGTAGACAAATAATGGATAAGTATCTACATGTAATGTCACAATGTCTTGTCTAAGGATAGGATGAGTGATTGGAATGAGTTGGTTATGATGATGATTATGGATTTGGATTTAGAGATCATGATTAAGGTGAGATGTTGCCCCTAGTTTAGGATGGAAGGATGGATGACGTGATAAGGTATTTGAATATTGATTTAGTCTCAAAATCAAATCAAAAAGTGGTCAAGGAAAGTGATTAGACAAGTGATGACATAGGATTACCAAAAAATAAAGCCCTAAAAAGATCCAATCTAGAAAGGAGACTATGAAATGATAGGATCAAATATCTTTTCAAACTAGCAAAGAGTAATTAGATGGGTACTAAGTATGAAGAGGCAATGATAGGATAGTGATGGGATCAAATACCTTCCATACTAGTAAAGTGGTGATTGATGGGTGCTAGGAATGAAAAGGCATTGATATAAAAGTAATGGGTGCCAAATTAAAATCTTGACAAGGTGATGTGTGCTACTAATATTTAGCCAAAAGGATGATGAAATTATGGGTGACCACTTAGATCAGGATCCAAGACTAAATGTGGTATCTAAAGATGGGATTGGGAAAATAGGATATAAAATATGAAGGGTATGTAGATGGATGTAACTAGGGGATTAGCGATAAGACAAGACATGATGGACTATTTTTTGGATTTTTTAGATTTTATGATTTTTAGGATGTTTGATATTTTTCTATTTTTAAGGATTTCTGGGATATGCATATACACTATACAAATGGGGTTACTAGCAAAGGGAATACCAATCCTAGTAACCAGGATAAGGATGGAGGGATAATGTATGGGATGATAAAGGATGATGATGATGATGATGGGGACTAAGGGTAAAAAGACTAGGGATAACCAATGACCACATCATGAAGGAACCATATATTTAGTTGTCTGGGTGTCCACTAGAGGATATGCCAAGATGATTTTGGGATAGTTATCAAGACACCCTCCACTTCCTTATGAAGGTCAAGATGGGAAGGAAGAAGAGATAGGATGTGAGATATGATGGTAGAAAATGGGTAGGAAGAATAGATGGATGGGATGGACAAGGGATGGATTGACAAGGATAGATGGATTTTCCCCCAAGTGTTAAGGAATAATAGACGATAGATTATTATACCATGATGCAGATAATAGATTATTATACCATGATGCATGGGGATAACACTTGATAGATCATTTATCTAACACATGTTCTATGATGGATGCTAGATACCTAGATGTCCTAGTGGCCTTTAGTGATTCTTGATGGTGACCCCTCAAAATATCTAGACTAGGTATCATCATTACCCCTAGGAGGGACAATGCTACCTGAGTCAGTGATGTGGGGTATGGATTTGATTAGAGCTTGATTTTGATGTACAGTACTTGAATGGATGATAAGATCAAGATATGATGGTGTGATGGTTGATGAAAGATTAGGACTAAAATGAATGATGGGATCATGATAGGATGGGGTGATGGGTGGTGGAGGATTAGGACTAGCAGTCTCATACATCATTATAGGTATTGAAAATTCTTCATTTGATTGGTGTTAAGTGATAAAAGACTTCAAGAGATCCAAGACACTTTGAATTTGTGGCTTGTATTTAATATGATAATTTGATGGATGATTGGCTATGTTTTTGACATTATTTGAATTTGGATTACCCTCTGATGCCTGATTTTGGGCTTCACTAGGGGATATTAATCTTTTACTTGATATGAAATGATTATTTTGACTTTGATAGTCTCTTAGTGTCAGTTATTAGACTTCACTAGGAGAAGACATTTTTGGATAAGTTTGATGATTTAAATCTTCTTCATTTTGATTGATGGGATCAAAGATTACTTGATTATGATTTATGACTTTTGGAATATTTCCTTAGACCTTTGTATTAATGGCACATATTATATTGATTGAGGAAGGTTCCAATGATGCATGTTCTTATTCATCCTATGGAGGGAAGTGATTAAATGATCGTTGATGGGGCAAAAAAGGTCCATGATGGATGAAGATGGTGGTGATGATATCATGAGGTCAATGGGTGGTGATGAGGTAGAATAGTCTTCATAGGGGTTCCTAGGAAACCCAATTTTGAAATCAAATAAAATATCCTCAAAATCAGTAAAAGGATTGCTAGGACTATCTATAGTAGATGCATCCAAAAGAAGATCAGACTCACTCTAACAATATTTGATAGATAAATCTTGAAATAACTCATTTATGATGTCATCATCTAGAATGAAATCAAAATATATGCTAGGTAATGAAACAAAGGTATCTAGATTATAGGTATCCTTTAAAATATAGGCATTATCAACATCAATGAGGGATGACATTTTTAATGAGGAATCTAATTTGGATATGAGTGTTGAACATGATACTATAGTAGATAAGATCTTAGATACTGACTTTGTAGATGACTTTGATCCATAAGATATAATACTACTATTTGTAGATACATTATCCACTATTGACATCTCAACATGGGGTGTTTGATGTGATAGGCGAGAGGGTTCATGAGATATGGGAGGACTAGGATCATGAAAAATAAGCTCAATTATGATGGAGGGTTTTTTAAGGATGGGGGGCTCGAGTTCATGGAAAATAAACTTAGCTTTGATGGAGGATTTTTTGAGGATGGGGGGATCATGTAGGATGGGTGTGGTGTCTTGACCTTGGCTTGGAAAGGGAAGAGCTTGATCATGATTGGGAAGGATATATTGGCATTCCTATTTTTATTTACCTAGGGATGTGGATATATATGTTTCATCATCAATTATTATATCATCATGGTTAATGAAGTCATAGAAAAAATATTGGAAAGGTTGATATCGGTTAGTGGTATGCCCCCAAGTTCAGTGATATGCATAATATTGGTTATCTTTATACCAAGAGGGATTTGGCTTAGTGGGATCAAGATGTTAGATAGGTGGATAAACCATCATGTTAGTGGCCACAAGTTTTTTGAAAAGGGATTCCAATGATATGGGAAGGGGAGTATAAAGAACAACTTCATGTTGTAACTTGGATGTGGAAGCATTGATCTTATGATCAGATGGTTATGGATATGACTGGGTGGATGGATTCAAGGTGGCCAAGATTGGATTCCCTTTTCTAGTATGGGAATGGGTAGATGGTGTTTTATGGTTAGTAGATGGAGGTTTGGTATGGATTCACATAATGGGGCTTAGATGGGAGGTGAAATAAGTTGAAGGAGATCAACACCTTTAGGAAGTGGTACACCCATCATAATGAACTTCAAAAAGATCTCATCCTTATGGGAAACTATGTATTGGTCAATGAAATTGGGGTCCATTTCCATGGTGATGGTTGATATATGATGGATGTTGTAGGTAGGATAATTATTGGATAAGCTTATTGAACAAAATAGATTGAAAGGATCGAGCTAGTATGATAGGTAATGATGGAGATGAGATAGAATAATAGATATATGACTATGATCAAATGTCAGATTAATAGTACAATAAGTGATAACAACTTATCAAAAATTTATATTTATCAAACTATCAAAAGGATTAATGATATGATAGGTTCCTAGGTTCAAACTAACAAGAGGATGATATGATGGGTGCTAGTTATGAATAAGGCAAGATGATAGGACTAGGGATGATTGATAGTTGATGGATTTGCTAGATTGAGATTAACAAATTGACAAGATGCTAAAAAGATATTGATTATGATATGATATTTAACCAAGTGGATTAGGATGATAGGATGATGATAATATAAAAAGATGATAGGATTAGGGGGATCAGTATGATAGGATTAGGTAAAGACCTTAGAATAATTTTTCTAAAGATGGGATGGTAGGTGATTATGTGATGAATGTGATTAATAAAATGGAATAAGGATAAGTATAATGGTAGGTGATGATGAAAGGTGGATGGTTTAGACCCGTATGTGACCTAGAAGCTAACTTGGATAAGATGAGGTGATGACTAGATGGGTGATGAAGGCAAGGTCAAGACAAGTGATTGGGTATGGATTTAATATAGGATGTGATGATGAGGTTTTATTAGGATGTGATTAGGTAATGACTAATGATGTATGGGTATAGTAATAATATGTGATTGAAATGATGTACAAGAGAATGAATTATGTACAAAAAGGTAAACCAAGAATATACAAGGTGATGGGATAATGAGACAAGATGGTATGGGGATGATTAGGACTATTGATGAGGTAGACTTAGGATAGAATGTGGATGGTGAGACGAGATGGGATTATGATAGGTGATGGGTTATGATCAAATATGTAAGGGGGTGATGTCAATAAAATGATATGGATTGATTAAGACTATGGTGTGATTGATGGATAAGGCAAGGTCAAAGTAAGGTGTGATTTATTATGGATGAGGTGGTTTTATGACAATTTGTGACTAATATAAAATATAAGATGGGATAAGTAAAAGGATATATAAGAAAAGGGTGACAAAGATATACAATATGATGATTACTAAAGGATGTACAAGATGATGAGGTATGACTAGGATGGGATGAAGACAAGATAGTAGGGGATATGCAAAAAGATGTACAAAAATATGATATATATAAGGGGATAATGATGAGGATGTACAAGATGAAAGGATATATATAAGATAATTACAAGATAAATATGTACAAGATGTTGTTAATAGGGGTATGGGTGAATATGTTTAAGACAAAATGATAGATGGGGTAAAGTATAAAAGTATGATATGTGTAAAGTGATAGTGAGGTAAGTATGGAAAAGATAATGATTAAGAGGGTGAGTGATGGATGAATGATAGGTGGGGATAGGATGGAAAAGGACAAGTAGGATATACAAGAAAATAAAGTATGGACAAGGGGAAGAGACTAGGATTATACAAGATGTGACTAAGATTGGGTGGAAATGACTAGGAATGGAGTTAAGATGGTGATGATGATAAGATGGAGGATGATAAGGAAGTATGACAAATGATAAATGGATATGGTTAGGCTAGGATGGGAGATGGAATAGGAATAAGACAAAGATAGATAAAGACAATATGTGTGATGGGATAATGATTTGGATGTTGATTAGGATATATACAAAGGATGATGGGATAAAAGGTGTGGTAAGGATATATAAGATGATATGTATAAGGGACCTAGATAGGATTAGATAGGTAAAAGCTGACTCATCTCACAAACAATTTGAGTCTAACATAACACACACCTAATCAAGCAAGCCACAACTTATAATTAGTAAACTCAAGGGTGTGTAACCGGATGTACATACCATTCAATGGCTACATAAGTGAAGATGTAGGTTGGTGACCTGTTGTGATATCAACCAAACCCTCTTAACCCTGATTGATCCTAGTGGCTACTTGGGCATTGATAATAACACCTACAGTGACACACTTGTTATGGCTAAAAGGTCTTATTTTAGGTATGAACAAGGTTTTTAAGGGCATCCCCTATATACACAAAGGTATATTGAGGCCCAAATCCATATAAAGCATTGTATGATGCCTATTTTAGATAATTCAATCTTCTCATTCATAGATGACCTGTATGGGGTCAACTACTTAGCCTAATGACAACTATCCCTAATTGTTATACTCTACCAAAACATAGAGTTTGGTTAGTGTGCAGTGATGAAATCCACAACACTAACCCCTATAAACTAAGCCTATGTGTAGATGTCAATTCCATGACATGTGATATACTAGAGGAGAGGGGTTAAACAAATAGGCAAAACACATGATACAATTAATTAACTATTTTAATTACCTATGTGTGATTAACATGATAAAACAATTATAAACAATTATATACAAGGATTAATTTTTCACAATAAATATATACACACAATAAGATGATTAAAAATGATATATACAATATAAAAATGATGTGAAAAAGTGCCAAAATGGGTCTTTGACTAGTTTCCTACAAACACATGGGTTAGTAGTATGATATGGCTCTCAAAAGTGGGGTCTTGTAACAAAAATATTAGTATTTTTGATATATCACTCTTAAGGAGTATCCTAAAAAACCAAATGTTAGACATAATAATATGACCTATAAGATGATGTTAACATAATAACCCCTACAATAAACAAGATGTTAGTCAAATATGCCTTAATAAAACACCCCTTAAAAATCATGGTTTGGCTCTATAACTTCTTTGGGGTGAGAAGGACATGATGTAGGGGTCTGGGTGTAATAACCCCTAGTGGGGTTAAGGGGTAGTGCCCCTTATGGGGTTAAGGGTAGAGATCCTTGTGGGGTCTAGAGGTAGCACCCTATGTACACTCTCTATCATAGTATAGGGTAGGGTTGAGGGGTAGATCCCCTCACCACTAAAGGCAATTTGGGATTTGTGGGAGGCTTGGAGTGACTCAAAATTCATGAAAATTGACTAAAAAGGTACTAAATTTAATGCAAAATTGGTTACAAAATCATAACTACACAATGCAAAACTACAACTTACAAGACAAAACCATGACTAGGAGAGTTGCAAGATTGCAATGGTTGCCTTAACCATGATGGTTAGATACAAAACCATGACTATTTAGATAAACTCAATAATGGGATCAACAATATCATGATTCACTATATAACAAAAATTTTGGTTTTGTGATAAACTACAAAACCACTACTGGGAATGATAAAGTTGCAACTGTAAACAAATTGAGAGTCATGGTATTGTAAGAAAAGGTAAAACTATCACATTTATATTTTTGACATAGATAAATTTTTATGCAGGTGATGTTAGATTGGTTTAGATGTGAAAATGATTATTTATAGATGGTAAAAATAGATTAAGAGGTAATGTGGTGTTATATCAAATTTTAAAAATGAACCCTTAGATATTTTACCAAGAGAACTAAAATTTTGAACAAAATATGATCATAAAAAACCTAACTATGCCTAGATATATTATGCTACTTTTACCTAATTAAGTTTTTAGAAAATTAAGAAACAAGTAATAAATAAAATGACAAAATCATGACAACTACAATATTGCTACTATAAAGATCAATCCTATAAGTCTAAAAGTGATGATAGTTGTGGTTTTTCCAAAAATGGTAAAGGGGTAGGTCCTGATGTGATTGTATTCTTGTCTTCATTTGATTCCTATTATCCCCTTTCCTAATAATCTTGCAACACACATACCAGACAAAAACTAGACAAAGAAAAAAATTGATACAAAAAATGGGGTTAGTTACACACACACACACACACACACACACACACACACACACACACACACACACACACACACACACACACACACACACACACACACACACACACACACACACACACACACACACACACACACATTTAAAATAAAACCCATAAGATTTAATGGAAATTTCAAGCTATATGATGGCAAAACCCCCTACAAAAAGACACAAAATATTAGAATAAAACCTACAAATCAAAGGACAAAGATTAATTGTTATTAGTTTTGTATAGTCTAACAATACTGTGACTCTCATTGATAATACCTCTATTAGTAAGACAAACCCGTGACTAGGTAAGTGGTAGGATTGTCAAAAATAGACCTGCAAGACAAAATCATTAGCAGTTTTACAAAATTATGACTAGAATTGACAATCCTATGACTAGTAGGGAAAAATCATGACTATCAAAGTATTAATATTATCAAAGGCCAAAAACCTATATAGTTAATGTAATGGTTATCATTTAAGTAGGTGGTTAGAATAAAATTGTGACTCATAGGGGTAATATTGTGATTGCCTTGGACAATCTCATGACTATCAAAGCAATATCATGAATGCAACTTGTGCATGTAAAATTTCAAAATTTTGATATTTTATTGATCTAGATGACCCTGAAAGCTATCAAAACACACATTAACAAGTGAAATTGATCAAATGGGAGTAGGATCTCCCACCATGGTCACCAAAATTTAGTAGGATTTTGAGATCTATGTATGAATTTATATTAACTAAATCCAAAATCAAAATGCAAACTATTTAATAGGAAGGATTTTATAAAACAAATCAAAATGATAAAAGAACTTAAAAAATCCTTTGTTTTATGTTACTTCCTTCTAGGATTTGTAGGTGGATGATTAGACTCAAATTAACTCCATGATGGCTTGATGTTGGATTGTTGATGAAGGATTCAATGGATGTTTGGACATGGGTTTGCTATAAAATTTATATAATCATTTTGGCATGGTTTTGGTATGGGATCTCTAATTGGTTTGAGGGTAGAGAGAGAGGTTTATATAGACTTTAGGAGGGAAAATCAAGGGTTGTAATTTGAATTTATGAACATGAGATCAATGTCTCTAGATTATCCAAGGAATATCAAATTCCCTCGAAAACCTATAGAATTAGAGGTTTCTAGATACTTTGAGGGAAATCTCCAATTTTAGAGACTTATCCATTATCTTAGAGATAATGAAGGATTAGGTGGGGGTTAGTGTTTCTACCTCAAATTTGCTTTTCAGACTAAAAAGAAAGAAACTAAAAGAAAGTAATGGACAAGGCTTGGAAGTACCTGGACTAAAGATTGCGCACCGTAAATCCAGACGTTTGTGAGCACTCCTCTTTGGCTGTGGAGGAATGACACCTGCAAGAAAAAAAGGAAACTAGGACAAGAAAAACGTTAGACAGATAGGCAGTGGGTTGCCAAGCAAAAGGCTTGTTCCCAGAAGTGTAAAAACTTCCTTAAGGGAGGTCAACCCACTGTTTGATGAAATAAGTGACTGATAAAAGACAGAATGCCAGAATACAGAAGTGACAAAGAAAGTAGAAAGGAAAGAAGAAAACAAAATGATTACCTGAAAGAGCTGTTGGGTTGAAGACAGTCGCCGAGGTCGGAAATGTCGCCAGCGTCGGTTATCTGATCTGCCGGCGTCGGTCGGGGTTGTGGCCTGTAGTCGGGTCTGGGTTGCTTTCTGGACTGTGGACGGGTCTGAGACTGAACGGGGACAAGTTTGGATGGATTGGGGAGTGGTCTGGTTCGGGTTGGGTGCCTGGTGCAAGGTCTTTTTGGCAGAGGGGTGAGGAAGTTGGAAGAGACACAGAGGATAGGGAAGAGGAGGATTCACAGAGGATGGGGCCTGAGAAGGCTTTGCAGCCTCTCAGGGGGGAAGGACAGAGGGAGTAGAAGACAATAGAAGATAGATGACTGAATACTAAAATGAAATAAAAAACCAGACTAGCTTACCTTTAGCTTGCTAAATGAAGAGAGAAGAAGATGTTGCTGGAGCCACGGAAGAGTTGCTGCAAGGAGAAGATATTGATCCAGGGCCTTTTCACCTATTGCTGCTATTGCACGAGGTCAAGACAGAGGAGAGATCAGAGCCAAAGCGTCAAGAGAATTTGTTTTCGAGCTCAAGAGTCCAGGGGGGTGCAACGGATGCAGAAGGGGATAATGAAGGTTGTCGACGCCGGTAGTTTCACCGACGTCGGCCGAAGGGTCGCCGACGTCGGCGGTCGCAGGATGGGCACAGAGGCTAAAAATAGCCTCTGCCCACTCTTGCATGCCGCCGGGCAAGGGGTCATGGGCAGAACGGTCACAAGGATGCCAAAATGGATGAGGGGGGATATAATGGTGAGATTTGGCCTAATAAATGCTAGGGGGAAGGTGGAGGGATTTAAGGGAGGATCCAAAGTGGCAAGGGTAGGGTGGAAAGGGGGCCTTATTTAATTAAAAATAGATGTTAATTTCTAATTAATAAGACTTAGGTGGGTTAGGGACCAAGGAGGACTAGGAGGGAGAAAGGGCCAAGGGGGAGAACCAAGGTGCAGACACGTTTGCGGTGTCTACATTTGCCCCTTTTTGTCTTGTTGGTTGTTCTAGATGAACTGCAAGACAAAAACAGGAGTTGGTTGCCCTAGAAAAAAGGATGAGGTGTTCCCCCCTCAAAGCGATAGTCGAGAGAAGGGAACCGAAGATCGAGTGTCGATTTGACAGAGAAATGGATAGAAGAGAGTGAGTGAAAATGCTGCCATAGTCGAGATTGCACGTAGTCCACTTCACGAGAGGGTCAGGTCAAATTGTCGCATGGTCAAGGGTCAAGGAGTGCCAAAATTGAAGTAACCGGGCCCCAACATTTAGTCGTCTGTTGATCGGGTCACTCAATCTAAGCTGAAGCTCCAAATGGTCATCGTGTTTCAGGTATCCAGGGCTCAGGAAGTGCTCCCAGAAACATGAAAAAGCCACAAGTAGTAGGGATCAACTGGCTTGCGATCCTATACTTGCAGAGGGTCAAAAAAAGTCTGCGGACAATTCTGCTAACCAGCCGTGGAATAGCATACACGCAAAAACAACCAAGGCAACATTGGCTTGGAAGTGGTCGAGGTCGAAGGAGATAGGCATGATCGCCAATGGTCATTGGTCAAGAGGATGGATAGACGAAAGGATGCAGCCGAGCTAACCCCAGAAGACCCCATGTCAACTGAGTGCTGCCTACATAGCCCTGGTGATAGGGCCTCAGGCCGATGTAGTTCTCCCTAAAAGGGAGGGAGGGTCGGAGGGATTGATTGGTCTTGGTCAAAGGTTTATGATTGGTCTTGGTCAAAGTCGATGAAGTTGGGTGTGATAAGAGTCAAAGAAGAGAAGGTTTGTCCATCATAGAGACGAACAAACGGGGGTGGTCGAGCTAACCTCAGAAGATGTGTTATTTGAGTGCTGCCTACATAGCCCTGGTCATAGGGCCTCAGACCAATGTAGTTCAGACTGCGAGGGTCAAAATGGTCGATGATTGGATGTGGTCAAGCGTCGAAATGATGAGGATAAAAAGATGAGGATAAAAGGATGCTACAGAAGGTGTATTCTGTAGAAGTGGTTGAGAGTCTTTCATCCCTAGCAAGTTTCCATAGTCGCGATGGATGTATGCTAAGAATGAATAGAAGGTCTATTTATGCTTCAACAAGTATTGGTTTATGCTTAACATAAATTGGGTCTGGTTGGTAGTTTCCATGTGTATTGGTGTCCATAGAAACTATGCGAAAAGGACAAGGATGATGCCTGATGTCATGTTGAAAATGTCGAGGCTGGTTTGAAAAATGTTGAAGTTGGCTGGGTTTAAGGATGACTCGACAATTGATGTGGCCAAAGCATGACCAAAGTGTAGAGAAAAGGTGAAAGGCAAATTGCTCTTTCATTGACAAGGACCAGAAAGGAAGCACAGATAGGGGTTATTAGAACAAAAGCCCCGTTCATGCATTGCGTCGTTGACCAGTGTTGAGTTAGAACGGTAATCGAATCACTTTGACATTAAAGTGAGCTCGACGTCCCTTGAGCAGGTGATAGGAGGAGGATAGGGTAACCCAGTCTAAGAGCAGGAGTAACCTTGCCCCTTTTATAGGAGACCCTGAGACAACTACAAGCCAATGTCCGTGACTCGTTTTTTTTTTTTTTTTTTTTTGCGCAGACTGATCGATGCGGGAAGCCTGCATAGAGATGTCACTTGATGTAATGGTCATGTTGCGAAGCTGATCAATGTGGGAAGCTTCTAAGAAAAGTGTTGTTTATTGCCAGAGTAGTCATAGCCATCCTTCAAGGGAGTGGTCTATATTTTTGCTTAATAATGTTTGAAAAGTTGGCCTAGCTATCCTTCAAGGGATTAGTCTAGTAATACAGCAATGATAGTACAGCTGTCCTTCGAGGGATCAGTCTGTCTTTTTGATTTGACTTGATTTAGTGACCATGGATATGTTTTGACATCTTGATTTGGATTTATTGATAGGAATGAGAGTCACGGACAAGACTGTAGAAGCTCAAGGACGCCCCTTTTTATTAGGACAAAGCATCACTGCATCCTAAAAGGGTTGTAGAGGACTTGTTAAAGGGGAATAGAGTTGAAAGGGATGAGGATTAAGAGGATGAGGATTGCTCAAGGGACGAGCTCAAGTTACGTGTCAAGTAGATGAGTACTCGACTAACAGAAGAAAGGTCGAAGATGCAACGCATTAAGAGGCTCAGGTTCTAGCCGTCCGTCGAGGGAAGACAGACGATAAGTCCCTGACCCATACTTGTGCGTGATGATAAAAGGTCCAAGCCAATTGGGGGAGAATTTACCTCATTTACTTCGCTCCATATTGGTCACGTGCTGATTCTCTTTGAGGACGAGGTCTCTGATGTTGAAATCTCATTCTCGCAGATTTTTGTCGTAGGCCCGCTTTATGCGACTTTGGTAGACATGGAGATGATTAAGGGCAGCAAGACGGTGCTCGTCGAGTAACTCAAGTTGAGCTAGGCGATCTTGATGAAAGTCATCGTTGGAGAGAATGTCATGCAGGGAGATGCGGAGAGACGGGATCTGTACTTCGAGAGGTAAGACAACCTCTATTCCGTACACGAGAGAGAAGGGAGTAGCACCTGTAGAGGTTCGGATGCTAGTGCGGTAGGCCCACAAAGCGAAGGGGATATGAACGTGCCAATCCCTTCCTGTATCATCGACTACCTTCATGAGAATTTTGGTGAGAATTTTGTTGGAAGCCTCGGCCTGCCCATTTGCTTGTGGGTAGTAAGGCAAAGAAAAGCTGAGTTTGATGCCAAATGAGTCGCATAGTTTTTGGACAGTCTTGTTTTTGAAGGACTTGCCATTGTCGGTGATGATTTTGTGAGGGACACCAAAACGATAGATGATGTGGCTGCTGATGAAGTCGACAATTTTGTCAGCTTTTATGGAGACAAGAGGAATGGCTTCCACCCACTTGGTGAAATACTCAGTGGCAGTGATGATGGACTGATGACGAAGAGACGAGTGAGGGTTGATCTCACCGATGAGATCCAAGCCCCACTGAGAGAAAGGCCAAAAACCCTGAGTGACTTGCAAGGCGTGGCTAGGGAGATGACACAGGTTAGAGTGCTATTGACACTTGATGCAACGCTGAACATAATCGCTACAGTCTTGATGAAGGGTGGGCCAATAATAACCCAGGCGAAGGAGGCGCTTGGCAACTGAGTTTCCACTGAAGTGTCCACCACAAATCCCATCGTGGACTTGCTTTATGGCTTGAGGAGCTTCAGTGGAGGTTAGACAGTGAAGAAGGAGGCTGTCGAAGCCTCGTTTATAGAGAAGACCCCCTAGCATGGTATAGCGAGCTGTGCGCTTGATGAAAGCTCGCCGTGCATTGCTAGAGAGGTTGGGAGGAGTGACAGAAAGAGACAAGTAGTCCACGAGTTGCTTATACCAATCATCTTGTGGGCTAGAATTGACAGTGTTGATATGGTCGATGTGAGAAGAGATGTATGAAGGCAAAGGTACGCGATGCACTGTGACAAAAAGGCGAGATGATGATGATGATGACGGGATATGCGAAGCAAGAGAAGCCATGGTGTCAGCAAACTTGTTCGTAGAGCGTGGAACAGTCTGCAAGAGGTAATGGTCGAAAGATGCCAAAAGAGTGTCAGCACGATTCTTATACCTCTGTAAAACTTCATTTTTACAGAGATACGAACCGTTAACTTGATTAACGATGAGCTGCGAGTCGCTGAAGATGTTGATAGACTTGATGTGGAGAGAAAGGGCAGTCTGAAGTCCCAAAATTAAGGCCTCATATTCAGCCATATTATTGGTACAATCGAAGTCAAGTTTGAAAGATAGAGGCATGGGCTCCCCCTTCGAGTGGGATGAGGATGACCCCCGCACCCCCGTCGAGTTGACATTTGGAGCCGTCAAAGAACATAGTCATCTGGTAGACGGTGTCATCAATGGAAAGTGTGGTGATAGACTCGTCAGGGAACTCACAGTGTGAAGGTTGGTTGTCGGGAAGAGGGGCATCTGCCAGTTGGTCAGCAATGGTTTGCCCCTTGATAGATTTTTGCTAGATGAATTCGAAGTCAAACTCAGCAAGCAGCATGAGCCACCGAGCCATACGTTGATTCTGATATGGCTTGGAGTGCATGTACTTGAGAGGGTCGGTGTGAGTGACGACAAAGGTTTTGTGGTTGAGAAGATAGTGGCGGAGCTTGGTAGCGGAAAAGACTAATGCCAAACAGAGTTTCTCGATATGAGTATACCGAGTTTCATAGTCGACCAGTGTTCGGCTGATGTAGTAAACTGCTTGCTCGCGATGATGCTCGTCTTGGTGCGTGATCATGGCACCTAACGAATGGTTGGTAGCAGAGATATAAAGGTAGAAGGGTTGGTCGTCCTTAGGTGGAATGAGGACTGGTGGAGAGACTAGATAGCCTTTGAGGGCCTCAAAAGCCTCTTGACAGTCCTCATCCCATTTAAAGGAGACGTCCTTCTTAAGGAGGTGATGAAAAGGTTGGCAGCGGTCTGAAAGCTGCGAGATGAAATGGCGAATGGACTGGAGCTTCCCTTGTAGACTGCGAAGCTGCTTGAGATTGGTCGGGGGCGGCATTTCGAGGATAGCGCAGATCTTGGTGGGATCTATCTCGATACCACGGAAGGAAATGATGAAGCCGAGAAGTTTACCTGAGAGGACCCCAAAGACACACTTCTTGGGGTTGAGGCAGACATTGTATTGAAGGAGACGAGAGAAGATGATTGTGAGAATGGTCAAGTGGTCATGGCAGAGCTTGGACTTGCCGAGAAGGTCATCCACATAGTCCTCCATGATTTTGTGGAGGAGATCGTGGAAAATGTAGGTCATGCCACGCTGATAGGTGGCACCAGCATTTTTCAGGCCGAAAGGCATGACTCGATAGCAGAAAGTCCCCCATGGGGTGATAAAGGTAGTCTTGTGCTGGTCTTCCGGTGCGATCAGGATTTGATTGTATCCTGAAAACCCGTCCATGAGAGATAGCATCTCATGGCCGGCCGTGAGATCAACAAGCTGGTCGATGTTAGGAAGGGGAAAGTCATCTTTGGGACAGGCTAGGTTAAGGTCGCGATAGTCCGTGCAGATCCGAATCCCCCCAGTTGCTTTAGTAACTGGGACGATGTTAGAGACCCACTGTGGATAATCGATGGGTTGAATGAAGGAGACAGAAAGAAGGCGCTGAAGCTCCTCTTTGACAAGAAGCGCAACGCGAGGATGCATCTTTCGAAGCTTTTACCTAACAGGCTTAGCCTCTGGTTTGGTGACAATGTTATGGGTAGCAATGGTAGGGTCGATGCCAGGCATGTCGCTGTAAGTCCAGGCAAAGGCCTTGCTATGGTTGGAAAGGAATTGGGCATAGTCAAGCTGCTCCTGAGCGTCTAAAGATTGGCCAATCTTTAAGACGTGAGGAACATCGGAAGAAGAAGGGAGGTTGATGTCAATGGTGGATTCATTTAACATAACCTGGGTCTCAGAAGGGAGGAAGCGCTGGATGAAAGAGTCATCGGCACCCATGTAGGAAAGGATGGTGTCATCGTCAACGCAGTGGACAGTGTGAATGGTTGCCGATTCATCTTCTACCATGCTAGGAAAAATGAGAGGGAAAGACCTGGGCACCCCATTGAGCTGATAGGTCAGGGGTTCCAGGCGGATGGTGTTTATGGAAAAAAAAACTAGGAGGGATGGAAACCACCGACTCCGTAGGTGACGAAGGAGAAATGGGCAAGTCTAGAGGAGATTGGTCGATGGTTGGCTTGGGACAAAGGTCAGAAGGAGCCTGAGTGGGGTCATGATATCCCAGGCCATACCGTTTCTTGGCATCGTGATCATTGAGCGGCTCGATGGGCTGATGGGAGCCCTGCTCATAACGTCCGAAACCAAAACCCTTCCATGCACACCTGTGAAGGTAAGTGTGTGCAAAGGCGGGGTTGCCAAGAAACGAGAAATCAGATGTGAAAGGTTGGGGTGAAGAGAGGGAAGTGCTGTAGGTAGGGGCTTGATTAAGCCCCCCATAGACAAAGTTGGTTTGGAAGTGAGGAGGACCATAAGGTAAGACCGTCCCGATTCGAGGGTCGTAATTAGGACTAAGGTGAAGGCATCCATACTCTTGTGGAGTTTGGAACATGTCAAGGGTCAACAAGCAGTATTCCCCAAGTGATAGTCGTTGGAAGATGTCTTCCATGGGGTCTTTGGTCGGTGCTTGAAGAGGAGGGGTGAGGGCAACCGCCGATTGTGAACTGGTCAAAGCCTCTGCAGATGGAGGCGGTGCCGGAGTGGACGGCTTGATGGGAATGAGGACGTCATTAGGATGATAGGTGGTGTTGCAAGTCTTGAAGGGTGAAGGGTCAGCAGGAATGGTGTGGACTTGCCTGTCATGCTCAAACTTCACACAACGGTGCAGGGTGGAGGGTATACAGGCCATGGCACGGATCTAAGGTCGGCCCAGTAGAAGGTTGTATTGAAAATCTCCTTCAATGATATAGAAGAGCTCCGGGACTGTGCGTGGGCCTACGCGAATGTGGAGGATGACTGTGCCAATGGTCGTGGCGGTGGTGTCGTTGAAAGAGCGTAAGATCGCGTCAGTTTTGGAGACACAGTTCTTGGGAAGAGCCAGCTAATCAAAGGCGTGGGTAGAGATTATGTTGATGCTAGCACTGCCGTCGATCCTAACGTGTTTAATGCGTGTCCGATCAACATAGGCAGTGATGAAGAGGGCGGCGTCCTGATCTTCTGTGTTAGATGTGGGAATCTCAGAATCGCTGAATGTGATGGAGTTGACAGGAGATAAAGAATGGATGAGGGCAGCGAGTGGTTGGGGGTCCTCGGGTTGGACCTCCGCTGCCTGCAAGGCTTGGATAAGGGCTTGACGGTGCTGAGGCAAAGTTTGGATAAGGTCGTAAAGAGACATCTTCACAGGTGTCTGGTGAAGCTGCTTCAGCATGGAGTCGTGAATTGGTCCAGAAGAGGAAGATGAAGAAGGTTGGGACGCGCCAAGGATAGAAATTTTAGGCTTGGGCGCAAGGGGTGGCTTGACGAAGGGATAGGTCCAAGGAATGGCAGCTTTTTCCTTGGCCTTGTCCTTTTGCGATCTAGTGGTTATACGGATGGCATTGATTTCGAAAATGGGAGGCGAAGAAGGAGTCATGTCTTGCTGGTGAGATGTTGACGTGTTTGAAGAGGAAGGAGTCGGGGTCTGGTCGAGAGTGTCCTCAAGGAGAAGAGTGTCCTTCTCCATATGGTGGCGGATGATGGCCTTGAGGGCACAGCAAGTCTCGGTGTCATGTCCTGGTGTACGATGATACAAGCAAATTTTCGTATCGTCGAACCAGGAGGGCTTGGACCCGAGAGGTTGGAAAGGCTTGATGGGCGGAAGGGTTATGTCAGAAGTCTGGAGAAGTCGACGCAATATTGACGAGTATGAGCCCAATAGAGGGTCCGTGCTATTTGATATGCGCGAGGTTGGTGACTTTTGCTTAGGCGAGGTTAGAAGAGGTTTCCGTACCACCTTATGGGTTGATGGCGCGGTGACAGATGGAGATGGCTCTGGCCTGGTGATTGAGAATGCCTTTTTAGGAGAGGGACGACTGGAGGTAGGCAGAGGAAGCAAAGGAGGCAATGAGTTTTGGTTGAAGGTCGGAGTGGGAAGGATGCTAGCCAAGGTCGAAGGATGGGGGCCCAAAATGGATGGCAATGGTGACGGAGAAGGAGGCGTTCGTTTCTGCGGTCTGGCAGTCTTCTTCGCCTTGGTCGGAAGACTACTACTGGTCGAGGTCTGGCCTAAGTCCACCTTCACTTGCGGGTGAGTGAGGGAGGAGATAGGACGAATGCCAAATGACTTGATGGGTTTGGACGAGATAGATGCAGGCTTTGGTTTGGATGGGTTTGGTTGAGGTTTGAGAGTCTGGTCTTTGTCAAGAGTCTGACGAGATTCTACCTTGGGAGGATTAGCGGCATGTGATGAGAGGGCGCGGGTATGTTGAAGGGCTTTAAGACGCTCCCACAACACCTGAGGCGTCACTTTCCACGGAGGGAGAAGTTCAATCTTCTCCACTAACTGGGAAAATGGTTGAGAGGAAGATGTTGATGGTTGCGAGGTTGAAGACGAGATGGGTGTAGTGGTCTCAGACACATGGTATGGTGAAGTCATGACAGATTTAGATGAGGACGAAGGAGGGATAGGTTCTTCCCTGGGTGGAGAAGAAACCGGGAAGCGAGGCTCCTCCAGCGGGTAAAGGGCAGGGATGACGGTGCCCTCCACTTGCGGTTGAGGAGTAGGAAGGGTCGGGTCCTCCATAGGCAGTAGAACGGAGGATGGCAAGACCGGTGGTGCAAGTAAGGCCGAGGCGTCCTCCAAGATGAGAGAGGTCAATGGAGAACTAGCCGGGGAGAGAGGTTCGTCCACATGTGACGGACTGATTGATGGACTAACCTCAAGAGGTTGATTGGGGACGAAAGGAGAGACCGTATTGACTGTCCGAATATTGTGCTCATGATTGTCGTCAATTAAGGTCTGGACATTGTTCTGAGTTGGCGGATGATTGGGGAAAGGTTGTTTGAAGATGTCAATGGCCTGATTAGGGGGTGCATTTGGATTGTCTAAGATGAGATCCCCCTTTTTAAGCATGTCTTGTATTATGTTCTTAAAGGTCTTGCAGTTCTCCGTGTCATGGCCCTTAACACGGTGGAAGCTGCAGAAGTCTTGCTCCCTATACCATGCGGGGATGGCGTGTGAGGGATCAAATTACAGAGGAGGTCGGGCTTGAGGGAGATTGAGGACTCCCTGTTTAAGAAGCTTTTCCAGCACAGACGCATATGATTCTCCAAGGGGAGTATATCGTCGCTGCACGTATCTTTGCTAGAATTGCCGAGTAGCGCTCTGAGATGTAGAGGGCTCCGGCTGATTGGTCGAAGAAGATGAAGGTCTGACAACCACGGCATTAGCTGAAGCCTTGGATTTAGAATTGGATGATGATGGCTTGGCAGAAGAAGAGTCATTGGTCTTAGAGCTGGGATTCTTGCTCCGCAACTTGACTTTATTCTCCTCGATGGCACGTAACTCTAGTTTGCGGGCCATCGTGAAGGCCTCGTCAAAAGTGCAAAAGGTTTGAACCCTCAGGGTGGAAGAGATATGTCGGGCATAGGCTTGAGAAAAGAGTTCAATAAGCTCGGCCTAGGGCAAGGAAAAGGAGAGTTGGTTGATAAGGCCTCTCCATCAAGCAACGAAGTTGGCTATGGACTCGTCCTCGAATTGCCGAATAGAATAGAGGTCCGTGATTGAGACTTTCTTGGTTATGTTGATAGAAAAGTGATCAAGGAATAGCTGAGCCAATTGCGTGAATGAGAAGAGAGAATGGCTAGGAAGGGCGCTGTACCAGTCAAGTGCAGCACCCGAGAGAGACATAGGAAAGGTGCGTAAGAGTAACGCATCGTCATGGCCAATGAGGTAGCAGGCATGTTTGAATGCCCGCAAGTGTTGTTGTGGGTCTTCCTTGTTTTGAAAGCGAGAAAACTTTGGAAGCTCCCACTGGCTAGGATATGGTTTGATTGGGACGGAAGGATGAATGGGCTCATTACAGATCTGCTCGTATGAAAGAGTGTTGCGCGAGCTGGAAACAGAGGTCTCAAGACTGGTCATCTTGTCCATCAGCATCTTGATGATGTCTACCGACGGATTGACGGGTTGCGTGCCCCCTAAGTTGTAGGGTGCTTGGAAGAGGCTAGGGGAGGCGTGCGACATAGTCGGTTGTACAATGTACTGATGACTAATTGCAGGGGCAGAGGTGAAGGCTAAAGGTGGTTGGTTAGAAGACATAGCTGGGCCCGTTGTTGCCACAAGAGGCTGGACTGTGGTAACGGGGGCCAAGGGGTAAGAAGCCACCCTGGTGTTGATAGGGGCCAGGGTAGGTGGGATAGAGACGACAAGGTTTTGAAATGGAGTGGATAGCGGTTGAGCGGGTTGAGGTTGACAAGGGGCCGGAACCCCAGCGGAAGTGGGCCCAATGATAGAGGGAGAGGCCACACCTGGGGGATTGGTCAAAGTCTGGTCAGTGGTTAAAGCGATGGCTTGAGTGTCTGAAGGTTGAACTATGGATGTTGTCGATACAGATGTAGTCGCGACAAGGGAGGTTGGCATTCCATAGATTGGATTACCCAAAGAGTCTCGCGTTCGGCTATGCGCGAGATAATGTTGCAAGGCCTTGACGTTGAGGTCCAAGAATCGTTCAAAGTCTTGGTCCCCTTCTTGGACAATGGGAGTCTACGGCGGGGTTGGACGGACAGGAGTTCTTTCGGTCTCCGAGTTGAACTCCATTATAGGCCTGGTCACGGATGGGGTGGACGGAAGTGGTTGACGGCTGGCATGGTCGACAAGAGCCTTGGCTTGGCTACGAGTCAAAACCATGCAAGGCAAAGAGGGTTCAGGTCTCAGGAACTGTGTTGCTCAGTTTCAGAAGACCAGGATGGAGTCTTTGACAGAAAAAAGACAGGTTTCAGGTTGCTGGTTTTGAAAAAAAAAGGACAGTGACAGAGATCAACGTCAGTTGAAAAACCGATGTCGGTAGGAAATGAGGCCGGTATCGGTCAGATAACCGATGCCGGTAACAGATGAAGCTGACGTCGGTATCAGAACCGATGTCGGTGACAGGGGAAGCCGACGTCGGTGGCAGAACTGATGTCGGTGACTGTGTTTTCCAGAGAGCCAAAAGGTTCTTGGAAAAACAAAGAAGAAAGCGTCCTCACACACTCAAACAAACAGATGAGAAGAGGAAAACAGAGAAAGACAGACAAGCCTAAGCGATAAATCCTAGGAATTAACCTTAGAAACTTGTGGCTTATGCCTTAGATGAATGTTTGGGGAGATTGGCTGAAAAATGGGTCCTAGAAGAAGGCGGTCTAAAGATGGTTTCAGGTGTTGTTTTAGGTGCTCAAAGATCTGTGTTAGGGTTTGGTACGTGGCCTGGTGCTAAGGAGCAAGCTCCCCTCACTTCACGATTCCAGTGGTTAGCTGGTCTCGCTTAGCCAAGATATACCTCGCCTAGAGTTTAGACTCCGCCAGAGAACGGAGTGGGCTTCCCCCTTGGTGATGAAATCCAAGTAGGGTCATCGGGACGGGTAAGGTATCCGCTGGGGGATGAAATCCCAGTCGGGCCTTGTCTCAGGTAAGTTTTATGTGTGTTTTAGTGCATGTTATTCGGTAGTGTAACATCAAGTGTCTACGGTTTATTCAATATGCGCCTAAGTTACTAGATGTGGAATAATGCAAGCACAAGCAGAAATGAAAGTGCAATACGTTTTAATGCCCAAGTTGAAATGTGATGTTGTTATGAAGACAAGATGGAGAAAGGGACGAGAGTATGATATTTAGACTAGTCTAGAATGCAAGGAAGAAAGGTTCATTTTAGTCCCGCTTATAGTGTCATTTGGAATAGAAGAAAGAGATAAGAAGAAAGGAGCCTAAATGCACCTAAATGAATGAAAAAGAAAAAGGAACCCAGGAGGAACCTAGCGTCCCACCAGGCGTGCCAGAGATGTTTCTACCTCAAATTTGCTTTTCAGACTAAAAAGAAAGAAACTAAAAGAAAGTAATGGACATGGCTTGGAAGTACCTCGACTAAAGATTGCGCACCGTAAATCCAGACGTTTGTGAGCACTCCTCTTTGGCTGTGGAGGAATGACACCTGCAAGAAAAAAAGGAAACTAGGACAAGAAAAACGTTAGACAGATAGGCAGTGGGTTGCCAAGCAAAAGGCTTGTTCCCAGAAGTGTAAAAACTTCCTTAAGGGAGGTCAACCCACTGTTTGATGAAATAAGTGACTGATAAAAGACAGAATGCCAGAATACAGAAGTGACAAAGAAAGTAGAAAGGAAAGAAGAAAACAAAATGATTACCTGAAAGAGCTGTTGGGCTGAAGATAGTCGCCGAGGTCGGAAATGTCGCCGACATCGGTTATTTGATCTGCCGGCGTCGGCTATCCTGCCGACGTCGGTTGGGGAAGTGACCGGCGTCGGTCGGGGTTGTGGCCTGTAGTCGGGTCTGGGTTGCTTTCTGGACTGTGGACGGGTCTGAGACTGAACGGGGACAAGTTTGGATGGATTGGGGAGTGGTCTGGTTCGGGTTGGGTGCCTGGTGCAAGGTCTTTTTGGCAGAGGGGTGAGGAAGTTGGAAGAGACACAGAGGACAGGGAAGAGGAGGATTCACAGAGGATGGGGCCTGAGAAGGCTTTGCAGCCTCTCAGGGGGGAAGGACAGAGGGAGCAGAAGACAATAGAAGATAGATGATTGAATACTAAAATGAAATAAAAAACCAGACTAGCTTACCTTTAGCTTGCTGAATGAAGAGAGAAGAAGATGTTGCTGGAGCCACGGAAGAGTTGCTGCAAGGAGAAGATACTGATCCAGGGCCTTTTCACCTGTTGCTGCTATTGCACGAGGTCAAGACAGAGGAGAGATCAGAGCCAAAGCGTCAAGAGAATCTGTTTTCGAGCTCAAGAGTCCAGGGGGTGCAACGGATGCAGAAGGGGATAATGAAGGCTGCCGACGCCGGCAGTTTTGCCGACGTCGGCCAAAGGGTCGCCGACGTCGGCGGTCGCAGGATGGGCACAGAGGCTAAAAATAGCCTCTGCCCACTCTTGCATGCCGCCGGGTGAGGGGTCATGGGCAGAACGGTCACAAGGATGCCAAAATGGACGAGGGGGGATATAATGGTGAGATTGGCCTAATAAATGCTAGGGGGAAGGTGGAGGGATTCAAGGGAGGATCCAAGGTGGCAAGGGTAGGGTGGAAAGGGGGCCTTATTTAATTAAAAATAGATGTTAATTTCTAATTAATAAGACTTAGGTGGGTTAGGGACCAAGGAGGACTAGGAGGGAGAAAGGGCCAAGGGGGAGAACCAAGGTGCAGACACGTTTGCGGTGTCTACAGTTAGATAGGGGATTAGGTGAGCATTAGAGGCATAGGGATGTAGGAAAGGACAGGGTGTAGGTTAGTAGGTGGGTAGGTAGGTTATGGAAATTTTAAATTCCCATATAATAGATAAATAGGATTAGATTAGGATAATGAGATATTTAGAACAATTAATGAGGGAATGGGATGAAATAAAGTTAGTGAATTTAGGATAATGGAAAGGGGATATTATATAAATGGTTAGGAAAGGGGAATACATTAGCAGGATGAATTAGAATAAAATGGGATTAGCATAAATAGTGTCGACTAATAGGAATATTAGTCGACAATAATGAAGCAAGTGATTTTAGGTGCGTATAAGAATAATACCCAATGTACTAACACAAAAAAATATTGAACCAAGCTAGGTTCATTAGAAGTGATACAAAGGCCATTGAGTTTCACTATAATCAAATGTACGCCACTTGAACAAATTCTAATAACAATGATGCAAATGGATCTAGATTCTATATTTTCATGATCGAAAGGAAATGAATGACATTCATGCCCCCATCATGACCACATTACTCATAGAATTTGATTTTAAATGAATATTTTGCATTTGCATTTGCATATTTTTATCTTTGAAATTTTTAATTTTTCAATTTATAACTTTTAATAGATTAAGAAAGGAAAAAAAATACCATGTCCTATCTAAATATGTGTCAGTGATATATAATTCAATGCATCTATATGCTCAATTGTAATTATATTTTCAACATGCAACTTTGAGTTTATAATTATTTTACACATACCATGCATATGCCTTTAAGCATGTATATTTATATACTTGCATACGCATGTCATATGCCCCAAAAATATGTATTGATGTGATAATATATTTCATGTGCTTAATTTTTGAATCTTTAAACCTTTAAAAACCTTATTCTACTTATAAAATCTAATATTTTATTTAGTTTGAATCTTTGAAACACTTTTCTCTATATTTTATAAAATTGTATTATATTTTTTATAGATCTAAACCTATATTTTATCCTTAAATAAATTCATGGAGGTGTGCATCTCTAATACAATGCCATTATGATTCCCCCCTTTTGAGATGATGATGTAGCTTACAAATCACTCATCTCAAAATAAGTGTTAGCTATATCATGCTAAATACATGCTCATATAGTAATATGTTATCATGTTGGAGAGTATATTATCATATAATTATTATTATCATTGAAGTATGGATATAACATATTGAATTTTAGGTGCACATGTCATGTCTAGATAGATATAATTATGAAACATGCAGTAGAGTATCTTTGAGGTAGATTATGCCCTATGACTGAGTGCATGATTAAGGTCATGACACTAATAATCAAGCTCTAAAATCACACTAAATGTTTTTATGTATGTATGGACTGAAAATTAGGGTTTATTTAATCTAAAATTGAAGCTATATATCAACCAATCTATCCCAAAATTACTAACTATTAATCTAGTTATGTTGTAAGTGAGATTGTTGACCAAAAATTACACTGAATAACTTCAAAATAGAATACATATGTTTCTTGTCTTCCTTAATGAATACCTAAAAAAATTATAGCTTAACAGATGAAAAAAAAATACAAATAGAAACTATTGTGCCACACTTCTTTGTGCATAATTCTTTATTAATAAATTAAACCAAAACAAACCTATTACAAGATAGTTTGCATGATAAGTTATGTTTATATAGTGAAATATAAATTAATAACTCTAATTAAAAATTAATTAGTATAAAAATATAATCCTAAAAATATACTCTAAGATAAATTAAATTAGACTCAATAAAATAAGGTTGACTTATTGACAAGACAAAGTCAACATGTAAGAACCCTTTCCTAGTAAGTAAGCAACTCATGCACACTAGACAAGATAATCACCCTAAATCCATAAAAAATAAGATATTGAATAAAATATATTTACTTAAAGTTGAATAAATTAAAAAAAATTTACCCCGCCTCTTTGGAATAAATGGATAAGTGTTTGAGCTTAGTTAAGTACATATTCAATGAACTACACTCTAACAGGCAATTTTAGATATTTTTAGGAAGTTACCAGAAAGTGTCCAAATTTGATAAAATAATTAATATAAGATATACATAAATTAAATAACATTATTAAAATAATAAAACACCAAATAAACTAAATATAAAATTAATATTCAAATGTCTATATTGGCATCATACTCAACATTTTGCTCTTTGTTATAAAGAGGAGAGATACATATCACCTCCTTAAGTCTTCCATGAATCCACTTATGCAATCCTTTGGTGAGAATATAAAAAAATGATCGTCACTTAAAAAAAATGTTTGTCATTTACTAAGTCTCTGACAAAATGATGTTTGAGTTAAATATGCTTGCTTCTAGCATGTAAAATTAGATTTTTGGACATTTGTATTGCCCCATTGTTATCACAAAAAAATATGTCGGTTTAGGTTGGGCCTATTTGAAATCAATCAAAAGCATTTTAAATCATAATCCTTGTGATTTTTATGATGTAAGGATTGTATATTTATATTTAGTATAGGATAATTCAACTATAACTTATTTCTTTGTAGACCAAGAAACCAACCCACTTCCCAATGTGAAGTAATAACTTGAAGTTGACTTCCTATCATCAAGAGATCCTCCAAAATATGAATCTATCTATCCAATTATATATGAATAAATTACTAGTCTAAAATGAATACAATGATTATAAGTCCTTATATATCTAAAATTTCTCTTTATTGCCTGTAAATATTTGAGTGATAGATTACCTATAAATCTAAAAACTAGTGAAATCCCACAACTGATATCAGGCCTTCTCATAGTGATATACATCAAACTTCCTACCATGCTTCTAAATTTTTTCCATCAGTTGAAGGAATTTCATCCTCTCTCATTATATTTTCTCCACTTGTAATTAGAGTGTCCACTAGTTTAGAATCATAAAGATTGTACTTATTTCACATGGCTTGGGCATATTTCACTTGAAAAAAGAATACTTATTCTTTAGTTTAATAGAATTACATGTCAATAATGTAATTCATAATTTCAATATCATTCATCTCAAATTATTATTTCAAATCTTCCTTGAATATATTCAACATCTTCATAAAACTACATTTAAAAATCAAGTCATCTACATAGAGACAAATATATAAAACATTAGAACCCAATGATTGTATATAAATAGTTGGTTCATTTTGACATCTTAAAAATCCTTGATATAATAAACAAATATAAATTACTGATTAACAAGATATTATAGATTACTTCAAACCATAAATATCCTTATTCAACTTATATACCCAAAATCATTTACCCTTTACCTTATAGCCTTGTAGCTACCCCACATATACTTCTTATTCAGTCACTCTATATATAAGAAGTACCCCACATATTTTTCATAGCATCAACCCACTCTTTCCTTTGACTAGCTTCTGCATAACTTATAGGTTCACTAGCAATATATGATAATGTAAATATAGTATTTTCATCATAAGCATCATCAAATAAATTAAATTTATGATGTTTAATACTTATGATACTCCTCCAATATTTATAATATAACATCTAATTGGCTATATGTGGATTTAACAAATTCTTGTACTTGTTTGGAGTTGATGAAGATGGATGGCTAGTCTCTTGGGAAGAGCTAGTATTATTTCGTATTGAACTAAAACCATCTAAAGATTCATAACCCTCAAAATAAAATTAAAAAGGATACCTCAATTAAATTATTATATATATTTATATATATATATATATATATATATATATATATATAGTAAGGTTTAAATAAATAATATTTATTTTTATCTAATTTTTTATTCTAAAAATATTTATTTTAATTTTACAGGATATAGTGATGAATGCAAAGCATACAACTTTTATATTCCTACTAGTAAATCTATAATTAGTTCTATGGATTGTATTTATTTTTAAAATAATATATATATATATATATATATCAACATACATATCATTTTTTTTAAAAATACAATCCCTAGAACTAATTATAGATTTACTAGTAGGAATGTAAAAGTTGTATGCTTTGCATTCATCACTATATCCTGTAAAATTAAAATAAATATTTTTAGAATAAAAACTTAGATAAAAATAAATATTATTTATTTAAACCTTACCTTAATTTATTATTATTTTCATGCTACCATTTCCTTCAACTTGGATAGACTTTACATCTCCCAATTTCACTTGACTTTTGAAGGCATCATTCACGTTATTGAAAACATATTTATGACTTGTCATGTGATTTGAGCAATGTGAATCAAGAAACCATAAATTATTTGATTCTTATATTCCAAAATTATATGTGAGACAATAATATGAGTGCTATTTAACCTCACTTTTCAACTTGTATTGCCTTATTTTCACCCTCTTGATTAACTTGATTCTTGACTGCTAATATCTTGTAATATTTTATAAAGTGTCCTAGTTTTTTATATTAATGATAAGTAATGTATTTACTAATTTTACATATTAATTTATCTTTATATTTTTTAAATTTATATAATATAACCTATAATGAATATATGGACAAATGGAAGTACTCTTATTGAATATTGAACTTGATAAGAATAAATTGTATTCTTATCAAGGATGCAAAATTCATGTGAAATAAATGCAAATGCATGAATTGATTACCAAAATGAGCTTAAAAATAGGGTATTTATGTAAAATACCACTCACCTAACATTTATAGGATTGTGATAATTTTCAAAATCATATGAGGTGAGATAATAGTCAAAACCCCTAAGTAAACTTACCTAGATAGAGTGTGAATGGAATCAAATAGTGAAACCAATTATGGAAATAACCCTGTTCACACCTAACAATGGAAATAGATAGGGAAATAAAACTAATCACACCAATAACCCACCTCCTTAATCTTAACTTATGAGAAAATAAAATTAAAATATGAAAAAAAATAACGAGTCTTAGGAACAAGGCCTGATGAGGTATCCATGTACAAAATGATCTCCTCAAATAGAAAATAAGGAGAAAAATCATAGGAAAAAACTCTCCCCATGAAAGGATGATGAGAGAATGTCAAGTGAACCTCTTGAATTAGTGTGTCACACTCATAAGAGATTTTTTAATTGATGGAACTCACTCTCAATGAAGGGTTTGGTGAATATATCAACAACCTACTCTATTGTAGGACAATATTATATATCAATGATTTACTCTTAAATCAATTCCCTGATGTAGTGCATGTGGATTTCTATGTGTTTGGTCCTCTAATGATGAACTGATTTATTTGAGATATAAATGGCAATTTTATTTTCACAAAGGATTATATATGGACATGGAATGGTGATGCCTCAATTAGAATATTATGAAGCCAAATAACCTCAGTAGTAGCATTTGTATCCCCTCAATACTCAACCTCATTTGAAGATAATGAAACAACATGCTGATTTTTAATATTCCATAGAATGGGTCCTAAAGCAAGGTGAAATATGTAACTAGATGTCAACTTATGATCCTCAAAATTACTAACCCAATCAGAATCTATAAATATGACTAAGTCTAGACTAATCCCTATTGGATAATGTATCCCATGTTGAGGAGTGTGATATATGTAATGTAAAATGTGTTTCAATGATTTATAATGAATTTCATGTGATCCCTGCATAGAGTGGGAGACCATGAAAACTAAAAATAAAATGTTAGGGTGAGTGTACATCAAATAGATGATACTTCCAATAATTTTATGATATAAAGTGGTATCAACTAATGGAGTGAAACACTTCACCTCAAACTTAACTCTTGATAGAAAGGGATTCAATGCAGGCTTAAAATCAACCATGTTGAATTTAGCTAGAAGATAGATAACATACTTGAACTAAGCAAGAGTGATCCCAAAAGAAGAGTGAGTTATCTCAATCTCCAAAATGTAGTAAAAAAGGCCCAAGTTAGTCATATAAAAGCAATCATGAAAAGAAAATTTGACTCTATCAATGATGGATGAAGAACTCCTAGTGAGAAGTAAGTCAATAATATAGATGACTAGAAGCAAATGGGAATAATTTTTCCACAAAATGTAGACATTAGGATCTGAGTGGCAACTTGAGAATTCAAAAAAGAGAATAAAGGATTCCATATTGGTATACCAAGTCCTAGGGGCCTGTTTGAGGCCATAGAGAAACTTTTGTAAGTGGTCGACCAAACAAGATGAGCCATTATGGTTGATCCATGTAGATTTATTCATGAATATCCCCATGAATAAAATTAATCTTCACATCTATGTGATTTATGACCCAACCATGATCTATAACAATAACAAGAGTCAAGTGAATGGAATTCATCTTAACCATAAGATCAAAGTTCTTAGTGTAGTCACCACCAAGAACTTATGAGAACCCTTTAGAAACAAATCATGTTTTGAAATTATCAACAACTCCATCCATTTCATATTTGATTTAGTGAGGTTCACTAGAGGGAACATAGAAATGTCTGAGCTTATACAGATACTGGTCAAATAATTAGAACTCCTAAATTTGTGTATTGTGTGTGAGGCTGGTTTAAGTTTATGCAAAGTCTTGGTCACCTGAGTAGAGAGGAACCTAGTTTACATAATTATGTTTGTGCATGTATAACACTATGATGAATGCATGAACATATTATTAGCTAAGGTAGTCTATGGCCTTGTTTACTTTCCTTTTCTTGTTCTTGATCATGAGATGGAAATCTTATAGGTAAGTCATCCATTTCATGTGGTGCACATTTTCTAACTTATTCTATAACTATAGGAACTAAAGTGGTTTATGGTTTGAATGAATAATTGTATCATTCTTGAGAATGTAATATCACCATTTCTTAATTACTTTCACAATAACATATAGTTCCTTTTCATATGTGGAGTATCTTTTCTGCATGTCATTGAATGTCTCAAAGTAGTATGTAACCAGATGTCCATGTTACATGAGCACTGCATTGAGTGCATAATCATATGCATCAATGTAAATTTCTAATTTTTTTGCAACGTCAAGCATTACAAGAATCGGCACTATATAGAGGCATTTTTTAATTGCCTCAAAAGTGTTTTGTTGCACGTGTCTAGTGAAACTTATTTTTAGCATGTGTAAACTAGATCAGAGCCTAAGAGATGTGTGAGAAACTAAGGATGAACCTATGGTATAAGTTATCAAGTCCAAGAAAACTCATCAATTCTATGATATTGCATTGAGTAGGCCAATATTGTATAACTTTGATCTTCTCTGGATCTACTATGATACAAGTGTGATCAATGATGTATCCCATAAATTAGATCTATGTCATGCCAAAGGTACACATTTCTAAGTTAGATTTAAAATTGTGTTGGTGAAAAGTATTTAAGATACATGAGATGTGATCCATATGCTCCTCTAAAGTTTTGTTGAAGATGATAATGTCATCCAGGTAGAATACAATGGAGTTAAGGAATGTACTAAGTAGATCATCCATCAAGCACATGAAAGTGGCTAGTGTATTGGTGAGGCTGAAAGACATAACCAACCATTCATAAAATCCTTCTAAATTATTTAATTTTTTGTTTTAGATACCTTCAAGATGGACTAAAAACTAATGGTAACCTAACTTCAATTCAATCTTGGTGAAGTATTATGTGCCTTAGAGTCGGTTTATAAGGTCATCAATGCATGCTAGTAGATATCAATTCTTCACCATTATTTTTTTAGTGAATGATACTCTTTGTAGAGTCATCAAGACCCATCCTACTTAGGTGTGAGGACTATTAGAATCCTACAAGGTGAAGATTTAGGCTTGATATTTCCCTAATGAAGAAGCTCTTGAATCTAGCACTAGACTTTATCATTCTCCCAAATTGATCTATGATAGAGGGGGATATTTAGAATACGAGATCCATGGAATAAATAAATATGGTGATTTGATACATAGTGAATAAGAATGACTTCATATTATATGAAGAATTTTATATTCTTTGCCAATAACTTATCAATTTGATGTTGTTGAGATGATGTGCAATTGTTCCATGCTACCAAGGTATGATTCATTTTTGACTTTGTAGGTGAATCAAGGTAGACCATGAGTAGAATGAAATTCTATGCATGTGAGATGAGATTGAAACATTACTTGGAAGAGAAAAATGTAACTTTGGTCATGGGTATTGACTTAAAGAGGTTGTATAAGAGATCTTACACATGAATAGTCCAACAATGTGGCTTAGCTTGATATGTAGCTTCATGGTCATATAAGTACACTCTCCCTAGTAAGATGTCATATACCTTTAAAGGTGTGATGTCACAAGTGAAGTTATCCTTCTTAGGAATTAATTTTTAATGTAAAGTTCATTTTTGTTGGACCTATTTATCCTTACCCTATTAAAACCACCCTAAAGAGTATGGATTTGAATGTGTAGTAGTGGTAAGACCAAGGCACTAAGTTGTGGATTATGAAATGATGTTATTATGGCTACCACCATTGATCATGATGTGATAGGTTAAAATTTCACCTAGAACTTGGTGTGGAAGATAAATTCACACTCTTCAAATATGTTGATCACAATGGTGTTGGTGCTCACAAAAGAAGCATCTAGATTAGTGTCATTTATCTATGTGTGTCCTGATGTATATTGTGTGAGTAATTATTATTGAATGAAAAATTTAGAATCATTATGAGTGGATTAGTGATGGTGATGTCACCACTTATCACTATATTTATTATTTGTTCTTTTTTCTAAATCATAAGGTGTCAAAGCCTTTGAGGGTTGATCAATCTTCTAATGTTGCTCTCATTTGTGAGAAGTGTGTTTTTATTTATACATCAAAAGCTATAACATGGATTTATGAAAAGTTTTGTTATAATAAAAATGACTAAGATGGGGGGTGAATCAATTTTTTTTAAAATTCTTATCAAATTTCACTTTAGCAATCATGAACCATTCAAACAAACATATAAATCTAACAAGCATAAACACCTATCCACATAAACATGAAACACAAGAACACATCACATATGTGGGAAACACTCAAGGGGAATAAAAAAAAATTATATATACAAATTAATGATATTAATATAATAAAAACACAAAATTTAGTGAAGCACCCACTTCACATGGAACATCAACCTTAACTGGCTAAACACCAACTCAGCTAGGCTTTAACAAGCACCAACTTACAAGGAGACACCAACCCCATAAATGAATCATCACCAAATCATCCACATAATTTATTTGATAACCTTTAGGATACCTTGTTTCTCAACCAAATTATGATGACCACATCTTTATCTCTTCATACTCTTATCCCTCTCAAACTGCCTTCTAAGTCTCTTCGCTTAATTAGGTCTCTTCAAGACTAATTAGGTCATATGACCTTGATCCTCATATATATAAACTCTATAAAATATTAATCATATATAATATATACTCATATAATGATTTATAATACCTATTTATACTCTACAATATGTTATTTCATTTTTTTGATCTCAACACTCCCAAATAGGCCTAAAACTACCTTGTATTTATAATAGCCTCTCATTCATATCCTTTTTAGTTGGCCAAAAAACCTTAAACTATTAGTTAAGCCATGTAATATATCTTAGGATATCTCATAAAAAATTATAAAACATTCTTTGATTCCCATTAGGTCTAACATATCTCAATTAAGCCTCATTTCATCTTTAGGTCTCATGGAGACCTAATTCCATTAGGTCAACTTTATTACACATTACACTTTGCCTTCCTTGGAACACTTTAAAAATATACTAATGATATAAAAATATCATAAAATAATAAAATATACCTATACTAATCTTGTCTAGGCTCCATAACTCCATTCAATTCTAACCACCACTTGAACCCCTTCTCAAAACACTATTCATAATAGGCCTTCATACATACAAAAAGTCTATCTAAAACAACTGAATCATAAACAATTTTTTTTAAAATAACCATAAAAATAAATCACAGATCCAAAAATCTCATGAAATCATAGTCATCAAAAAGTTTATTAGATACTTCAACTCGGGGTATATAGGCTCAAACTCTTCTCTTCAAAATGCTCACTCTGAACTACCAACTAGCCTTAAAGCACATTCATGGAAACTTGAACTTATGACACCTAAAAGAACACACTAGGACTTATAATTCATTAAAATTATCCTAAAAAATCTTTATAATAACCTACAATAAAATATCATTAGATCTATTGGCAATTATTAGGTTCCCAGACCAATTTGTTGACCTCTCTCACAGACCTTTCTTAGCCAGTCAAGTCATTTTGGCTTCAACATTTTCACTAATTTCACTAAATACCAAAAATTATAAAAAGAATTTATAGGAAATAAAATTACTAAATATTAACACCATATACTTTATGTGATTCAGCTCAAGGCATAGAGTCTCAAACTCATCACTATAATTTGTTTACCCAGAACTGCTAGTTTACCTTAAAGCATAGTCATGGTGACAATGACCTTCAATCACCTATATGACCATTTATATATAATATTTATGATATTATCATATCAATATACCATTATTATATATAAATATAATATGGTCAAATGACAATATTGATCATGTAGACCAATCTCATGATTTTGCATCTCACTGTCTCATTTGCACTAGATAGGTCAGCGTGTGAGTAAAATTTTCACTATAACCAATGACCTAAAAAAAATTTACCATACATTAGAATTTATTAAAATTACTAAAAAAAATCCATGCACTTTTATTTATCCCTATTCCATGATAACACATTCTTAAACCTATTCTCACTATTGCCTAGGTTTTTCACTGTTTCCACTATTAGGCCTGTTAGAGATTGGTTAACTTAGGTGACCTACTTAGCACACCTAAGGGATACAACATAAAAATAAACCAATATTTAAATCAAAATAAAAGTCTCAATTTTTTTCCTCCATCCATTTAGTAACTTTGACTTGGCCAACTCTAACTGCTACAATAAATCTTCGAGAAATAAGGCCTTTCTTATAGGGTCACTCACACACCTAAAAAATTAATCACACCTAGAGGCACTTGAGAGAGTTTAATACAAAATCCAACCAATTATATACACATACCAATCCATTTTATTAACTTTTGATCAATATTTTCAACATCAAGTCCTTATTAGGGTTCTAAAAGGGTTTAAATATGTTTCCAATCTTAACAATTGTTCATAAAGCATAATCAATTAATCCAAAAATAAATTCATATAATATTGATCTAGGACCCTTCCAAATATTCCATTAATATCTTAGGTTATCATGTGGAGGTTATACATGCCAATAAACACCTGAAAGTCCTCAAGTTGAGAACCCTTCATTTTATACACTTGAGAGACCTCAAAATCATTTTCATGCCTTTTTTGTATTTCATGACATTAAACTACATGAACATACTTGGAAAAACATAATTAACCTTTGAAAAAGTGCACATGAACTCAAGAAACTTTAAATTTGATCATGACCACTCATTAGGTCACACTCTCTTTACTTCCTTAGACCTTGACCTGCAAATCACATTAAGCCTTGAAACTTACCTTCATGCCTCTTTTCATGTTTTTTCCACATCAATTACATGCTCACACAACATCTCACATGATCAAACAATGTCAAACATCATTCATATTCTTTTATAACATATCATGATGCCTCATTAGGCCAAGTAAGATCTATTAGTGGTTTAGTTTCATACTTGATCTGTAGGTCCTACCCCTATAGGCTCACCTTAAGACTCACATGAGTGATTAAATGCCTTATATACATGATTAATAAACCTCATACAAACTTTTTTGCTTGTGTGCATTCATCTCACCAATCCACCATGATCAAACCTTCTCACTAGGACTTTACAAGCTATGAATAGTACCATGACTAGACTTCTCAAGCACTTGAAGCTTAAAAACTGACCTTGAAATACTTCTTAATGCTATTATACCTTGATCACATGACTTACATACTCCTCAAACAATTTCATACCTCTACACATACATATTCATGATCATCATGCACATTCTCATGATATGACTATGCTTGTTATGACTAGGCTTCTCAAGACACCTTGTACTCAAGGAGTAGTACTCAAGCATTATTACCTCTATGATGATATCAAATAAGAACATTAATCAAATAGTATTCTCATACTACTGTAATAACCTTTACAATAACTAATAGAAGAATCATTAGGTTACCTTCCAATTCTCTCTCAATAAAATAGACATTAGGTTGCCTTCAAATTCTCTCTTTGACTTACACATTGACATAAATAACATCAACATTGACATCAATGACAACATTTCTCAAAAAACTCCCACTTTGTCATTGATTATAAAACATTCTTCAATCTAATCACTCTCATCTCCCCCAATCTGGTCAATCTCCCTTCTCAAACTTTCTCCCCTTTTGACATTAACGATAAAGGGTCTTCCACAAAATTCCATTTATAACCACACCTTGTTTTAATATAATCTCAACACATAGAGTATGAAATATTAAAAAAACATGCTTCATGCATACCTCCTTCAAATGAACTCAAAACTCAAAACCACTCACCTTGTTCTTATTATGATTGATATGACACAAATCCTTTGATCACACACTATGCCACCATATTACTATCATCAACTGAAGAATTAGGAACTCCTCCTTTATCTTCACCGCTTGAGATATTATATGCTTATCAAAAACTAATCTTGGAGATTATGAACAACTTGAATACATCCCCCTCAAACCAAGCATCCATTAAGCTTTTTCTAATTAAAAAGTGTCTCTATGAATCCTAATAGAGTTACCTCTTTCTATAGGGCACTAAAACAACACAAGCTCAAGATATTCTCAGATATCAATGTTCTCACAAGACTAAATATCCTTCAATATCCTTTTAAGATTGATTATAACTATAGGCTTGACCTCTTTATCAACCATTTGATCATCCATATGAGTTGAAAACATATATTTTTGACTTTATTTCTCACCTAAAGTATGCTCTACCATAGCAAACATTCCATTTGAGATTGTAGATTGATTAGGACTAAACTTTATTGTGTATGGCTTTCACACATTAATTTTCCTTCTATCTTTCACTCTATGGGATTCAAACCTCTTATTTTAATTTGATGACCTTATAACTCTATTATCAAAAAATATTCCAATGTGTCCCACATTATGACAACTATAGAAAACAACCTCATACATACCTCTTAATTGATGTGAACTATGACTCCTTCCATAGTCCCATGAGTACTCATTCTTGGAGTGTCTTCTACACTCTCTTGCTCTATGAAAAAATAACTATATAAAAAATATTAACCATTGAATGAATTATCATACCTCATAGCATTAGGCTATTTTATTAGTCTCTTTATGTTAACTTTCTTGTCTTTAATAGACTCTCCTTGACTTGAGCTACCTCCTTTTGGTTTTCTTTGAAAACAAGATCTATCTTATCACTTGTAGACTTTTGACTACTCAAGATACTATCTAGAGCATCAGTAATATTTTCAAACTTCATAAAGGTCTTCAACTTGATAGATGCTTGATCCAACTTAGATTTCAAGGATTCCATTTCATTTCCATACCTAGTGCATTCTTCCTCTTTAGCATTTAAGCTAGTAGTGACTATCTCCATATATGCTTTAATATAATTGATGATCTCATCATAATCCTTAGATGTGTTACTCAATTTCTCTTTAAATAAACCAATATAATCTTTATAGTCCTTAAATAATGATCTTATTTTTTGATTCTTCTTTCTTTGGAACTTCAATTCCTCTAGAGCACTCACCAATTCTAGCTCAATGTTCACTTTAGCTTCTTCTTCATCTAATTATTCATCAATTATAAGACTTTTCTCATTTTAACAACCCCTATTATCTATTTCTATGTCCATGAATAGGGTTTCATTATTATCATGTTTAGGTTCATTATTGCCATAATCACTATCAGATGTACTTATGTCACTTACATCATATGATTTATTGTCTTCTTTGGTGTAAAAACTTCTCTTATTATTAAATGACCCTTTCCTACCTTCATACTTCCTAAAATATTTATTGTTCTTGTCAGGCTTATAGACCTTATCATATCCATGATGTTCATCATGTTCTTCATTGTGCTCAATTTTATCCTTTTTAGGATAATTAGATATAAAGTGACCAATCTTACCATAGTTAAAACATTTAAAAGGCAACTTACCCTTGTAATTAATACATCCAAACCTAAACTTCATAGAAAATATGGCTATTATTTTATCATCATCAACATTTCAACATACCTTATCCTTGACCTTCTTGAATTTTGAATTCTTCTCAACTTTGAATGCTACTTCCTTCTTCAGAGGTCTTCCTTCATTTGTTCTCATGTCATAGATAGTCAAGATGCCATGAATCCCATCTATCTCTAGCTTGTTCAAATCTTGCATTTATTATACAATAGACACCTTAGAGTCAAACTTAGTAGTTAGAGATATCAACATATTTTTAACAACTGTAGCTTCTTTCACTTCTCCTAATCCTATAATGATATTGATAACTTCATCAACCTTCAATAGATAAGATGCACTGGTTTCATCTTCATTCATCTTTAGACTTTCAAACTATTTCCAATGGGTCTTCAACTTGGCCATCTTCAACCCTGTGTCTAATTCACATATAGTCCTTAATTTATCCCAAATCACTGTGGATAACTCATAGTGCACCACCTTCACAAACCCTGCCTTTGATAGGCCACATAGAATGACATTAATTACCTTGAAATTGCTCTCACTTTATTTCTTACATGTTGCATTAGTTGGTGGTGTATAAAGCAGAGTGTATCCATCCATAAATAACTACCATATGTCATTCCCAATTGACATTATATATGTCCTCATTCTAGTGCTCTAAAAAACATAATTAGTTTTATTGAAGAATGAATCTTTACTAGTAGAGAAACCACCTTACGTTTACTAACTAGCCATCATTACTTCTAGGATCTCCTTTAGGCTATTAGAAATACTTCAAAGGAATAGATTTCATACATAATATTTGAATAAAAAATATTGAGATGGGGGTCGAATCATTCTTCAAAAGATCTCTTATCAAATTTCACTTAAGCAATCATGAACCATTCAAATAAGCATATAGATCTAGTAAGCATAAACACCTATCCACATAAACATGAAACACAAGAACACATTACATATGTTGGAAAACATCAAGGGGAATAAAACACAATTATATATTAAAATGGGCTCCATTCCTATAAGACAAAAACCAGATTTAGTGAAGTACCTAATTCACATGAAACACCAAGCCCAACTAGCTAAGCACCAACTCTTCTAGGCTTTAACAAGCACCAACTTGTAAGGAGGCACCAACATCCTATATGAATTAGCACCAAATCAGATAAATAATTAATTTTATCACCTTTAATACACCTTATTTCTTAACCAAATTATGATGACCACCTCTTTAGTTCTTTACACTCGTAGCCCTCTCAAACTACCTTCTAGGTCTCTTTGCTCAATTAGGTCTCTTCAAGATTAATTAGGTCATATGACCTTTATCCTCATATATAAAACCTATATAAAATATTAATCATAGATCCTATATAATAATATAATATTATATAATAAATCCTTATTATATACAATATGTTATTTCATTTTCTTTCTCTTAACACTCCCAATAGGCCTAAAACTGACTTGTATTTATACAAGCCTCTTGTTCATATCCTTATTGGTCAGCCAAAAACCCATAACCTATTAGGTTGGCCATAAAATATATCTTATGATATATCATAAAAAATAATAAAATGTGCTTTGATACCCCTTAGATCTGACATATCTCAATTAGGCCTCATTTCATCTTTAGGTCTCATGGAGACCTAATTCCATTAGGTCTACTTTAGGACACGTTACAATTTGCCTTCTTTGGAACACTTTAAAAATATACTAATGATATAAAAATATCATAAAATAATAAAATATACATATAATAATATTATATATTATTTATAACACCTTTTAAGTCCAACCACCACTTGAACCCCTTCTCAAAACACTATTCATAATAGGCCTTCATACATAAAAAGTTTGTCTAGAATAACTGAAGCATAAATAGAATTTTTATAGTAAACCATAAAAATAAAAAACATATATATAAACCTAATGACCTAATATTCATCACAAAACTCATTATATACTTCAACTTAGGGTCTATAGGCTATAACTCTTCTCTTCAAAATGCTCACTCTGAATTGCCAACTAGCCTCAAAGCATAGTAATAAAAACTTGAACTTATGACACCTAAAAGAACACAATAAAGGAATTAAAATGCATTAAAATTATACTAAAACATCATAAAATCAACCTACAACAAAAATATTATAATATCTATTGGTAATTATTGGTCTTTCAAACTAATTTGTTGACCTTCTCTCTCACAAACCTCACTCAGCTAGTCAAGGCATTTTGGATTCAATATTTTCATTACTATCACTGAATACCAAACCTTTTAAAAATAAATTATAAAAAATAAAATTCATAAATATAAAACAATGTACATTATATGTTTCAAATCAAGGCATACATTCTCAAACTCATCACTACAACTTGCTTAGCCAGAATTGCCAGTTTACCTTAAAGCACAATCATGGTGACAATGACCTTCAATCACATGTATGACCATTTATAGATACTCATAATAAATTTATATGATATTATGAGATAATTATATCATTATTAGATAGAAATATAATATCTTTAAATGGAAATATTGGTCCTGCAGACTAATCGCATGACTTTGTATCTCATTGTCTCATTTGCACTAGACAAGTCAACTTGTGAGTAAATTTTTCACTATAACAAATGACCTAAAAAAATTATACCATAAATTAGTATGTATTAAAATTAATTTAAAACACATCCATTCAATTTTATTCATCCCTATTCCATGATAACATATTCTTAAACCTCTTCTCACTGTTGTCTGGGTTTTTTACTATTTTCACCATTAGGCTTATTAGCGACTGGTCAACTTGGGTGACCATTTTAACACACTTGAGGAATGTAAACTATCAAAAATCCACCATTTAAATCAATATAAAAGTCTCAAACTCTTTACTCTATCTATTTATCAAATTTGACTTGGTCAACTCTGACTTTTATAGTAAATCTCCAAGAAATAAGGCCTTTCCTATAGGGTCTACTCACACACATAATAACTCAATTACACTTGGAGGTTATTAATAGAGTTAAATAAAACCTCAAATAAATTTTATATCCATACCAATCCATTATGGTAAATTTTTATCAATATCTTCAACATCAGGTCCTTATTAGGGTTATAAGAGGGTTTAAACATGTTTCCATTCTTAACAATCATCATAAAGCATAGTCCCTTAATATAAAAAGAAAGGCATAGAATTTTGATATATAACCCTTACCCATATAAAATTAATAGCTTAGGTTCTCATGTAGATGTTACACCTACTAATGAACACTTGAAAGTCCTTGAGTTTATAACCCTTCATTTTGTGCACTTGAGAAACCTCAAAATCACTTTTCATGCCTTTTATTACAAATCATGACCTCAAATTTACCTTCATACATATTTAAATGTGATATAAACCTAAATTACATGCTCACACAATATATCACATGATAAAACAATGTCAAACATCCTTCATATATCTTGACAATAGATCATGATGCCTCATTATGCCAAATATGATCTAGAAGTGGTCTAGTTGCATACTTGATCTGTAGGTCCTACCCATATAGGCTCATCATGAGATTAAAATGAGTGATATAATGCCTTATATACATTCTCAATTAATCTCATATAAAATTTCATACCTATGTGTATTCATCTTACCAATCCACCATGATCAAACCTTCTCATTAGGACTTTATATGCTATGACTAGTGCTATGACTAGACTTCTCAAGCACTTGAAGCTTGAAAACTAACCTTAAAGAATTATTTATTATCTTATACCTTTCTCACATTCCTTACATGATCCTCAAATAATTTCATACCTCTGCATATACCTATTCATTCTTATCATGCACACGTTCATGATATGACTATGCTTCTTATGACTATGCTTCTCAAGACACCTTATACTCAATGATTAGTACTCAAAAATTCTTACCTCAATGATGCTATTAAATAAGAACATTCATCATTTTAAAACCTTACCCTAAGCCACTGATGTTGGCATTATTTACTATTGAGATTGGCAACATAACTAATATATGTTCACACTAATACAACAAACTTGAAAATAACCAATAGAAGAATCATTAGGTTGCCTTCTAATTCTCTCTCAATAGAAGAGACATTAGGTTGCCTTCAAATTATCTCTCTGACTTACACATTGACATCAATGACGTCAACCTTGACATCAATGACAATAATTCTCAATAAGGTTGGGCATTATGCATTATGATGGATGAATTGGTGACATGTTGCTTCATCTTTACCTTGGATAATCTTTGTAACATTTTGATATGCTTTCCCCAAAATATCAAAAGTCAATAATTCCATCTTCATTTAGATATAAGGTGAGAGTTCACTGAGGTATTTCACCACCTTATATTTTTCACTTAATTTATCATGTAGGCAAGTAGAGTAGTCATGGAAAATTTTGGTTTAATATTCCACAAACTAATCTTTATGTTCCAATTTCTAGAACTTGATGTATTCATCTTCAAAGTGGTACAGAGGGTAGTATTTATCCTTCACTTCATCAACAAAGGTCTTATAATATTTAATTATAATGCACTATTTCATTCAATATACACTAAATCTCTTCCACTAGTGATTGACCAATATGGACATCTCTAGGACTATGAAGGTGATCTTCTCAGCATCAATGAAATAATTGACTAAGAATTATGCCTCAAGTTATTGAATATAGTCATCCAATGCTTTATTGTTAATCTTACCTTTGAATAGAGGGATGTCAAGATTGAATTGAAATTTGAAGGGGGTTTGTTGCTAAAATTGTTTGAGAAAAATATGGAGGTGTGGTAGAAGTCATCAAATTTAGCTGTACCATCAATTCATAGAAGTGGATAATTTTTTTGGTGAATTATGTTTCTAGTGCATCAGTGATAATATTTCACACCTAGAGGGGTACTTCAAGTTGCTTCTGGGTGTCAACCATCTTAATCTTTTTACAACATTCTTCAAAATATTCTAAAATAAAATTGATTAAAAAACTTTCCTTCTCAAGTTGTGTTCATGTGTTTATAGGCATAGAAAGGAATATATATTTTAAGCTATGATACTAATAAACTACACCATGAGGCCTAAGACAAAAAATTTGAGTGATAATTGAGTTTTGGTTGTGTAAATTGAATGGGTAAAGATAATTCATAAAGAAATAACTAAACACGTTTAATGGAGTGAAAGTATTACTTGTAGGAAATGCAACTTATATTCATTAACAAAGAATAGGGAAAAATGGTACAATGTGTTATAGTACATGTTTTATAGAGTATATATGTGTAACATGCTGTCTATGTTATGACTATGTAGAACATAAAACTCTTAGATAGATGTTTATATTACATATTTATATAGGGAAAATACAAGATCGGTTACAACCGTTATTAGTTACCAAGAAAATAGTTGCATTAGTTTATCTTCTAGGTTGAATGATATTTGGTGAACCCATTAGAGCACATGGTTGAGGTGAGTTGACATGTGGATGTGTTGTGAAATTCAATAAGTTAGTGAGGTGCATAGAACTATGAGTTATAGTGAGAGACTACAAGGCATGTAGGTTTGTGAGCTATAGAGTGTGAAAAATTTGATGACCTAGCATGGAACTTGTGTGGTACATGATCCATTGAGGCATGTGGGTATACGATCTAAGGTGAAGAATTTACAGGTGTGAGATCTTGTGAGATGTAATATAAAACTATGAACTACATTATACTATAGGCATGAGGGGCACAAAATTTTATGAGTAAGTGCAAGATTTATCTGGTGTGTGGGACTACAAGCTATGAAGTGTGCAATAATGAGTGCATAGTGTGGAGTGTATAGATGTTAATTCACAAAATTTTATGATATGGCATGGGACTTGTGAATATGAATTAGATCAAACATTAGGCAAGGAGTTAATAATATTGGGTGAGATGTGTGCACCTTGCATAGTATAGTGAATGAGAAGTAAGCTCAATTGTGTGAGAACTACACATAGATCATGTTGTGCAAAGGGAATAGGATGATGATAGATGTGGTGGGAAATGAAAGTAATGGAAAAGGTATAAATTAGACCAAGGATAAAATGTAATGGTAATTTTTATTAAGGAAAAGTAAATACATGGAAGAAATGGATATGGTTGAGAAAAGGATTGGAAGAAATAAATAAAAATGATAATAAGAGAGTGAATAAGTAGGTGGTATCATGATCAACTAAGAATTGATAGGAAAATTTATGGTGAAGAAGATGATGAGATAAATGATAGATCATATGGTTGATTTGGATATGGAAATAGAATGTAAAATATTAAAGGGGTTTAAAAACATTAGGTAACATAGAGAATTGGTGGAGATGGAAGCATGACACAAGGATGATTTTCAATCAACTTGTTAAAAGAGATTGATAGGTTGGACATGTGATTAAAATATATTTATAAGATGAAAGGGATGAGGTGAAGGGTATATGGGTAGTGATGGAGTGAATATTTTATATGGAGGAGGAAATGGATGATATTATTAGGGATGATAATGGAAATGAATGGTAAGAATGATAATAAGTCTGACCAAGCTTCCCTTAAAAACCCCATGTAACTAAGTGATGCCTACATAGTCTAAATAGACCTAAAAAAAATGTAGATCTCTTGAAAGGGGAGGTATGATGATGATTAATGTTTATTTGAATTGTATAGTTCAAATATGGATGAATTGATTGGATTATAAAATTGATGTTAAGGTGTGGATAGATTTTTACAAGGAGAATATATTATTATTTTAGCATGCCTCATCATATACTTTACAACCTAAATTTTGATGTAGCACATAATGATATATACCATGATAAAAAAACACAATGATGACTTCTTCATAATGTGCATAAGGATTTACCCCCAATCTAATCAACAAATGACACAAACATACCATGATATGGAAAAATTAGGATAAAATTATATGTTTATGGATGGACTAAGGTACAAGCACAAGAAATCACCATGATATGGAAAAACCATGATGACCCTATTGACACATATGGACTGAGTCAAGGCACAAAAATAAAATAAAATAAACAAGCAAGAAATAAAACACACAAACCCTAAAATAAAAGCAATAGAAAGCATCTTGTCATTAATCAAGTCAAAATCCTTGTGTAAAATTTTGATGATATAGTTGGATGGTTCCCTGAGCAAGGATAAATGAAAGAGAGTGGATTTGGAAATAATGTTTTTGATGAAGTGAGTATGATTTGGGTAAAATTTAATCAAATATTTTATCCAAAACTAAAATAAGAGTGCTCATGGGAACTCTAGGTTTTGTGGCTTTATATCACTATTTTTGATATTTTCTAGATTTTACTAATATTTTTGGATTTTTATAATAAATGTAGACAAAAGGGTGTCCAAAATGTGTGTATAGGAGATAACGACAAAGGTAAAATTGAATCTAGCAGTGGATGTGGAAAAAGATATGGGATGTGAAAGACAAATGAATGGATGCAGCCAAAAGAAACTTCTCCAAGGACTATAAGATAGGGAAGCTTCCCCTTGTATCACTATGATATCCTACTACAAATATACTTCTTTACTATGATATGCCAAACCTACTGTACCCTATAGTAGTTTCAAGTCAACACCAAGGTCAAAATAGAAAAGGTTTTTTTAGATAATGATATGAATTAGATGGAGGGATGTACAAGGATGTAGACCTACCCCCAAGCACATGGGTACTCATAGACAATGGAATTTTACACATGGCACCAAAAAAATGGTTTTCATCATGGTACTTATCCAAATGGTTTTCACCTTTGGATGAACTATTTATCTTTATATTTTTTTTTTAATTTTGATTTTTTATAATTTTTATATTTATTATTATTATTTTTAAATTTTTTAAATTTTTAAATTTTTAAATTTTTTAATTATTTGTTATTTTTATATGGATATCAAGCATAGAAATGTTTGAGGTGTATGATATTAATGGGATCATCTAGCTCTCTTCCATATTTTGTGACCAATCTATAAGCACCAGAACCATACTTAGCAGTGATGATGATGGACCTAACCAATTAGGCTCAAACTTGCCTTTCTTCTCCCATTCTACATTTGTATTCCTTCGATTTTATTTAAGCACAAGGTCACCAACTTAAAAATATTGGGATTTGATTTTACTATTATAATTATGGTGTATCCTATTTTGATAAGCCTTGAAATGATTTATTGTTATCAAAATTTTGTCAAGGATTTATAACTCTTGTAGCTATGAAACCCTATAATCCTCATCATTAATGACATCTTACAATCAAATATACAGGGAGGTTAACTCAATCTCAATAGGCAGGATTGATTTTGATCCAAATATTATGGAATAGGGTGTAGAACCTATGGGAATATGAATGTTGGTTTGATAAGCCCATAAGGTAAGAAGCAATAGAAAATGCCAATCATGACTAGCATCATTAATAGTCCTTTTGAGGATATTAATGATGTTTTTGTTGTATGCTTTAGCTTGGTCATTATTTTATGGATAATAAGGAGTGGGTCATATATGTTAGATATGGAATCAGGAATAGATGGATTTAACATCCTTATTATTGAAGGATTTTTCATTACAAAATTGATGTTAAATGGGATGCCATACTATAAAATGATATGATTAAAAATAAATTTAGATATTTGCTTCCCAATTACATAAGTGGGATTGCCTCAACCCACTTTTTAAAATACTTTGAGTAGTTAGGATGTGTTATGACCATCGAATGAGGTGGGGTTTATCTTTCCTATGAGATTGATTCCTATGTTGAAAATCCAAGGAGTTATAATCATATGACATAATTGTGATGGAGTGTGAATTATGTCACTATGATTCTAGTAAGAAACACACTTTTTGACCAATGTGCATGCATCAGTTTGAACCAATAGTATCTTATGCAAAGGATTTTATTATCAAGGACCATTACACTAGTATGCACCCCACAAATCTTGTTGTAAACATATTTGATGGATAAATTAACCTCTCTCAAATTTAAACAATGAAGCAGGGTTCTATCATAGCCTCTATAATAGAGTGTATCACCAAGTAAGGTATATAGAGATGTGTTATGGATAAAGGATATGTGTTCGTTACATGATAAGTCTTTTGGAAGGATGTGATCATGAAGATATATGTACATATTTTTATACCAAGGTGAACTAGGATCAACAATCTCACATACCACCATTTCAAATTTTGGATGATCATATATTGGGATAATGAGTTATTAAATAAAGAACCAAATTGATAGACATATGAAGACATTTCAAGATAGTATCCATGGCATCTACTGACTGATTATTAGCCCTTGGTACTTGATCAAATTATGATTGCTAAAAATATGGATTAAGGCTATCTAACATTGCTTTATATGGCATGAGTTTATCATCTTTTATTTGATATTGATCATTTACTTGATTGATGATTAAATAAGAATCATCATATATTGATAAGTGTTGAATGTCCCATTAGATGCAAATGTAAACTCATACAAAAAGGGACACATATTCTATAATGTTATTTGTACATGGGAAGACAATGTGAAAATCCTTGGGGATAAGATCTCCTTGTGGTGTGATAAACAAAAGTATGATGGATGATCAAGTCTTAATTATTTAAGGATAAAAATAATGGGCTCATGTTACTCTTCAATGAGAGAGGCACTGGGCATAATTATGTATGAATTATTATATGTACTAAAACTTACCTCAATGTTATCTTCCACAAGAAACATGGAACCATCCTCCAATAAAGTAGGTATTGAAGGGAACCGACAATCTTCATCTGATTATTACCCAATTTTTTCATTAAGCTCACCCATATAAGAAGAATCAAAGTCATTCATTTTGGGTAATGGCCACTCATATAATGTCTATGGATATTCTTGGACCAACTATGCAAATGTGTGTTAATCCTCATGATTGACATCTAAACTAAAGATGATGTAAGTAATTATAGGAATTTGTGTATTTTGATGAAGATAATGGATTTATGCATTTATTGGTGCCTCAAAAAGGTTTTCACTAATAAACATGTCTTTTTTAAACTTTTTTCACTATCTAATAGTGCCTCAAATATATTTTCATTAGAGGATAATATTTTTCTTTATTTTATTGACTAAAAAAACCATCTATTCTCCAAAGTAGGTAGTAGGGTTCAAACTAATTTCAAATCCCTTTTTATGGTCCCCAAGTAGGAAACCACCTCTAAGTCCCCAAAAAATTGTAATTTCCTCATCGTTCTAAAAAATGTTGAAAGGTATGTGATCCTGTTGGTCCTAGTCTATGAGATTGGGATAAGGGAGGTCTAAATGTATGGTAAGGATGGAATTGATATCAAAAATATTAGTATCAAAAATTGTAATATTCCAAATTGGAATATTTTATATTAATTTGGTTTTCTTGTAAAACCTATTTTTTTATAAATATAAATATTGCATTTAAAATAATAAATTAAATAAAATATAAGCCCACAAGGGGTTTCATCCTTGGGCTGTTATAATCACAATGGGTTTTGTCCTTGGGTTTAATAAGAAGGGTTTTCATCCTTGTATCTAGATTACACAGTTTAAGGGGTTTCATCCTTAAATGCCATTGTAAAGTGGCTACTTATACAAGTTATATATTTGAATTCATTATTCGATTCTTCATACTTCCACATCTCTTCTCCTTTATATAGTCTTTATAAACTTCTCCCAAAGGAGGCATCCCATCCAAGAGGCACCTCTTCACCAAAATATGTGACCATTGACATTTCCATTAACATTTCCATCGATATTTCCATTAAATTTTCCATCAACATTTCTGTTAACATTTCCATTGACATTTCCATTTACTTCTGGCAACAATTCTATTCGACACTTCCATTCACTTTTGACAATAATTCTATTTGACATTTCTATTCATATCTATTTAATGATTGTTTTATTAAATGGCAGCACTACTCTTTGGCAACAATTTCTTCATGTGAAGTGGAAGTGCCTCTCCTTAAATTTAGTGATATCCTTCTTGGGGATATTATAGACCTCCCTTCTTTATATTGATTATCCTCAAGTAATTTTAAACCCAATAGTACACTCTACAACAAACTATAATTTTCTCCAAGCTTAGATATTTCTTTCCCCAATTTTCCAGAACTAATTGCATTATTATTAGTTCTATTGCAAGGGGTTTTCACAAATATTATTTCTTAGATCCCATAGCTTTATGCCATTATAACCATTTTTTTAATTATTAATAAGCTCTTGGCTGAGCATAAGGATCCTAAGACCTTTATGTACTCCAAATTGATCATTTTTTAGGTTGCTAATGACTTGTTTGAGCTCATTTGTCACCAAAGATACCCTTAAAATCTCCATTAATGACTCACCTCCACTATCTATGAAGACAAATCTTTTCTTTGTGCTATCATGGAGACCAAGTAATGATTCATCTTTGATAAAATATTCATACTTGTTTTCATTATGATAATAGGATTAATTTATGGTTGTCATAAGATGGTTCCAACATTTATTTGGTTGTTAAGGTTAAAGAACCATCATCTCCAACTCAGGCTCAGAGAATTATTTTAGTGATGTTGTTGGGATGTTTTTCAACACTGAATAGTTTACTTCCATTAGCTACTCCTGCAACTCAAGGTTGTTCCCTAAATCATTGTCAACCATACAAATTTTATGCTCCTTCGGTAGCTACTTTATGATGACTTGTTTTATTAAATTTGGTTATCATTCATCTTCCTCTGGTACACATTTCCCATATAAATGAAAAAAATATATGAATTTCAATTCATCCCTTATCATAGAATCAAGATTCAAATATTGATTGTGGCATGCATTAATATCATTGAAAATCAACTTGACCTCATCTTCATGTATTGGTTCCTCTTGTTAAAGGAATATGGACATGGTTAGGTATACATAAGTCCTTGAGGGAAGTCTTTCATGACTGTTAATAAATGTATAACCCTATTGTGCTTGTGATGATCTTCCATCACCATTAGAATTTTGAGTTACTAAGTTATTCAACTGCTATATTTGTTGAACTAATTGTGACATCAACATAATTTGTCCTTGGGCCCATCGGTCAAACTATGCATCATTTATGTTGTTTATGTTAACCTTATGATTTGAATGCATAAATCTTATCAAAACCCTTAGGATAGTAGGATGAAAAGCTCAGATACCACATTAATATTCCAAATTGGAATATTTTACATTAATTTGGTTTTCTCATAAAACCTATTTTTTTATAAATATAAATATAAATATTACATTTAAAATAATAAATAAAATAAAATATAAGTCCACAAGGGTTTTCATTCTTGGGCTATTATAATTACAAGGGGTTTCATCCTTGGGTTTGATAACAAGGGTTTTTGTCCTTATATCTGGATTATGTAGTTTAAGGGATTTCATCCTTAAATGCCATTGTAAAGAAGCTACTTATACAAGTTATATATTTAAAATCATTATTTGATGCTTCATACTTCCACATATCTTCTCCTTTATATAGTCTTTAAAAACTTTTCCCAAAGGAGGCATCCCATAAAAGAGGCACCTCTTCACCAAAACATGTGACCATTGACATTTTTGTTGACATTTTTGTTAACATTTCAGTCAACATTTCCATTAATATTTCTATTGATTTTTACATTCACTTCCATCAATAATTCCATTCAATACTTCCATTTACTTTTGAAAACAATTCCATTTGAAATTTCCAATCATATCCATTTAATGATTGTTTTATTAAATGGCAGCGTTGCTCCTTGGTAGTGATTTCTTCATGTGAAGTGGCAGTGCCTCTCCTCAAATTAGTGATCTCCTTCTTTGGGATATTATAGAAACCTCATTGTAGACGTTATAAAATGAGTCTATGTCATTACCAAAAAATTCATCATTAGTCATTATAGTTATTATATCACTTTCAATAACAAGGCCCCCCCTCCAAGTGGTTTGTATTTGATGCCATGATTTCCTTCATGTTGAGTAGATGGATAGGCTCCATAAATCCTTGTTCTTTGGCTTATATACGTATACCCTTGTAATTTAACCTTTCTAACATCTTGATAGGTGTATGATATTTTTTTTCATAGCATGAAGCTAATCCATCACCATATAACCATGAATTGCTAGGATCTTTTAACTATTCATTACTAAGAAGACCATTCTTGCCAAATGAAATTGAACCTACCTTATATGAATTAGACTTATTTCATTAGGCATACCATGGATTTGGGGGGACAATGGAAATTTTTTAATATGGAAATCATCTTTCATTTCATATTCTCTAAAACCTTTATATTTGATTATGAAGAGTGCAAATGATTTTGGATGTGGATTGTCATATGTGGATGGAAGATCATATAGATGAATGTATGATGATTTAGTAATTGGAAACACTTTTTATCCTATTATTGATTTCATAACACACCCCATTTTTATTGTGAAAATAGGGACCCATTTTTTATCTCGAGTATGATCTTATACATTTTAGGAGTTTATTGTGGTTACTTGCTTAAATCAAACTTTTTTCCAATCTACTAGATGATTAGTTATAAGTGATTGAATGGGTTTAGTTTAATGTCTTTACATTTATTTAGTTTAGCCCAAGATTTTATCCAGGAGTGAGTTAGTTTTAATGCCTGAACATGCATCAATCTACTAAGCCTTAGTCTATTCATTTGCTTGTGTTTCAAAACACATTTTACAACATCTATTTTAGACTATTTCACCTTAGGATTATACAAATTACTTAACTTTTCATAGTTTTATACCTCTTTTTATGATCAATTATTGTCTATTTATACTTTAATTTCAGTCTAAATGACTAAATGTCTATAAGGTTTTACATTTTAACTTAGTTGATTTTCATCAAAATAGATGAAACTAGCTTTTGAATTGAGCAAAATGGCTGAGTATGTGCAAAGATTCATTTTATACTCCATGATTTTTATCTCTCACCTTAGTTGTTTTTATTCAAATATTTATTCATTGATTTTTAAATCAATTTGTTGATTGTGTTGTTTTATATTGTGCTTGTAGCTACCCAAAATAAATCTTGTCTCTTTTATTATTAAATGTGGTAACTCTTCATAGATCTTGGTAGCCCATATCCATTAAATAAGTCTTTCAAGACTTAATTAATTTAATGCTTTTGCTGAAAGCCATGCATCACTTTTATGCTTAGTGGGACTTAGCCAATTCTGCAAATGAAGTCCTAGTGTCAATGTAAATCACCAGTAGTCTTGGGCTTATTCAAAAGTCTTTTAAAACTTAGTTGATTTTCTTCAAGGTTGCCTAGCAAGATAATGACATTAGTAATGCTTCAAGCTAGTGGGTTAGTATGATGATGCCACATGGTATAATCCTACTAATCTATTATCCTAAAGATATCTATATTAGTGTAATGCCTCTAGGATAGTAGGTCAATAATATGATGGCATCATCCCACTACTTTTATATCCCATATATGTTTGTATATAATGTAGAGTCTATAGGAAAACAAGTAAGTGGGATGATGCCACATGGTGAAATCTCATTGCTTTACTATATCAGGTGGTCTATACAATTTTGAAGCCCATCTAAGATCTCAAAAAAGTGAGATGATGCCACATAGCAAAATATCACTTCACTAAGGAATGTACAATCAACATGCACTTAAAGCTTTAACCAAGCCATGGAAGAGCAAGGAAAAGCCATGTGGTAGGAACCTTGTCAGAATTAAAGACACATTGGTTGTGTATCCAAAAAAGCATGAGCCTAAAGTTGATGGCTCATCTACCCATCAAAACTATCAAGAGGTCGAGAATGGAAAACACGTCCATTCTGATTTATAAAATCAAATAGTAGTCCAATTGAATCATGAATAAGATAAGAATCATTAGCATGGCTTGCACATCATGATTAAGCATGAATCATAAAGGATAAACTATATGCCTTAAAGAGGCATGGTTCTAACTTCATAATACTTGGGTGGATGACTATCCCAATGTAATCTCAACTACATTCCCTCATAAGCATTCATTCTAGACTTGGTCTAGCATGGTTCTTAATAGTTTCATCATGCAATTGAGTGGGTTTCATTCTAAATAAACCTTAAACAGGTTAGCCATGCTTATTATTACTCTAACTACCCCATGATTGGGTGGATTTGCATTTTAAATCCCCAATCCTGCATGCCTATATAAGATTGACTCTTACATTGTAATAAAGGTTGGTCCCTTTAGGATTGAGGAAGTTATGCCTAGGTTTGTATTTTTTAAGACTAAGAGGATTATGCTTAGGCTATTTTTTCAAGATTAGAGGAGACTATGTTTGGTTGGATATTTTAGTTTTAGAGATGTAGTAGGGGATAGGTCATTTTTTTCCATCATTTCCCTACTTTTTATATTATTTTTTTGAGTCGACAGTGTGTGGAAGATGAGTTTGTAGCTCATTAAGCATTTGATGAACCCTCAAATAATCCTTAATAAAAATATATTTATCTGAGATATTTATTATTTGATAAACTTGGTCTACACATGTATATAGAGACCCTATTTTCCTCTTAGGATTTTTTACTTTGTTCCATAGACTCTTACACCATCCTTAGTTGGAGTTGTGCTAAGTCTGGCTTAACTAAGGATTGTTTACTCTAGGATTTGTTTTCTCAATAGAATGAGGCTAGACAACATTAGAAATAAGACTCTTTTCTCTTTCTCCCTGTCATTCTCTCTTTCTCATTTTTAATCAATTTGTTAGTTTAAATTAGTTTAGTTTTTAAGTTATAACCTGAGTTTAATCCTTGTCTTGACTACATGATCCTTCATTTATATATTACTCATTTATGTAGTATTGAACTTATAAGGAATAATTTTTTTAATTTAAATAAACTATCTATTCATAGTAAAATCATTTTGTTGGTTCCTTAGGCATGATCTATTTAGTTTTAATGCATATTGATTTGTCTAAAATATACATCATATACCTTTGATATGGCATGGTCATAATGAGTCGATTGGGTTACCCTTTGAACCAAGACCTAATAATTGAGACCTTGAGGATATTTATTCACACAATTCTCTCTTCAAGAGGGAAAGGGACTAATAACCCCTACCTAAGTTGGTGTGTCAAAATACCTCATAATATAGTGGTGCTAGAAGGGTCTGAATGGTGTATTTCAGACATTTCTTTTATTTATAATAGATTTGTCTATCTATTTTTGAGGTTATTAAACTAAAAAATTAATTATCAAAGTCTCCCAATGACCTTAACTTGGCTAAGAAGATGTAGTTATCCTATGCATATTCTAGGCCCTTCTCATGACTTGCCCAAGAACCCCCACAGATTCTGTGCAAAGTATATCCATGATGAGAGTTTAACTACTAAAGAACATGTTCAAATTTTTAAAGAAGCCATTATTAGAAAGTATATTTACCATGATGATGTGGCTTTCCACTTATTTACTCATTCATTAGATCAAATTACTTAATCTAGGTGACTTGGTCTATTATAAAGGTACATCACAACATGGGACAAATTTGAGAACCTATTACTTAACCATTTTAGTTTGCCTATTGACGCTTATGTCTTGTTTGAATAATTTTCCATAGCTTTTAAAGAGCCTAATGAACCAACTAGTGTATTCAACCATATATTTCATCAACTATACACTAGTTTGAAGGATCCTTTCTTGAAAATAGAGGACATAAAGGAATATATCTCAATTCGCTAGATCCTTTAACTACTATGTTCATCAAGTTGAACCCTTATGATCTCACTTCATTAGCATAAATATACCAAGAGGCTATCAATGTAGATCAATAATCAATGACTCAAGGTATTTATACCTAAAATAATTTGAGTTACATGTCTACAAGTCAGCCTATGGATAGATATATGCCTGAAAATGAAGCATTTCCCTAAGCCTTCACCCAACCAGACCTTCTTGTGATAAATGAGGGCCCTTCTTACTCTTTCAATAGATATAGATTAGTTAATTATGTGTATAATCAATAGGCTTCTTCTTATTATGATAGTGATTTAGTATCTCTAGATTTTATTATGAATCAAATGCCATTTTTTATAGGAGACAATCAAAAGGCAATGTGTTATCTGAGTTATGAAGTTGCATACCCTAACACACCATATAGAGTCTATGAACCTAACTGCACTACTAGTGTAGAGTTGATCCTGCATGCTAAAAATTTCCCATCTTACAAGCGTGATCCATTATTTTAAGGTTATAGCAATGGTGAATATACTCTAAATATGAGGAAGCAATAGTTTTATAAGGTAGCCTAGTAATTAAAAGCCAAATTGATGAAGATATGCTCACCCAAAATGAATAATCTAACATCTCTTGCAATTATCCAAAGGATTAATTAGATGAGTTGGAGCTATTAGATGAGGAAGATGCATCATGTGCACTTGAAGCATTATTATCATATGCTTCCATCTTTCCATTTGAAGAGTTGATCCAAGATGGTCAAAATCCTAGTGGTAGTAGTTTGTATTACCCTTCATTTTTGAAGAGGATGAAATAGAATAAGAAATTAGTGTTGAGTTAAGCTACTTACACCAAGAAGACAACCAAGAATAAAGGGTTTGTTCCTTTGAGGAGAACAAGCTAGAAGAGTTCAAAATTGATGATCTCTCTCCTTAATTCAACCCTACCTTCAAAACAATTGATTACACCTAGATGTTCCTCTTAGTATCCAAGGTAATGAAAATAATAAGTCATGAACATAGTGGCATGAATGAAAGAGTCGGGCCAATGGAGGTTCAAATTGAGAATGACCTAATTCAACCTAGCTCTCCATATACTTTAGCCAATGATGAAAAATTTAAAATGTCTCTGATATGGGAAGAATTTAAATCATTTTATGACTTATTATTGATAAATCCAACTAAGAGGATATGATACAAACATATATTTGTATTAAAAAAACCAAAAATTGATCCATCTACTAGTTGCAACAAAGAAGAACATGCCACTTGCAAGTTGGATTTTCCAATTAGTCTGGTATGTATAGATACACAACCCTATCCTTCATTAAGATATAATGTATGGGCTAAGGTATTTTCCAAACCCTATCCCTCATGATTTTTTTTACTTTATAAATATATCTACTTTTGAAATCCACGGTCCTAGTTTGTTTGGGTTACATGAGAAGAAAATTGAAAAATCTCTTTGGGATAGTATTTTCCATCATAGATGGTAGCATAGGCACAAGAATTTTACCCTTTTTCCTTCTCAAAATTTTATGAAATCAGGTGTCTAACTGAATTTAGGCATGCTCTTTCTTGAATTATCCTCTCTAAATAATTTATTTTCCTTTTCTTATTTTGTTTTCTTTTTATTTCCTTCCTATTCCTTGTCGATATCTTAGGTTTGCTTTCATTTTTTTCATTATTGGGTCTATCCTAACCATTTTTGACTTGAGGTCCCCTTATTAATAAAATAAATTAAATGAAAGGTTATTTCAAAGGTAGCATAGATGGCACTCAAAGAGCCTAAATTGTAATTTTTCTTGAAAATTTTATGTGAACTACTATGGTTTCTTTGTTCATATCCTAAATTTTAAAGGTCAGTGATTTGTAATAAAAATTATGAATTTATAAAAATCATGGTCTTATTCAAAGACATATAATACACTTAAACAAATATCTAAATAAAAGTGTAGCACTGCTTCAATTTTTGTTTATATTGAGTCATCATGAACTTGTTGATTTCCTTATACCCATGGCTTGACCCCAACCCTGTATGGATGATATGAAAAATCTCCTTTCAAAAGAATTGATATACAATGTAAAATCTAAAATTCTCCTTGAAAGGGTGATATTGGCATATTTCACCACAACCTTTTTGGTCTGGTTGGCAATAAAATAAGGCCTTTGAAAGGATATTTTGCATTTCATCCATTTAGGGTTGGGTTCAAGACATGGGTATATCAATGAAACAAGGCCTTTGAAAGGGACCATATTTATCTCTATCAAGAATATAAACACATAAATGGTAGCATAGAAATGCCCACATGACTTCCTACCAAGATAAACTATAAAGTATTTTTCCTTCAATAGTTATGGTCTTATGAAAATCTAAATTATTGTGTTGGAATACAAAGGAAATGAATAATTTACTTAATCACACACATATGGTTTTAACAAGATTACAACTTCGTATGCCACTTATTCTCATAGAATTTTGTGTCTTTGAATTCAATTTTATTATGAGTAAATGTTTGTAGATAATGCTTTTTATTCTTGTGAAATCAAAGATTCTAGATTCTCAAAATGCTCAAGAGTATTTCCTAGTAGGATTTTCTATTTTTTGTTGCTTGTACAACATCCTCATTATTAGTCTAAAAATAGGGACTCTCTTTTTACTCTAGAGTCTAATCTTATACCTTTTAGGAGTTCATTATGGTTGCTTGCTTAAATTAACCTTCTTATCTATACTAGATGATTAATTACAAGTGATTGAATGCGTTTACTTTAATGTCTTTGTATTTATTCAGTTCAGCCCAAGCTTTTATCTAGGAATGAGTTATTTTTAATAGCTGAATTTGCATTAATCTACTAAGTTTTAGTCTATTCATTTTATTATATTTAAAAACACATTTTATAACATCCCTTTTAGACTATTTCACCTTAGGATTGTGTAAATTTCTTAACTTTTTTAAATTTTTCTACATCTGTTTCTTGAGAAATTATTATCCATTTCTAATTTAATTTCAATCTAAATGACTAAATGTTTATAAGGTTTTACTTTTTAACTTAGTTGATTTTCATCAAAATGGACAAAATTAACTTTTGAATAGAGTGAAATGGTTAAGTATGTGAAAATATTCATTTTATACTTATTCATTTTTCATCTCTTGCCTTAGCTATTTTTATTCAAATATTTAACTATTATTTTTTGAATCAATTTGTTGATTGTGCCTTTTTATATTGTGCCCATAGGTACTCAAAGTAAATATTAAATAATTTATTATTAAACATGGTAAATTTACATGTATTTCAACATCCTAGATCCATCTAATAAGTATATAGAGACTTATTCAATTTCACATTTTTTTCTAAAACCACACATCACTTTTCCGCTCAATAGGACTTAGCTAATTTTATAAAAAAATGTCCCAGTGCCATGTGTCCATCACATAGTAGTCTTAAGCCTATTCAAAATAATTTTAAGACTTATTTGATTTTATTCAAGGTTTTTTAGTGGGGAAATGATGTCAGTAATGCTCTAGGCTAGCGAGTTAGAAGGATAATGCCACATGGCATAATCCCATTGCTCTGTTATCCCTAAGATGTCCATACTAGTACAATGCCTCTAAGCTAGTGGGTCAGTGAGAAGATGCCACATTGAATAATACCAATATTATGATATCATAAATATGTTCATACAACATGTAGAGCCTTTGGGTAAGAGAGTGATAAAGATCATGCCATGTAAAAAAATCTCATTGCTCCACTATCCCTAGGTGATCAGTGCAATTGCAAAGCCCATCCATACTCTTGAAAAATATAGATGATTACATGTGATAAAATCTCATTTCATTAAGGAATTAACAATGAGCATAAACTTAAAGATTAAACAGATCAATGAAAGAGTGAGGATAAGCCACATGATAGGAACCCCATCAGAACTAAAGACATATTGGATGTTTAGCTAACAAAGAATGAGCCTAAATTTTATGGCTCATCTACCTGTTTATCAAGAGGTCAAAAATGGATTTTGCATCCAATATAATTCATAGAATAAAATTATAGTCCAATTAAATCATGAATAAGATGAGAATCATTAGCATATCCTACACATCAAGATTAAGCATGAAGCACAAACGTCAAAATATATGCCTTAAAGAGGCATGGCTCTAATTTCAAAAGATGTGGGTAACTAACTATCCTAATGCAATACCAATTGAATTTTATTGTAATAATTAATTCTTGATTTGGTCCAACATGGTTCTTAATATTATAATAATGCAATTGAGTGGGATTTGTTCGCAATGAACCTCGAGTGGGTCGACCACATTGATGATTGCTACAAGTGCCCCATGAGTGGGTGAATTTGAATTTGAATTTAAACTCCCTAGGTTTATGTACCTATATAAGAATTAATCTTGCATTATAATAAAGGTTGGTCCCTTTAGGATTGATGAAGTTATGCCTAGGCTAGTCATTTTTAAGTATAATAAGATTATGCTTAGGATGTTAATTTTAGGATTAGAGGAGACTATGCCTGACTGACTCTTTTAGTTTTAGAGATAGAGTGGTGACTTAGTCATTTATTTTTATACATTTCCATACTTTAAAAATCATTTTTCTAATTCGAGGCTGTTTAGAAGCTAAGTCTATATCTTTAATAGAAATTTATTTATCTAAAATCTTTGTCATTTGATAAACTTGGTCTATGCATGTATATGGTGATCCTATTTTCTACTTTGGATTTACTACTTTATTCCATAGACTCTTATACCATCCTTAGTTGGAGTATGGTAGGTCTATCTCAACTAAGGACTAGTTACTCTAGGATTTGTGTGCTCAATATAACTAGGCTAGACAACATTAGAAATCAAACTCTTTTTTCTATTTTTACCCACCCTTATCTCCTTTTCACTTTTTAATCAGTAAGTTAGTTTAGATTAGTTTAGTTTTTAAGTTTTAGCTTGAGTTTAATGATTATCTTTACCAAATTCTCCTTCATTTATCTATTGTTCATTTATGTATTTTTTTAACTTATAAGAAATAGAAATTTTCATTTTGAATCAACTATTTATTCATAGTCAAATCATTTTGTTAGTTCCTTAAGCATGAGCTCTTTATTTTTAATGCATATTGATCTATCTAAAATACACACCAGAGACCCTTGATATGTTATAGTCACAACAATATGAATGGGTTACCTACATACCAAGATTTAGTAACCAAGAACTATGGGAGATTTGTTCGTGCAAGTCTCCTTTTAAGAGAGGAAGGGCCTAACAAACCCTACCTAAGTTGGTGTGCCAAAAGACCTCATAAAATATCCTTTTTAGGGGAATATTCTACAATTAAACAATGATGGCTATGACAATGTTCAACTTATAATATCTAACAATACTAATAAAGTTGTGTATCACCAGGGATTGTGACCTCCATACTAGAGTGATAATTTTAAGCATTGATCCAAAGTGGAAAGAATGGCATGCATGTCATGAATCCATAGATGTTTGAGGAGGAGGTTATATGGAAGCTTAATTTCAAGGACATGAAATAGTGTTTGATGCGTGACAAGACCAATAATGATGGGTAGATAAATAGTTCCAAATGATTCTCTTTCATTATTATCATATCCCTTAATGCTGATGATTTTTTATTACATGTTCACTTCTAAATAACTAAGGCACTTGATCAAATTGAGTGTGAAAATGTTTAGTGCTGACCCATTGTTTTTTAGTACCCACTTGATTTTGTGCTTGGAAATAATCACCTCTATGTAGAGATGATTATTATTGAATGGTCTTGTTGGTGTGATATCACTGTGACCAAACCTAATTTGTTGAATCAAGGATAAATGTCTTATAAATTCTTGAAATTGTGAGGGGTAAATATTAGTAGGGACATTTGATTGTTTTAGAGTTTATTGTAAGATTCCTTATGAAAATAGGATGTTCATAATAGATCCAAGATGAAAATTTAAATTGGGTGTTCTCCAACTATTTTATAATGTCATATTGCTTTTTGATTGTGGATGTGGATGGTTTTTTTGGATATGAAAGGATTTAAGATTTCATTATGGGATTTTAATGTGTAACATACTTGAATTATGACGTTTGGGAACTAAGTAGTAACAACACATTCTCAATCTTGGACAAGTTTATCAAATAACATCATAGAAGGCCCTAAGGTAATGACTATAGAATGTTAAGTTGTGTTAGTTTGATGGCAGGAATTAATTTTGACAGTGGACACAATGTTATCATAATTATGTGAGATGTTATGATAGTCCACATGATTAGTGAATTTGTTTTGACCATGGTGGTGATATTGATTGTTTTTTTTTTAATTTTGTTGATCATGTTTTGGGAATGGATTCTCAAAAATTATCTACCAGATTATGTGATGTGCATGCCTAATTATCGAGTTTGATATCACCAATATTTAATATATCTTGAATGTAATGTTTGAGTTGCATGCATTAAAAAATAACATGACCTTTAATATGATGATATTCATAATATTCATAATCCATGTACCATTATGGCTTAGGTTGTCCTAGTTTAAAGGGATTTATTGGTGGGAATATAATCATGTTTGTCATAACAAGCTATTAAAAAATTTATTTTATGGGTTCTCCAAGAGGATAAAGGATCCTCCTTTGATATGGAGTCTTGATAGGTGGTCTATTAAGAGTGATTTTAGGAATAGATTGGATGTTCTCAGCATTTATTTTTTAAACATTTTGCACATGTTTAAACTCTATAACTTTATCACCTACTAAATTCTTGTTCTTATTAAATAACTTGGGGTTTTCACTTTGCACTAGAGCACTAACCTAAGGTTGATATGAAGTGTATCTAGAGACCACTTTAATTATACCCTTACTAATGAGATCCTTTTCAATTTGGAGTCCCTTTTGGATGATTTCATCATATGTGGTGGCACATTAGAGTTTGACATGATGGCTTATTTATTGATTAATATTTGTAAAGATACATATAATATGAATTTTAATATATTATATTTAGATGTGAATGAAGGAAAATAAAACATATTTCAATTAACACATGTATATGTGGGAAAACCTTCAATATAGGTAAAAAACCCACAGTTGATATATTCATATAAGATAAGCCATTATACCCAATACAATCCCTTATAACTTCTCACTTATCCTCATCAACCTTCATAGAAATCTTCAGAGTAATATTTATCACATACAAATATATAACATAGTCTCAATAATGTTTTATCACACAATGAATTGATCATGTATATTTACCAAAGGTAAAATGCCTTTTTATAATGGGGTGTTAAAGTGGACCATTGTACCAATGGGTCTAAACTCTCCTGAGGAAACAAAAGATAATAAATAAGTATATTCTATTTATATGATTTTTTTCAACCTGTGTTGATAAATAATAAAATATTATTGTTAAATTAACTAACATATGCTAAGGGTACATAAATGGCTCTAATTAAGTGTTAAATATTTCAACACTCCCCCTTAATCTTATGTGGGAATACATTCCAAAGTCACTTTAATAAAGTAATTATACTCTATGAATTAAATATAATGATTTTAGGAGGTGTGTACAATTTAAAGGATTTGAAAACCTTCATCATTACATTATCAACTTTTAAAGCAAAGGGAATTATAATACACAAACTGCTAAAAGTAAATTTAGTCAGGCATGATCATGAGACTACATCTCATAATTTCTCATGAATAATCAACCAAAAATTATTATATCCTTTTATAACATACATACCTCCATTAAAATATATGTTTCTAAGTATTGGGTACAAAATTATAACTTTCACTCACAAAACATGGTATATTATAATGTTTACAATGAAAAGAAATATAGAGAAGAAGAAGGAAACACATGGCCATTAGGAAGTGACATTTTCATTCACACTTCCATTCAATAGAAACTCCAACAAGCTAAAAATTGAATGAAGCTTATAAAATTTGGTATTACCAAGTGGTTTTATGAAGATATTTGTTATTTGTTCATCCATATGATAAAACTATAGATCAATATCACCATTGAGAACTTTCTCTCAGATAAAATGTATATGAACTTCAATATGCTTATTTATTTGGTGTTGAAATAGATTTTTCACTAAAGTTATATAACTCTGACTATAACATAGAAGGTTAGTACTATGAGAAACATCCAAATGACGTTATCCTAATAAATTGCATAGCCACATGGATTTCTTATCATCTTTCATAACACTTTTATACTTTACTTCATTGGAAGATATAGAGATAATAGATTTATTTTTTATACTCTAAGTGATATCACCTATACCAAAATTAAACATGTATTCATAAGTAGATTTATGATCTATACTATCAGTAGTATGGTCAACATCACAATAACTATATATTTTAACATTATCAATGGAATAATAAAATAAACTAAAATTTAGTGTTCCTTTGATATAACTAAGTATACATTTCACTAATTTTAAATGATCCAAATATGGATCCTACATGGATCTAGAAGAAACACATACAACAAATGAAATATCTAGCCTAGTAATGGTTATATAAATCAAACTACCAATAAATTGCCTATAAAGTGTAGGGTTAGCTTTATCAAATACAGGTTTTGGATCAAGATTAACACTAGATTCAATTCGAGTAGATATAGGATTGCAATCAAGCTTGTTAAACATAACAATAACATTATGTGCATACTGAGATTTTGATCCAACAATTAAATTTTTATCATGAAATATAGACATTCCTAACAAATGATAAAGAATGCCTTAATCAATCATTTCAAACATTTAACTTAGTTTATCCTTATATTTATGAATTAAATTAATTAGATCACCAATGATAATAAGATCATAAATATATAATACAATCAAGATAATATTACCTTTTTATATTTTTATAAAGAGATCATTATTAGAATAATATTTATAGAAACTTAGTTCTTTAAAATAACAAGTGATTTTAGAATACTAAGCTTGGAGAACTTGTTTTAAACCTATATATATTTCTTTAATTTATAAATATAATGCTCTTTTTTAGGGTTAGTGAAACCTTTAGGTTGATTCATAGATATTTTTCTTCTAATTCACCATTTAGGAATGAATTTTTGACATCTATTTTGGTGTATAATCCAATCATTACGAGCTGCAAGAGAAATGCATAGTCCAACATTACTGATTTTTACTATGGGAGAAAAGGTTTCAACATATTCAATTCTAGGTTTTTAAGTAAAACAATTATCATCTAATGTTTATTTAAATATTGAGTTTCACATTCATATATATTCATTAAAGCATGATAAGAATGTTGACTCTTAGTTAATTTATTAAGGCTATCAAGATTAGATGAATATATAGAGATTCTTTCCATTTAGGTAGTTTAGATTGAACATGAAATTTAGAAGGTTTTTCAGACTTAAGATATCCAAAATTAGATCAACTTCCTCTTAGGTATCTATTTATTCATAAAGAGTAATAGGATATCCAATTTCATCAAATAAATAAATTTGAGGGGGTTCCACAGAGGGATCAGAAAAAGATTTTTCAAGGATCAAAACTTTCCTATTCTCAATTATTTATCTTTTAGATGGATAGCGCACTCTTAATCATTTAGTTTTGCCTCCATACCCTAAAAATATGCATGAATATAAGGTAAGATCAAGTTTATTTTTAATTTAGGAACAAAAATGGAAGCATGACTACTAAAGATCCTAAGATGAGTCATACTGGGTTATTTTTAGACCACATTTCTGAAGGAGTAGAAAGATGAAAAGATTCATTAGGGACGATATGAAAAATATGCATAATAGTATTAAGGGATTTTCCCATAAGAACTTAGGAGCATTTGTATAATGCAACATTTTTCTATACCTTTTTAGTAATGGTGTGGTTTTCTCTTTTAACAATGCCATTTTGATGTGGGGAATAAGGAATTGTTAATTCTATTTGAAAACCACAACTAATGAAAAAAGAATAAAATTATTTATTAATATAATCACCATTATTATCATATCTTAATTTCTTAATATAAAAATTAGAAGCATTTTCAACAACTTTACATTCTTTAAATTTAGATAGTACTTCAAATTTATTCTATATAAAATACAACTAACTCATTCGAGTATGATCACATATAAAAGTAACAACATATAAATAATAATTAAGAGTTGAAATTTCATATGATCCTATAAAATCACTATGAATTAAGTTTAAAGGATGTGAGGAATTCATATCATGATTTTTGTGAAAGTAGTTAGTATGTTGCTTACCACGTAAGCATTCCTGACAAACTTAATGATGAGATGAAATAAAAAGAATACCAATAATAAGATTATGAGAAGACATGTCATATAAACTTATAAAATTATCATGTTCTAATATTTCATGCCATAATTGAAAATTATTTTTATTATACGATGAAAGACAACATGTAGAGGGAGCAGAGAATATGTATAAACCATTCTATTGAACACCTCAACATTCAGGGAACCAGATTGATTTATAATAGACCAATTATCCTTAAATAAAGTTACAATGAAATTATCATTTGTAAGATGAAAATAGGATAACATATTTTTCTTAAGTTTAGGTATATAGAAAATATCTTTAATAACAACATTTACAAATCTTGTTTTTCCTTGCTTAGTAGCTTCTAAAAATGAATTATCTCCTAAATAAATATTTATAAAAATATCTCTACTATATATAAAATATTATATAATAAAGTTATATGATGTGATGAATCACTATCTAAAATCCATTCATTCTTAGTAGAAGCAAACTAGGTAGCATATAAAGTAGTAACATTAGAATTATGTTCTTGATTGTTATTCTAATTATGGTTTTGATTCTTTTGATGATTATGGTTAGATTTATTCCATTTTTTATTTTTATAGGTTTTATAATTATATTTATATCTTTTTTTATAAAAATATCCCTTATATGACCAAATGTACCACAAAGATTATAATTCCCATTAAATTTAAATTTATGATTCTTATTACCAAGTTTCTTGTTCCTATTTTTTCTATTTGTAAAATTAGAGTTATATTTATAGTTTCTATTTGTAATCACCTAGAAATGACACTTGAGTGCTAAGATTACTACTTGAGATTGCTTATCCCTAACTTAGCCCTATACCTATCTTAGGGCCTATTTTCAAACTTATCTAGTCTTTATTCAGGCCATAGTGTTCCTGGTCATCACTAAAGTAGTCCTAAACCCCCATTATTATATCTTGGCCTTTCATGCCTCAAGTTCTACCACCTAGACACTGACACCATAATAGGGACAATAGTGCCACATGGTGTTAGTGTCCCAATTTTGGCACTATTGCCGTTTCCCTCCTCTTTTCACAAATAGATATCTTTTTAAATATTAGACCACCTAGGGAGGGAAAAACCTCTTTTAGCACCAACACAAGCATTAGAAAAATATATAGACATGAATTTTATCCCTATAACCACTAGATGGAGATCAAATTAAAATTACACATATAAAATTAGAATAAGCTATACACAATTAAGGTTATCAATCCCTATTCTTCCCTATTACCATCTACAAAATTCTTAAAGCTTAGATTACTCATATTTATAGTCTCAAGAACATTCAAATCACTTAGGTATACAATAATACTAGCTTAAATTACACTTACACCATCACTTAGGCAGGGATAACTACATCAGTCTTGATGCCTCTTTAGAGTATTGGTATGTAAGAAACTCTCATCATAATGGGTTTTTTTAAATGTTCAACCTACCCCACTAATAAATACACTTTAATTATTGTATCAACTAGATGCCTTAGTAATATGGAGGATTATGGTATGATCATAAAATCAATCAAAATATTTCATCTATAGGGTTTCAAAACTTGTACATGTAGGAACAAGATTGATAGACCTAGACACAAGTGCACCTAGAAGCTCATAACAGTCTTGTATAGAAGACACTACCACTACATGGAGCTACTTTCCAATCAGGGTGTTACTATTTGGAAGGGTTTTTGACACCTGGATCCTATTTGTGACACTTATACCATTCTCTTCTTTAGGTTTTAGCATCTAGATCATCTATCTCAATCATTTTATAGCTAAGTTCTCATTTGCATTATTTATTTTTATTTTTAGAAAGATCAAATTTAGTCAATTCTATAACAAATTAGTGGTTGTATTTATTGCATATTTATACCTTAATTTACTATTATCAACCCTTTAACAACATATAATTTACATTTTCTAAGTCCTAAAAGGTTAAAACATTTGGTGAACCTGTCTTAGATACTATTCAAACTCTAATCCTAGATGCTCTTAGGGTTTGTATTATTTTTGTTTCTTTTCTTAGATATTAGTTCTAAAATCTTAGATTTTTTTTAGTACTTCTTGAAATATTTCATAGATTAAATTTATTTAAAAGGTTCAAAATATACAATAGTTTGTTTTCCTACTCTCCCAACTATAATGGCAAAATTCAATAACCAATTTGATGAAACTAATAAGAGATAATTTCAATATTTTATTTACAAACATTTGGATATGCAAGATTACCTTATCAATATTATCCATGAAGAACTTCAAAAATAAAACAATGGTCAATATTCTACTACCTAGATAATAACATTGTTACACCTACTTTGGGGATAACTTAGCTAGTGCAACAAGTAATTTTAACTCGATAACCTTTAGTGGTAGCTACACCTCCTATGGCTAGTTCCTACTCTCTAGATATACAATCCCTTATGCATGAGGCTCATTATCTATAGGATAAGATGTTACATCCTGAGTAGGGAGATGTTAGTCCATCACATGCATTAGATTCTCATTATATTTTACATACACCTTTAGTACATCACATAGTGGTAACTCCTTTTCCATTCAAATTCATGGCACCTAATCTTACATTCTATGATGGTAAGGGTGACCCAAAGCACCATATCCAATATTTCCATGCATCATGTTTGGACTACATATCCAATGATTGGCTCTTCACTAAGTTGTTCCCATGCATTTCAAAGGATTATGCCTTACATTGGTTCTATGATCTATTGAATCATTATATCACCATATTTAATCCATTAGCCAATATGTTTTTAGCACACTTATCAATAAACATTAGTTATAATATATTGTATGCTCAAGTAGCACAACTAAAACAAAAAGCAAATGAGCCTATTGTATAATATGTCTTACGATATAAGATTATATTAGCCAAGTTGACTAGCCCCATGGCATATAAAGAGCTCTAGGACATATTCAAATAGAACCTACTACCAGTATTACATGAAACTATATTGTTCAATAAGTTTAAAACATTCACAAATTTATGCCACATAGTGAAATAAAGAGAAATCAAGATTCTCTCTATGAGGAAACTAAAATATACAAGTGGATCAGATTCAACTACTAAGATTTCTAGTAAGCCTCCATAAAAAGTAATGGCTACTAAAAATAAGAGTGATCCAAAGGCCACAGTTAATGCATATTTAGAGCCATATCCTTGCCAAATTTTATTAGCTCCACCATAAAGAGTTTTCACCCACCTTACAGAATCTCCATCATGTGTTTTAAAATAGCTCCTAGAATGCAATGACATATCTCTCCTTCCCATCAAAGAGGTTGATATGACATGACCTCTTCCAAAAATTTATAATTATAATTCATTCTACACATATCATAAGGAACTAGGTCATATAACAAACCGATGTATCCCATTGAAACATAATATACAAGATTTAATAGAGGCCAACAAAATTAATGTTTTCACATCCATAGAGGCACCCAAATTCAAAAAATAGAAGCTAAGGCATTAAAAATATTATCAAATGTATTTCCAAAACATAAAACAAATGAGGCATGGGGCACATCAAGTATTCACTACACATATCAGACACATCCACCATCGACATCATATCACACTACTATAGAGGATGCATACCCCCTACACAATATCATCAGTATGTACCATAATATAGTTCCATCTAAACCACTCATCACTTTATCAGAGTAGGAGATTATTGATGATGACTCAAATTTATATGCACTCTTTGTATACATCTACATAGATCATCATCTAATTAAAAGTGTTATGGTTTAAAATGGGTCAATTATTAACATGTGCATTATCACACTTCTACATCATTTGGGGTATTTACAGTAGGAGATATCTCCTAAAAACATAGTTATTCATGGTTTTAGTGGCCATATTTAGAGCTTCATTAGGGAGATTGTACTTACATTATAGGTTGGACCAGTACATGTGGCCACTAGATTCTTATTAGTACCTAGTGCAAGAACATTTGACATGTTATTAGGTTGGTTATGGATATAGTAACTACGAGCCGTCCCATCCATTGTGCACATATGCCTTATAAATATATACATGAAAATTTGTTAATCACCATTGAGGATATTTAATATGAGTATCCTCTACCTATCTAATGTAGAGCATATACCAAGAAAACATCTTGGCCTTTATTTCTTAATCCACTCCCTTAACCAATGCTTACTAAATCAAGTCTTTATGCAAGATTCAAAGCTTCAATTCGCTATTAGGAGAAATAAAATATGTTTATCAATTTATATATGGTCTTATTATCCTCTCAACCTTCTTTCCACAACACTTTTAAATACTCATAAACACTTATCAAGATTAAATTTCATCCTCATTCACAATTCTACCCCTAAATACTCTATCCTACTAGCCCTTTCATAGTCATTAATGACAAGTATAGAAAAGTATAATTTTTTAATGTAGATAAAAATTAAATTATTATTTATCATGACCAAATATACATGTGTTTCAAATTTGGAACTCCAACTCTTTTCTTAAGAACATTTTCCTTCTTTAGACCTAAAGAACTAGGTCTCTTTTAGGCCTAATGTACACTCACTCTCCCAAATACATACTTCCCAGTTTATACACCATCATAAATTTTTTTATTTAGTTATGGAATTTGATTTTTATTATTATTTAAAAAAAATTCCATTTTGGATGGTTAAAACATTAGATATCAATCAAACTCTAACTTAGGGTTTTTGTGCACCTTGTCTCAGTTGAGACCTCACTATATTGCATAAATTTTGTAATATGGGATTTTAAATACCCAAAATTGTTTTTTGAGATCCATATATAACCTAGGTATCTTTCACAAACATTATTTATTCCCTTATATTCCTCTATCACAAATTTATAACTCAGAATGTACCCAACTGAACATGCAAACTATGACTTTCCAAGTCTATGTCCAAGTTGTAAACTCTTACTTCATTCTTGAGTTAAAAACAAATTATAATAACATTAAAAAAGTTCTCACAAATTTTTAAATACATTTTATAACACTATCAATTCATCTCCTAACTCATACCTTTTCAAGAATCCAAATACATAGTTGCAAACATGCAAATATAATAGAAATAGGGGTATAACAAGTAGTTAATTGTAGTTTTCCAAATAGTATTCATTTAAAATAATTATTTTCATCTTAATTAAATTATAATAAAAATTTAAAACACATGAATTACACTTTTATAACCATTTTTTAAACCATCTTGATAATGTTAATATGTAATTAAAGAAACTCACCATACACAGGGTCTACTTATGTCTTAACTAAAATTCAGATGTATTAATTAATTATTCCTCATATAATTTATCTTAAAATACATTAAAAATGTCTTAAATAACATGAAATAATATTAACAAACATTATTTAATCATATACCATGTAAAAACATAGTCTATAGCTTCAAATAGACCACCCAAAGATAGGGTTTATGTCTTTATTTTCCCAGAATAGGGGTTTCTCTTATTTTTCTCTAAATATGCAAGATTTTTTCATTAAAACATATTCAACATATTTAAATTACACTTTAAATCAACTATCAATCCTATTCTTTCATCAATGAGACTATTAGCAAAGACCACTAAACAGGGTCTGCATTTTTCATTCTTTCATTACATCAGGGGTTATAACAACATTCCTTCCCCTCCTATTTGCACACCACTTGTTCTTAGTCTAAGATTATTTCACATTCAAATTTAATCCTCATAAAAATTCAAAACTAACTTCTTATTACCCCTCCAAAGAGGCATAACAAAATCTTGATGCCTTTACTACATGGAGGTTGGTTACATTGCATAACATAGTTCTTGATTTTTCATAATATGACATATCTCCAAGACTTTGACATTAGGATTATGACATATATGAACCCTATATAGTATATAATCCCATAGACATGTTTATGAAAACTTTCCATTCTCTCAAAGTGCATAAAATTCCTTTTATAATTCTCATAAATTCAAATATTCAAATAGTGCATTTTGTAGGGAAACTCCAAAATTTGAATTCTATGCACCTATGGACAATCTAATCTCCACAAATGTAATTCCTAAGACCTATATTACCTATCAAAACACCTAATATACTTCAAAAATACCAAAAATGAATCAACTTGGGGTCATCATGGGATGCCCCTACATCATACTACCAAGCTAAGGAATCTTTACCATATGTATGAAATGATGCACTTGGTATATGCTACTACCTGCATGCATTAAACTCCTTCATGGAAGTTATTTGTCTCTACTTTCCTCTCATATATGTGTACATGCTATTGGGCCCCACATCTAGGCCTCTTCTACTTCACCTTCATACCTACACATGCACCAATAATGTTAAATAAAACACATATGCTTCCTTTTCCTCCTTACCATGTAGTTTTACTCCAATCTTCCTCTTCTTAAAACTAATCCACCTTCTTATTCATTCCATCACCAACCACTTCTACCAATATGAATTCCTCTTCACCAATACTCCTTGTGATGCCCATTCCTTCCCATGCACAACTTGTGTTTGTTCTTCTTCTTCTTGTAAATCATCATCTTCATGGTTGATCTCTAAATTTTACACATCCATAAGATGCATGCTCTCTCAATTTGTCTCATCTCTTTGATCATCATCATATACCTGCTACATATTGTCCAACTCTTGGACATCCTTATATTTTTCATCATTATCTTTCAAACATTCAACCATCCCTTCTTTTTCTACCTACTCTATACCTATATTTCCATCACAAATCAATTCATTAGACATAGCACTTGGATTTTTTTCCTTGTACATTTCATTATTATTCTCCATCACTTACTTGGTGTCATATCCAAACCATCTCCTTTTCATCTTAACTACTATTTCAAACTCCATCATACTATCATCTCTTTCACAGACTTCATTGCCATGTTTGCATTCTTCTATTATCTCACTCTTCACTTTCTTTTTTTCCTTTGGTATCTTGACCAATCCTAAACCTTCCATAGCTTGATTCTAACATCGCATCATCATCATGAGTCTTTCATCCTTTCTTCCCTCTTCACCTTCAAGGGTAATAATACATATACCTCTCCATTTTTCTTAACAACATATGTATTTGCCTTCCCATCATGTATGACATGTCTATCATATTACCATGGCCTCCCTAACAACACATGACACATGTCTATAGGCATAATATCACATAATATACTATCTCTATATCCACCTATCTAAAACTCAACCCAACTCTATTCACTTAACAGTATATGGTGTCCACTCTATACCCATGTAATTGTATATAGCTCTGGATGTGGCATCCTCTTCAACCTTAAATTTTTCACCATCTCTAATGAAACAATGTTATTAGTACTACCACCATCAATAACCAAATTACATACCTTACCATGGGCTTTAAATTTGCTTCTGAATAAGCTCCTCCTTTGGATTAGTTTCATGTTCTGCCTCTACTACATTAAGACTCTCATCATGAGCAATGACTCATTATTGTCATGTCCTCTATCATCATTCACTTCTCTCACTCTCTACTATTGCATTATGTTATTCATACCTCTTACACACTCTATTTCCCTATGTCCATATATATGGTAACTCCAACATTTCCCTTGAAATATCTGTCATGGTCCTTATCTCTTTGGACCTCCATCTCTCCTCAACCTATCATCTGTAAATGTTCTAATCTCTCTTGCATGTGCTACCCGATGCCATATTATACTATTGTTATATGTGCATGTGGTCCCTCTTGAGCTACCTCTCTATTTTCTCTCTCATCTATTCTTGCTTTCAAAGACTCACATTGCTGCCTATCACCACCTCTTTCTTCTCTCCTCCTGAGAGTATCCTTTATAACCTCCATTCTCATCACTAATGGAGTAATCAATTGGTTCACCTGGTCTACCATTTGTTTGACCATATCATCATCCCTGCTAGCTCTCTCCATGAAGCACTGTCTTTGATTACTTGTACTACAATGTACTTCACAACACATTATTAATCCTTTCCACATTCCATAAAATATTTTCCTAAGATTTGATACCAAAATGATGTAGAGCATATACCAAGAAAACATCTTTACCTTTGTTTCTTAATCTACTCCCTTAACCAATTCTTACTAACAAGTCTTTATGCAAGATTTAAAGCTTCAATTTAGTATTAGGAGAACTCAAATAGGTTTATCAATTTATATATGGTATAATCACACTCTCAACCTATTTCCAAGACACTGTAAACACTTTTTAAGACTCATAAACACTTCTCAAACATCAATTTCATCCTCATTTACAATTTTGCCCCTCAATACTCTATCTTATTATCCCTTTCATAGTCATTACTAAAAATTATGGAAAATTACAATGTTTTAATGTAGACAAAAATTCAATTATTTTTTAATATAACCAAATATACATGTGTGTCAAATTTGGAACTCCAAATCTTCTCTTAAGAACCTTTTCCTTCTTTAGACCTAAAGAACTAGGTTTCTTTTAGGCCTAATGTACACTCACTCTCCCAAATCCATAATTCCTAATATATACACCATCATATTTTTTTTATTAAATTATTTCATGTGATTTTAAGTATTATTACAAAAAAAATTCCATTTTGGATGGTTAAAACATCAGATATCAAGCAAACCCTAACTTAGGGTTTTTGTGCATCCTATCTCAGCTAAGACCTCACTATATTGTATAAATTTTGTAATATGGGATTTTAAAGTCACCAAACCATTTTTTGATATCTATCTCAAACCTAGGTATCTTTCCAAAACATTATTTTTTCCCTTCTATTATTATGTCATGAATTTCTAACTCAGAATGTACCCAAATGAGCATGTAAATTGTGACTTTCCAAGTCTGTGTCCAAGTTGTAAAATCTCACTTCATTATTGATTTAACACTAGATTATAATAAAATTCAATAGGTTCTCACAAATTTTCAATTTTTTTTTATAATAATATCAACTTAAATCTTAAATCATACCTTTTTAAGAATCCAAATACACAGTTGCAAACATGCCAATATAATAGAAACAAGGGTATAACAAGTAGTTATCTGTAGTTTTCCAAATAGTATTAATTTCAAATAAGTATTTTCATCTTAATTCACTTATAATAAAACTTTAAAACACATTAATTACATTATACTAACCTTCATTTTAAACCATGTTGATAATGTTAATCTACAATTAAAGAAACTCACCACACACAAGGTCTACTTATGGCTTATCTAAACTTTAGATGTCTTCCTTCATTAATACTAATATTATTTATATTAAAATACATTAAAAATGTCTTAAATAACATGAAATAATATTAACAAACATTATTTAATCATATACCATGTAAAAACATAGTCTATAGCTTCAAACATACCACCCAAAGATAGGGTTTATGTCTTTGTTTTCCTAGAAGAGGGGTTTCACTTATTTTTCTCTAACTCTACAAGATTTATTAATTAACACATATTCAACATATTTAAATTAAATTTTAAATCAGCTATAAATATTATTCTTGTTTCAATGAGACTATTATCAAAGACCACTAAACAGGGTCTATATTTTTCATTCTTTCATTACATCAAGGGTTAAAATAGCATTCCTTCCCCTTCTATTTTCACACCACTTGTTCTTAGTATACCATTATTTCACATTAAAATATAATCCCCTTGAAAACCTCAAAAATGAATTCCTATTACCCCTCCAAAGAGTCATAACTAAATCTTGATGCCTTTACTACATGGAGGTTGGTTACATTGCATAACATAGTTCTTGATTTCTCATAATATGACATATCTCCAAGACTTTGACATTAGAATTGTGACATGTATGAACCTTATATAGGATTTGATCCCTTAGACATGTTTATGAAAACTTTCCATCCTCTCAAAGTGCATAAAATTCCTTTTACAAGGCTCACAAATTTAAATATTTAAATAGTGCATTTTGGAGGGAAACTCTAGAATTTGAATTCTATGCACCTATGGACAATCTAATCTACAAAAATTCAATTCCTAAGACCTATATTACCTATCAAAACACCTAATAGACTTAAAAAATTCCATAAATGAATCAACTTGGGGTCATCATGGGATGCCCATAGTTAGTTACACCATAATTAATGGTTACATCTCTAACCATAGTTCCTATCAATACACCATAGAGTTTAATAGAGCCATTAGTACAAGCAAGGTCTACTCCTATAGTGTTGAAACACACATGTAGTCTCCCATAGAGACCATTATTATAGAGACCTTTGCATTAGATATATGTTGCATATTCTATGGGGCCTCTCTCTACTCATTTTCTTCTAAGATCATTATTATTAAGGTCTCAAGGTTCTCAGCATAAATAACCTATGTTGTCTACAACATATTCTACCAGATAGGTCCATAAGACCCCTAAAATCCATAAGATACCATATTCAGTTTCAGAGATTCCTAACACCAATTTATAGATAGTGTCAATTATAGATCACTTAGTACAATAAGGTTTGGGACCATAATTACATTTTAATATAGCATACATGATCATTGTTTCTTTATTTGACATAGGCCACATTGATAGTGAGTCTCCCATGATATTCATTGACTAATATTGTTCTTCCCTTCTTATACATACTCTTCTTCTCTATTTTTTCTTGTACATAGTTTAATTTTCATGTTGCTTGTACATAGCTTATTTCCAAAAAATACAAAAATAATACAATATTTCAAAAACACAAAAACATTCAAATATTTACTTCGAAAACATAAAGTTATAGATCATATGCATTTCCATGTTTACATTTCTTATATTTGTCAGACACTACATATGTTAGAAATATTAGTATAGTTAATTTTTATCATACATACATGCTTCACTTATTCTTGTCAAATGTTTGCATATTGTTTACAAGACTTAGGTCTAATACATTGATCTAGATTTGATTTTATTTACCCACTAGAGGCATATAAATAGATACACAAGTTCCTCATTTGACACATTAACCCATTTGGGGGCACCCTATACATAGTTTAGATTACTAGAATACATTCCAAACTCTACATCCTAGATTTAACATTGTTATATCTTGATATTGATCATGATACACTTAGATTTTCTTTTGACTATTACTTCTTTAGACACAACATATGTACCTCCTAGTTCTTATGTGGATTTGTATTGCATGTTCATGAATAATTTCATCTATATCTTTCCATATTTAGAATTTATTATATCTTTATGCTTATTCTATTTGATGGAATTTAAATATTCCATTACTCTATGGCTTTAAACCACTTATTTTCATAATATGTATGCTTTGGAAATGTGCCCATGTCCTTGTGTGTGACTTCTTGATTGTGTATATAGACATTTGAACATGTCTTTCTATGTGGCTCTAATCCAACTTGCTTGTTTTTTTGCGTATGTGAACATTTGAACATGTCCTTATATGTCTTACTTTCTAAAATTTAGTGACATGTTCCCATCTCCCTTGTATTATGGCCCCTTAGCCTAATTTTTGTATCTCATGTGTGTTATATGTATGATTTATTCTATGTATCATGACCATGACACTTGTATTTTGCTTGTTACACACTCCAATTTTAGATGCCATGAGGGACCTCATGCATCTCCCCTTCCTACTTGGGTTTCATGATGGACACCATGCCCCATAGCCCTAGGTAACTACTTAATTATTACTCTAATTTTTTGTTCACATACATTGTTATATCTATCTTGGTAGCCTTGTAAATGTTATACATAATGTATATCACATACTACAAACTTATACTTAGATTATCTTACATTCTAATGTTATGTATGCACACTATATTGGATTATTATGTAGATATTATATATGCTTTGGCTAACACACATTTTATAGAGCTTTTTATTTTGAGGATAGTTATTGCATAGGTACAAAAACTCCCCTTAAAAGAGGGGACATTCACATGGGTTTATCATAGAGATCAGGCTATCAAAATGCACTCATAGTATAATTTTCAACACACATGCTCAAATTATAGAGCTTAGACTCGGGTAAACATAGTGGGAAATAATAACACAAAGATCATTTGTAGTTATATATAAATTAGAATAGTCAAACATTATCACCTAAATTTGGATACTAGTACCACATTATAATACTAGTTAAGATATGGTGTTACTATCTAGTAGCCTCAGTTTTAGAAAAATTTGGATTGGATAGAAAAGTACAATAGGTATAATCTAGGTTTATATAGGTTAAGTTATATATTTACTAGTTTTGCCCAATTTAGCTCAAATTCATACTAGTTTACTTAGATTAGGACCATCATTCATGACATGGCCATTCCCATTTTAAGTTCAAATAATCATATACATATTTTTACAACTTAGTCCAAAATTTATATTCTTAGACATAACATCTGAGGGCATGTTCATGGTACATTATTTCTATATGTTCACTTATACACCAGTTGATCAGATGGAATGAAAAAATCCATGTCATTATATACATTGTACACATTAGACACTATGTTCTAGGTTATACACTAGATTCATTCCTTACTCCATCTATAGTGGTTGGCATTCCTGAGTGGCTCAAAGATACCTAATATATCTGAGTGGCCACATAGCTAACATCTTTAGTTAAACATCTCCAATTAGACATTTCTAATTACATTACATAATTTTAGTTTTAGATGCATCTAATACAAATGGGTAGTCACTTATGGAGTCATGTCTACTTGATTTCTTGAGCCATTTATATGAGAGGATTAGAGACACCATCAATCCAATCCAAGATATTCAAAGGTCAGATCCACTAAATAGGGGTGGGAAATGATGGAATCAAAATTAGATTGAGTTCTTAAGCCACCCACACATGAGGATTGATCAAGCCATCAACTCATTCCAATATATTCATCGATTGATCACTATATGCACATGCACACATAAGTTGTCACCAATTTTATACATTGGTTCACATACGTGCACACATATATGTATTCATTAATTTCTTCTTCTTTACTTAATTTTATCTCTTTACTTAGTTTACTTATTTACTCATATTTGTATTTTATTTTGATATCTCTTAAGTAAGGACTTATCTATACACATTTCACTTGTAAGACATGAAATAGAACATGCTTCACATACTCATATCTATATTCATAGGATTCACCTCTTAGGTAAGTCAAAGTATGCTTATTTTTCCTTTATCCTAGTCATTTCACTTTTTACATTTGTAAAATAAAAGGAGGATAAATATAATCACCTAAAAATGACACTTAAGGGTTAAGATTGATACTTAAGACCAACTAACCCTAGCTTATCTCTAGACCTATCTTATGGCCTATTTTTATATTTATCCAACCTTTGTGTAGACCACAGGCATCCCTAGTCATCTCTAAAGTAGTCCTAGATCTTCATTCTTACATCATGTCCCTTCATGCCTTAAGTTATTCTACCTAAACACTAGCACCATAATAGGGATAGTAGCACCACATGGTGTTAGTGTCCAAATTTTGGTGTTATTGTCCTTTCCCTCCTCTTTCTATAAATAGATACATTTTCAAATTTTAGACCACCTATAGTTGGCCTGAACCTCTTTTAGCACCCACACAAGTAATAAAACAATATATATACATGAATTTTAGCCATCTGACTACTAGATGGAGATCATATGAAAATTACATATACAAACTTAGAACAATTTTTGCATAATTAAGGTTATCAATCCCTATTTTTCCCTACTTTTGCATACTACCATCTATAATATTCTTAAGCTCATATTACTCAAATTTTTAGTCTCAAGAAGATTCAAAGCACTCAGTTATACAATCATACTAGCTTCAATTTCACTTACACTAGAACTTAAGTTGGGAGAACTACATTGAGCTTGATCCCTCTTTGGTGTATTGGTATGTAGGCAACTCTCATCAAAATAGGGTGTTGAGGATGTTCAACCTACCCCATTAATAAATACACTTTATTGCTTGTATCAACCAGATGCCTTAGAAACGTGGAAGATTAAGGTTTGCTTATAAAATTAGTCAAAATAGGTCATATATAAGGTTTCATAACCCATTCATGTAGGAATAGGCTTGATGAACCTAGACATAGTTGCACCTAAAAGCTCAAAATAGTCCTACACAAAGTACACTATTGCCAAAATAAGAACACTAACACCACATGACACTACTATCTAATTAGGGTGCTACTATAAAGAAGGGGTTTTGACACTTGTATCCTATTTACAACACTTAGACTAACCTCTACCTCAATTTTTAGCCTTCAGATCATCTATTTTAGTCATTTTCTAGCTAAGTTCTTATTTGCATTAATAATTGTTATTTTTTAGAAAGGTCAAATTTAGTCAATATTATAACAAATAAGTGGATATATTTATTTCATATTTTTGCCCTAATTTACTATTCTTATCCATTTAACAACAAATGGTTTACATTATGTAAGTCTTAAAAGGTTAAAACACTATTATTTTCAGAAATAGGGTTGAGAATGAGAAGTGCCTAAGTGGCATTCTCTTTAGAATCAAAACTAGACATCACTTGCTCTTATTGAATCAGAAGAGTTGAAAGGGTAGTACAATCAAGGATATCTTATTCTATTTGGTATTTTAAATTAAGAATTGAAACAAAATTCATGAATATTTAGCTAAATAATGAAACACAATAATTGATCTTGAATAATATGACAATAAAAACATCTAATTGGGATTTAATGTTATTAATTTTAGAAAGAAAATTAACATCTTTTTCATCACCTTTCATAGAGGTAATTATCAATTCAATAATAAACTTAATTACCTTAGAGAATCAAGTGCCCTCATGCATAGACTCATGATGAGCATTCCATATAACTCATCATATCTAATACAAGCTGTCCATAATTATTGCCTTTTGGTTATATATTGCATTACATTTAATAGTTAAGGTCTTATCTAAGGAGGAAATGAATGCAATTGTATTTTGTTTGTATGTGATACATTTTTGATTTTTTATCTTTTTATTATGTTTAAATTGTATGAAATGATCATAATTTTGTGTACAAAAACACATCCCTATGGTGGGATAATTTTGAGAAGACATCAAACAATTTTGGAAACTCTTTTTAGAAATAGTTTTGAGTATTCGGGGAACAAGCTCAAAAGATCTGACACTCTCAAGATGCTATGAAGGCACTCTAAAGACCTATATAGAATGATTTAAATATGCCTAGGAGTGCTTCAAAGATGTCTAGCTGGACCTATATAGAAAGATAGTAATTCTAAAGATATCTATTATATATAAATAGACTTTCTATATTTAGATATCTTATTTTAGACATTACTATTCAGAGTAATGGTCTAAAATGATTCAAATATATTTTTAATTCTATTTTTTAAAACTAGACAAATATATTCAATTCTATGTTATTTATTTTCTATCTATTATTAGTTGAGTCAGTTACAATGCCTTCCAAAAAGCATGGGATCTGATTCCTAAATTGTCTATATTTTGAATAACTAGATTTGGCTATTTAGATCACCATATTTTGTATTATATGAATAGATGTTAATATTTGATTTAAAATGCATTGTTGGAAGTCGATACTAAGAGGGGGATAGGGTGAATACATTTATTAACAATAACTATTCAATTCCATTTATCATTTTATGAAGCATTCATTCATATAAAGATCAATGCATAAACAAACAATTACATAAGCATATCAGAAGAGAACACAAGAGATATATGGGAAACCCTATTAGAGGATAAAAAACACTAAAACATGCACATGGAATATATTCTTGTAATTAAAATATCCAAATTTTAATGAATCACCAACTTCACAAGGACCTCCAACCCTTACCTAGTTAAATACCCACTCAACTAGTCTTATGCAAGCTCTATCTTGCAAGGAGGCTCCAACCCCCTAGGTAATTTAGAACCAAATAAGTCACATATTATTTATTATCACCTTATAATACATTTTTATTATTTAAATTATGATAACCTCATTTGTTTTCAATCTTTACCCTTCAATCTCATTCAAATAACCTCTTAGACTTGCTTGCTCAATATGCCTCTTCTAGGCTTATTAAGTCCACTGACCTTATCATCCACCTGAATAAGATATGTTAGATAAAAATGTATAATCCTATTATCCTTTTTATAGTCATAAATTACCTACTTTTAATCCTCCAATATCTCTTCTTCTTCACTTGATTCCATACTTCTCTAACTAGCACAAATAGGCCACTTAGGCCTTGCTTATATACCAAACACTTATTCTAACCTATCTTGGTCAGAAAAGATCCTTTCCACAATTTAATTATCCTTTTAATAAGTCCAAAAAAATTTTACATACTTTTTAAAAAAAAACTCCGTAGATAGGTCATACCCCTTAAGAACTAAAACCCTATTAGGCCTAATAGAGACCTAAAGGAATTAGGCCTTCTTTAAGGCACATATTACACTCTACCCTCTTGGACCAATTTTATCATATCAAAATTATTTAAAAAATTATCATATACCTATAATATACACATGATAACATCCTCATATTTCAATTCCACCTTTTTCATCAACTCATCACTTGAACCATGCTAATAGGCCTACTCACCATTAGCCGTCTATACACATAAAAAGTCTATCTTGAGTATCTAAAGTAAAATATATATATATATATATATATATATATATATATATATATATATTATGTCTTTAAAATAAATTAATATAATATTAAATAATTAAAAAACCTATCCATTCCATTATACATCACCACACATGCCAATAGGCTTCAATAACTCTCTTCCTACATGCTCACTCAAAACTGCCAATGCACACTAAAACTTAGTCAAGAACATTTAGGCCAAAAACACACTACATGGAATAAATTAATATGTATAAACACCTAATTAAATTATGGTCATTATTATAAATAATATAATCTTTGACTCAACCTATGCAGACTCTAAACCTTCTTTATAAGAAGCTCACTAAGAGCTACCAAACACTCCCAACACACATTCAACAAACTTTGACTATCCACACCATATTGAGAAATTTAAATGGTTATAATTAAATTAAAATTATACTTATGGATATTAATAAAATATAGATATTATTTTTATTATTTGATACTATCCAAACAACCTCTAACTCATCTTTGCAAGATGACTACTCAAACTACTTGAGTGCTCCAGAAACATAGTCATGAAGAACTTTGTCATTATCACTTGAAAATAAAATTTAATGACATAAAATGAATATTAATAGTTTATATGTGGTCTATATATAATTTTAAAATGGATATATATCAAACTTATAGAGAAAATCATTCATCTTACAGACCAATCTCTCATGTTACTCTCTCACTATCTTAACATAGCTAGATAAGCCATTTTGGCTTCCACATAAAAAATATTTAACATATATTTATACCTTAAATAAATAATTAATATATAATTTACATTAAAAAATAAAAAAATAATTTTATTTGATACATTGTCTCTTTTCATAATGTCTCACATCTTACACCTCACTTGGCAAACCTGAAGTTGTCATTTTTGCCTTTGGAACTAGTCATGGTGATCACGACTTAAACCACCTATAGATAAACAAACAAGATATTATAATGAATATATATTATACTAAAAAAAAATTATAAAAATTCCAAATTCATATTTATAGAGGTAAAGTATCTTATATGGAACAAATTGATCAAACTTTGAACTTTATTATTTCACTATCTTAACTCACACAGATAGGTCACTTTGAGATCACCTTTTTTATTGTGTATGATCATAAACATAAATTATAAAATAAAGTAAAATTATTTATATGTAATAAATAAATATCATAACCAATTTTATCCATTCATAATCACCTAAAACTCATCCCTAAACATATTCTCACTCTATCTTTTTCTCACTGTTTTCACTCTTTGTCAGTTTAATGATAGGTTAACTTGGGTAACCAAAATATTTTAAGAATAGGATATAAATTGATAAAAATACACCATTAACATAAATAATTATTAGTATCATTCAACATCCATCCACTTTCATGTATTGACTTGGTCAACCTTGCCTATAACATCAAATTCTTTAGAAACAAGGGTTTTTCTATAGGTTCTACTCACTACCCTGACACACCACTACCACTTCGATATGCATAATGGAATAATATAAAACATAAAAACATAAAAAAATTATTAATAATCCATTATGGGTCATCCTCAACAAGATTTATCCAATCAGGTCATTATAAGGGTTTTGAGAGGGTTTTAGAGTAGTTAACCTCCTTAACGATTGTTCATACAACTTTGTCCCTCAAATTAAAAAATAATTATTGGAAATAATTATTAAGACATTTTAAATCTATAAATAAATTATTAGGACACCATTCAAACTTTACACGTACCAATGAGCATTTAAACTTCCTTCTTGGGCTCTCATTTCTTCATTCTACATGCACAAGAGACCTCAAAATGTGATTTTTTGTCTTCTCCTTCAATCCACGACCTAAAAATTCATAAAAATGATTAAAAAATGTACCATAACTCAAAAAATTATCACCTTATAACTATTTCCTTGGAATATGATCCTCATGTTCCATTTTTTCTCACTAGGTGTCTTGGCACACTAGGCCTATAGCTGCAAGTCACTTTAGATCTTGGAGTATGACCTTCTCACCACTGTAGATGATCTCAAAACCTAATATAAATTATTATACAACCTATCATGTTATTAAACACTAATAAACTTATTCATATAGGTCTCACACTTCTCTTCCCAACTTGCTACTAGGCTTGTTCCATCACGCTAGGTATCTCATGCAAGGATTTAGCCTCAATACCAGATCTTCTTATCATTGTATATGTAATTTACACCTTAATCACATGTGAAAAATATTTTCTCATACTCTCTACCACTTCATTTAATACCTTAAATCTCATCCACATTTGTATCACCATCATCATGCCTTTTCAAGCCATGTCCATGCTCAAGAAACTAGGCCATCAACCAGACCTACTAGGCACCACACCTTCTTGAAGCCTTATTGATAATATATATTAAATATATAACCTATTATCATGTCATTATATGCTTCAAATTAATCCATAAATAACTCACAAGTCTCATCTCAATCACTTTATCAAACTTCACTATGCATTCCTTCTTGGACACACAAGATCTCATACTTCCTTTGACATTAATGATAATGCATAGATAAATAACATCAATGAAAACTTAAAAAAATATCCCCCATTATCATTTATGGAAAAATATCTATCAAAATATACCATTCTCATTTCTCCTCAAATTGGATCTCCCCATCAATTCTTTATCCCTCTTTGACATTAATGATAAAGGTCATATACACTCTCAAGGTCATGTATATTATCCATTGATCCTAGGATCTGATCATATCACTGAAAAAGTAAGCTCCCCTTTTGTCCATGCCTAATTTTCAATCCATCTGAGTTAGCTCCCCCAACTCTGTGATCCACCTAGGTCATGTTATTATATGAAATCTCCATAGATCTTTAAACAAACTCCTCAACTCATTGGGGCTTCCCTCATCTCATGACATTTTCAACATATTACCTCAATAAAATAGATCTAAAAAAAACTTCATATACTTATTCATATCATCAAATAAACTCCCTTCTTCTCATCATGCTTTTGATCTTTTATAGGTAGACTTATATCTCAAATCTCTTTACTTGATTACTCATAGATCCTCAATATTTTCCCTTGTCTAAATTTAAACATATGACAACACCAGATGCTACTTAACTTAGAATTTTTCCAAAAAATGTTAAGATATCTTACTTTGTCCTCATATTATGTGCATATTTTTGATCTCCTTTTGATCAATCCAATATAAATTTACATTACCTTAGTCTCACATTTTTGATCACCAAGTTATAAATCTCCTCCTAATATCATGATCTCCTTTCAAGTTTCCCAACACATCATTAGCTTGTATACATAATAACATCAATATCCTTACTTGATATCTGATAAAACTTGAAGAAAGGACACCTTAATTTGACAAAGTATCTTCTTGAAACCATCTTTAATATGATCTTATAGAAACATACACACACTAGGCTTGTATGCAAATAATAGCATTATTCTAAATAACAATCTTAAACATCTATACACATGTCATAACAATAGAATTCTTTATGCAACAGTCTTAATCCCTTTATGTTTCACAAGCCATCATAGCTCAGACCTTCTTAAAAAAACTTCCACCTAGAAAATTGTTAGTTAGGTCTTATGAGACCTCAATCTCTATGGCATACCTTTGTCAAACCATCATCTAACTCTATCAATATCCTCATATAATTCACTATCTTTTCATTATCCTATTAAGTCTTAAAAAATCTTATTCATGCAATTCAAGCCATATTCTTAAAATTTTTGTAATAACACCCAAACTTATCATGTCCACTGTTGATCATGTTTATAGGATACAACCATTTTCTTTGATCTTCATATCCTCATTGGTCTTGCAGACCAATCTAAAAACTCATATATCGTCTCAAAAACTCCTTCATTTGATCTAGTTATCTCAAAGTGTATATGATTAACAAATATGCATGCATAAAAAAGATTACATGCTCATACCTTTATACCTCATTAAGGCTCAAATAGGCCTCATTTATGTCTTAACAACATACTCAAGATTATGATCAAACCACTACTCATTTATGATAGCTTTATAAGTTTAACTCAACTCTTCTAGCTTGATGATAATCTCCAATCCTTTAAAATTATGGTCAATACCACTACCAAGAATGGCATTGGTCTTATATACTAATCAACAACTCTCATAAGCCTCTTCCTACCAAGATACCTCCACATACCTATACCTTCTTGTCCATGTACTTGTTATACCATATTCTATTATCCACACTTGACTACCATTATGTTTTTACAACTCATTCATATTTTTTAGGGGTTGATGAATTTACTTGATAGCTCTTGATAAGCCTATATCTCCTTTAGAGACTACTACTACTCCTTGTCAATAGTTTTATGATCATTTTGCTTTTATGGAAAGCTATAATTTTTGAAGAAACTCTCATACCTTTTATAATGACCAGTCATCTTGGATTTTGATCTCTCTTGAGGATGCCATACCCTCATGATTGCCACCATCATTTTATAACATGATAATAAATACCATGAATCCATCATAGACCAAAATTATAAGATAGACTTATATAAAGCAACCTCCTTATACTTTAGTCATGCTTTCTCTCATATGATCTCCTTTAGGTTATTAGGTCTTATCTAAAGGACCAGCCTCTGATACCAATTTTTGGAAGTAGTTACTAAGATGGGGGTGAATTATTTTCTTAAAAATAACTATTCATTTCCATTCATCATTTCATGAAACATTCATTCACATAAATATCAATGCATAAACAAACAACTACATAAGCATATCACTAGATAAAATAAGAGATATGTGGGAAACCCTCTTGGGAAATAAAAACCACTAAACCATGAACATTTAATATATTATTATAATTTCAATATCTAAATTTTAATGAAACACCAACTTCACAAGGATCTCCAACCCCTACCTAGTTAAGCACCCACTCAACTAGTTTTTTGCAAGCTCTATCTTGAAAGGAGGCTCCAATCCCCTAGGTAACTTATCACCAACTAAGTCACCTATGATATATGATCACGTTAGAACACATTTTTATTGTTCAACCTATGATTAGCTCCTTTTTTTCACTCTTTACCTTTCAATCTCATTCAAATAACCTCTTAGACTCACTCGCTCATTATGTCTCTTCTAGGCTTATTAGGTCCATTGATCTTATCATCCACCTACATAAGATATATTAGATAAAAACATATGATCATATTATCCTTATTATGTTCCTAAATGACCTAATTATTCTCCTCCAAGGTCTCTTCTTCTTTGCTTGATTCCACACTTCTCTAACTAGCACAAATATGCCAATCATGCCTTATTTATATACCAAACACTTCTTCTTACCCATATTGGTCAGAAAAGATCATTTACACACTTTAATTATACTTTTAATAGGTAAAATAAAAAGTTAAATACTTGAAACAACCACTCCATAGGTTGGTCATACCCCTTAAGGGCTACACCCCTATTAGGCCTAATCGAAACCTAAAGGAATCAGGCCTTCTCTAAGGCACACATTACACTCTAACCTACTAGACCATATTTAGCCTATTAAAATGATTGAAAAAAATATAATATACCTAAAATAGACCAATCATAACATACTAATAGTTCAATGCCACCTGTTGTACTAACTCATCACTTGAACCATGCTAATAGGCCTACTCACCATTAGCCCTCTATACACATAAAACATTTGTCTTGAGTATCTGAATCATAAAGATAAATATCTCACAAAAATATGTATTAAAAAAATATGAATATAATACTAATTAATTAAAAAAACTCTCAACATCCATTATAAATCACCACACAGGCCAATAGTCCTCAATAACTCTCTTACTATAAGATCACTCAAAACTACCAGTGCACACTGAAACTCAGTCATGAATATTTAGGAAAAAATCACACTTTTTACAAAAAAAATGGAAAAAATTCATATGTGTAGACACACCATTACCTTAGGGTCATTATTAGGAACAATATAATATTTTACTCAACCTTTGTAGTCTCTAAACCTTCTTTGTAAGAAGCTCACTCAGAGCTACCAATCACTACCAACACATAGTCAATAGAATTTGAATCTCCACACCATTTTGAGCACTTTAAATAATTATAATTACATTAAAATGATCCTTACGTATCTTAATAACATATTCATATGTTTTTTATTCTTCAATACTATCTTAAAAACCTCCAACTCATCTCTGCATGATGACTACTCAAAATGCCTGAGTGCTCCAAAAACATAGTCATGAAGAAATTTGTCATTAGCAATTAAAAGGACACTTTCATGACATATAATTCACATTAATAGTTTATTTTTGGTATATATATAATTTACAAATGGATATATATCAAACTTATAGAGACAATCATTAGTCTTACAGACCAATCTCTCAAGTTACTCTCTCACTGTCTTAACACATCTAGATAAGCCATTTTGGATTCCACATAAAAATATTTAACCTATCTCTATAAATTAAATAAATAATGAATATATAATTTACATAACAAACATCATAAATAAGTGTTTTGGATACACTATATCTTTTCATAATGTCTCAAATATTTCACTTCACTTGGCAAACCTAAAGTTGTCATTTCTACCTTAGGAACCAGTCATAGTGATCATGAATTAAACCAATTTTAGATACATAAAAAAGATATTATAATGAATATATATATATCCTAAAACAACCTTATAAAAATTTAAATAATATATTTATAGATTTAAAATAGCATATATGGAACAAATTGATCAAACTTTGAACTTCATTTTTTATTGTCTTCACTCACACAGACAGGTTACTTTGAGATCACATTTTTGATTGTGTATGATCATAAAAAAAATATAAAAAAATGTAACATTATTTATAGGTCTTAAATAAATACCCAAACTAATTGGATCCATTCTTAATCTCCTGAACCACATCCCTAAATACCTTCTCACTTTGACTAGCTTTTTCTCACTATTTTCACTCTTTGTTAGTTTAATGATAGGTCAAATTGGGTGACCAAAATATTATAAATATAGTATAAAAATTTCTAAAAAAATAACATGAACATAAATAATGAGTCTTGGCCTTAAACATTCATCCACTTGCACGCATTGTCCTAGTCAACCTTACGTATAACATCAAATTCTTTAAAAATAAGGGTTTTTATATAGGTTCTACTCACTTACCTAAAACACTACTAAAAATATTAGATTCATGATGGAGTAATATACAACATGTAAACATAAAAAAATACTTAACAATCCATTTTGGATTATTCTCAACAATATTTATCCAATCAGGTCATTGTAAGGGTTTTAGATCAATTAACCTCCATAACAATTGTTCATATAGCTTTGTCCATCAAATTATAAACTAATGATTTAAAATTATTCTTAATAAATTTTTACATATCTCAAAAAAGGATCAAGACATCATCAAAACTTTACATATGCCAATGAGCATTTAAATTTCCTTCTCGGTCTCTCATATCTTCATTTCACATGTACAAGAGACCTCAAAACATGATTTCTTGTCTTCTCCTTCAATACATGACCTTATAATTCATAGAAATGATTTAAAAAATGTAAAATAACTCAAACCATGCTCAAATGATCACTCTTACCTTTGAATCTGATTTGAATTCTCTATTTGGCCTTGCTAGGTATCTTGGCACACTAGGCCTTCAGCTACAAGTCACTTTAAATTTTGAAGTATGACCTTATAACCACTATATATGATATAAATACCTCATATAAATTCTTATAAAACTTATCATTTTATTAAAAAATAATAACCTTGTTCACATAGGTCTCACACTTATCTTCTCAACATGCTACTAGACCTATTTTATCACACTAAGTCTCTCATGCAAGGATTTAGCCTCAAAACCTAATATTACTATCATTATATATGTACTTTCCAACTCAATCACATGTTAAAAAAAATTATAATATTCTCTACCACTTCATTTAATACCTTCAATATCATCCACATCTATATCACTATCATCATGTCTTTACAAGCCATGCCCATGCTCAAGGAACTACGCCATCAACTAGACCTACTAGGTACCATACCTTATTGAGACCTTATTTCTACTATAGATGAAATATAAAACCCATTATCATGTCATTATATTCTTAAAATAGAGACAAAAACAACTCACAAGTCTCAGCTCACTCACTTTATCAAACTTCACTATTCATGCCTTTCTGGACACATAAGATCTCACACTTCATTTGACATTAATGACAGTGCATAGACACATGACATCAATGATAAATTACAAAAATATCCACATTTTTCATTGATTTCAAACTCTCTATCACAACAAACCATTATCATTTCTCTTCAGGTGGATCTCCCCATCAAATCTTTTTTTCCCTTTAACATTAATGACAAAGGTCATATACACTCTTAAAGTCATCTATATTGTCCATTGATCCTAGGACCTAATAATATCATTGAAAAAGCAAGATCCCACTTTGTCCATGCATAATTTTCAATAAATCTAAGTTATCTCCCCTATCTCTATGATCCACCTAGATCATTTTACTTTATGAAAGCTTCACATATCTTTAAAAAAACACCTCAACTCATTAGGGCTTCACTCATCTCATGACATTTTTAATAGATTACCTCAAAAAAATAGGTTTGCAAACAACTCCATATACTTCTTCATAGCATTAAACAACCTCCCTTATTCTCATCATGATCTTTATCTTTGATAGACCTATATATCAAATCTCTTTTCTTGATTAATCATGGATCCTTAATATTTACCCTTGTTTAACTTTGAACATATGACAACACTACATGTTACTTGACTCATACTTTTTCCAACAAGCTCAAGATCTTCCTTAGTCCTCATATTATGTAAATATTTTTGATCTCCTTTTGATCAATCCAATAGAAACTTGCATTACCTTTACTCACATCTATTGTAGTAGACAACTTCTTGATCATAAAGCTACAAAGCTCCCCCTAAGATCATGCTCTCCTTTCAAGTTTCCTAACACATCATTGGTTTGTATATAAAAGAACATCAAATTCCTTGCTTGATATTTGATAAAACTTGAAAAAAGTAACATTACATTGACAAAGTATCTTCTTGAAACCATATTTAATTTAATCTTATAGAAACCTACACACACTAGGTTTGTCTACAAAAAATAGCATTGTTGTAAAGAACAATCTTAGACCTCTATACACATGTCATATCAATAAAAAAAATTATGAAAAAGTATTAATCCCTTCATGTTTCACAAGCCATCATGACTTAGACCTTCTCAAAAAAAAGTCCACCTAGAAAACTATCAGTTAGGTATTATGAGACTTTAATCTCTTTGGCATACCTTTGTCAAGACATCATCTAACTCTGTTAAGATCCTCATATAATTCATTGTCTTTTCATTTTCCTATGAAGTCTTGAAAAACCTTATTCATGTAAGTCAATTCATATACTTCAAATGCCTATAATAACACCAAAACTTACCATGTCCACTATTTATTATGTTTATAATATATAGCCATCTTTGATCTACATATCCTCATTGGTCTTGTAGACCAATATAAAACTCATATGTCTTCTAAAAAACTCCTCTATTTGATCTAGTTATCTTAAAGTGTATATGTTTAACAAACATGCACATAGAAATAAGAATACATGATCATACCTTTATACCTTATGTAGTATCAAAAAACCTCAAATAGGTCTTAACAACATACTAAAGATTCTAATCAAACCACTTTTCATCTATAAAATATTTATAGGTTCAACTTGACACCTTTAGCTTGATGATCATCTCCAGTCCTTAAAACTTATGGTCAATACCTCTACCAAAAATGGCATTGGTCTTATAGACCAATAAACAACTCTCATGATCCTCTACCTACCAAGATACCAACACATATCTATACCTTATTTTCCATGTACTTGTTTTACCATATTCTATTATCCACACTTGGATACCATAACATTTTTAGAACTCATTCATCTTTTTGATGGGTTGATGAATTGACTTGATAGCTCCCCCTAAGCATATATCTCCCTTAGAGACTATTATTACTCCTCATTCATCTTGTCAATAGTTCTATGCTCATTTTACTTGCATGAAAAGCTATAATTTTTTAAGAAACTCTCATACCTTGTTTGATGACCATATTGGATTTTGATCTCTCTTGATGATGTCATGCCCTCATGATTAACACCATTTTATAACATGCTACTAAATACCATGAATCCATCATAGAACATAATTAATAGATAGACCAATATCAAGTAACCTCCTTGTACTTTAGTCATGATTATTTTCATATGATCTCCATTAGGATGTTAGGCCTTCCCTAAAGGACCAGGATTTGATACCAATTATTAGAAGTATATATTGAGAGAGGGATGAATTAGTTTCTTAAAAATAACTATTCAATTCCATTCATTATTTCATGAAGAATTCATTCACATAAAGATCAATGCATAAACAAACAACTACTAGGAGGGGGTGAATTAGTTGCTTAACAATAACTATTAAATTCCATTCATAATTTCATGAAGCATTCATTCACATAAATATCAATTCATAAACAAACAACTATACAAGAATATCAAAAGATAACATAAGAGATATCTATTTCTAAAACATAAAGGTCAATGCATAAACCAATAACTACATAAGTATATCATAAGAGAACACAAGATATAAATTCATAAAAAAAAAACTACATAAATATATTATTCACATAAAGATCAATTCATAAACAAATAATTACACAAGAATCTCAAAAGAGAACACAAGAGATACCAATTATTGGAAGTAGCTACTGAGGGGGGGGTGAATCAGTTGCTTAACAATAAATATTTAATTCCATTCATCATTTCATGAAGCATTCATTCACATAAAGATCAATAAACAACTAAAAAATCATATGAAAATATAATATAAGAGATATATATTTCCAAAACATTCACATAAATATCAATGCATAAACAAACAACTACACAAGCATATAAATGCATGCACAAGAGACCTCAAAACATGATTTATTGTCTTTTCCTTTAATCCATTACCTCAAAATTCATCAACATGATTGAAATAATGTACCATACCTCAAAACATGCTCACATGATCACTCTTACCTTAGAATCTAATCTTCATCCTCCATTTGGCCTCACTAGGTATCTTGGCACACTAGGCCTTCAACTGCAAGTCACTTTAATCTTAGAGTATGACCTTATCACCATTTTAGATTCTATAACTATATTATATACATTATTATTCAACTTATAATGTGCTCACACACTTCTAAAATTGTTCACATAGGTCTCACACTTCTCTTCTCAACATGCTACTAGGCTTTTTCGACCACATTCGATCTCTCATACAAGGATTTAGCCTCAATACGTGACTTCCTATCACTATACATGTGATTTACACCCCACTCACATGTGAAATTTTTTCAATAATATTATTTACCACTTAATTTAATACCTTCAAGATCATCCACATCTATATCACCATCATCATGCCTTTACAATCCATGTCCATGCTTAAGGAACTAGCTCATCAACTAGATATACTAGGTACCATACCTTATTGCTAATGTAGATGTAATATATAACCCATTTCCATGTCATGATATTATTCAATTAAATCCAAAAACAACTCTCATGTCTTAGCTCACTCACTTTATTAAAATTCACTATGCATGCCTTCTTTGACACACAAGATCTCATTATTCCTCTAACATTAATGACAGTGCATAGACACATGACATCAATGACAACTTAGAACATGCATGTATCCTTCTAATTATAGAGATATTTAGATTTTTAGATTTTTTTTTAATTTATTTAATCAATCATAAATAATTAGTGTTCCAATATAGGTTTACATATCTATATATGTTCCTTTGATAATGAAATTGTGGATGAAATTTGAGCTCTATAGAGATTTAACAAATGCAAACTCCAAACTCAAATATCAACCACTAGGTAAGATTATAAATCCATTAGAATCTAAAATCCATTATATGAATGTAACATTCAATCCTATATTTAAATCCCAAATCCTAAGTTCTTCACATCATGATTAAACAAAATAGAAAAGACAAGAGGATTGGGATGAATTTACCTTAGACTCAAATTGACATGGATGCTTGATTAAAGGATTTTGATGATGGATTAAATGGATGCTTGGATATGGATTGGGTATGAAAATTCAAGTTATTAGTTTGTCATGGTGATGTTATGGTAATTCTAGTTGGTTTTCCATTGCCCAAGCATGGATTTTTATAGTATAATGGAGGGAGATTTTAGATAATTTAAAATTATTTAGAAGTCTCTAGTTTAGAGTCTTATAGAGACTTGGAGGATCTTCTCCAATTCTAAAGGATTCTTGATTATATTAGGGATAATATAGGATTAGGTGTGAGTTAAATAGGCATTAAGATTCATAGGGATGAAGGAAAGGCTAGGGTGTAGGCTAGTAGGTGGGTAGGTGGGGTTATGGGCATTTAAAATTCCCATATAATAGATAACTATGATTAATTTAGGATAATAGGGATTAATAAAAATTAATGAAAGAGTGGGGTGGGATAAGGTTAATGAATGTGGGATAATAAAGGAAGGGGATATTAGATAAATGTCTAGGATTAGGATAAATTAGCGTAATTAAAATAGGTTAATTGAAATTAGTGTTGACTAATAGAAAAATTAGTCATCAATAATGAAGCAAGAAATTTTAGGTGCATATATTTTTCCCCTCTTTGCAAGGGAATTATGAGTGGAGCAAATTGGAAGGAGTAATGGTCTTTCAAAGAAAAACCATGTCATAAATGAAAGTTAGTTGATGATGTTAGGGGATATGATGCCCCTTCAAGGGGGCATGCAAGGAAGAATGAGATGGATGGCCACTCAAAATAAGAATCAAGGGATGGGATGAGATGACTAGGCAAGGGGATGGGATGTTAAATCTAAGATAGATGATTAAGAAAATGGAGGTCAACTTGAGTAATGAGATAAAAATTGATGATGCCCCTAGAAAGGACACATGCAGAGGGGGGAAATATTATGGGTGTCATGGTTGTAGACACATCCTATGGTGGAATCAACCATAATAGAATGATGATAGGATCAAAGGCCATAATATTTAGATGTATCCCAAGTAAAGATGCATGTAAGGGAGAGTTATGGGCCAGGATAAGATTGATTTGATAAGATTAATAATGGACATAGCTCAAAGAAAAATTGATCAATGTATAATTTATTGATGATAGATAATAATAAATGATGTGGTTGAGTGAACAAAATACTGGCAGATGAATATGGATGATAGGGATAGTAGTCAAGCTATCCTTGGGAATTTAAACATGGCCAAGTGCTACATATATAGTCTAAAAAGACCTCAAGATGATGTAATCTTGACAAGAGGATAGAGGATAATGATCAATATGATTAGTGATTAGGGGATATCTTAATGATGAAAGGAAATGATTAAGATGACGAGATGAGGATAAAAGATTGGATGTTAGTTGAATTGGTCAAGAGGGTTAAATTTGTGATGAGGATGATCAGATGATTAGATAAATGATGAGTTCATGGGTAATCAAGCCATCAAAAATGTCATAAGACTCATCATAGTCTAAGTAATCCAGTAAATATGGTACTTGGAAGTATGCCCCATGGTATAAATGTGACCAAGAGGATGTGGTACCAAAGTACATGGGTAAGTAGTGAACTTTGCATCCTCAAGGGCACTTTTGGTGTCCTCATATCATCCCTGTTCATTTCCCAATATAAAAAAGACATGATGTAAACAAAACATAAGACAAAAAAGATATATAAATGATGCAAACAAAACAAACAATAAATAAATAATATATAAGTAATAGACAAATAACAGATAAGTATCGATATGTAATGTCACAATGTCTTATCTAAGGATGGGATGAGTGATTAGGTGATGGTGGAAGAGGACAATCATGATGTGGTTGTTGACTTAGGATGAGTTTGGATTTGGATAGGGTGAATGATGAGGATTAGGATTAAGATGAGGTGTTGCCCCTAGTTTAGGATGGAAAGATGGATGACATAATGGGGTGTCATAAGGTATTTAAATATGGGCTTGGTCTAAAAAATGAATCAAAAAGTGGCCAAGGAAGGGGATTTAGAAAAGTGATGGTGAAAGATTATGAACAGATAAAAACTTGCAAAAATACAATTTAGCAAGGAGACTAAGAGATGATGGGATCAAATACCTTTCATACTAGCAAAGATTAATTTTATGGGTTCTAGGTATGAAGAGGTAATGATAAGACAATGATGGGATCAAGTACCTTCCATATTTTTAAAGGGTAATTGGATGAGTGCTAGGTATGAAGAGGCCCATTATAGGAAGTGATGGGTGCTAGATTAAAGTCTTTGATAAGGTGATGTATGTTGATAATATTTACCCAATAGGATGAGATGAAAGATATGAAGGGATGGGTGGTCACTCTAATTTTGTCTCAAGGTGAAAAATGGTATCCAAAAGATGGGACAACATGATATGGATGGATATGGAAATGACTATGGGATTAAGCATAAGACAAGACATTATGGATTATTTTGGCTTTTTCACTTTTTTATGATTTTTAGGGTTTTTGACATATTTCAATTTTTAGGTATTTTGGGATATGTATGTACACTATACAAATGGGGTTACTAGAAAATGGGATACCAAACTTTGTAATTATGATAAGGATGGATGGAATGATGGATGGTATGATAAAAGGATGAGGGTGGTGTAGAATAAGGGATGAGGATTAGGAAGAATAGACTAGGGATTACCAATGACCACATCATGAACAAACCAAATGCTTAGTTTCTTGAGTGTCCATGTGAAGATATGCCAAGATGGTCTGGGTATAGTTCTCAAGATACCTTCTACTTCCTCATGAATGTCAAAATGGGAAGGAACATGATATGATGAAATATGATGGGTAAGAACAATGGACTAGGGGATAATATGGATAACGATGACATGGATGGGTTATACAAACAAAGTTGATGAGGGATGAGATAAGTATGGATGGATTGACAAGGGATATACATATTCTACCCCCAAGTGTTGAGGTATAATGTAGACAATTAATTATTTTACCATGATGTCAAAAATTGGTTTTCATCATGGTACTTTCCCAAGGCACCAAAAAACTAGTTTTCATCATTGGATGAATGATTTTTTATTTTTTATTTTTTTACATTTATTAGGCATCTCAATTTATTGAAGGTGGGTAAGATGTAATATGCTAGAATCATTATGATATTTAGTTGACACCTCTTCTAGGTGTTTATGATGTTATGATCTTATTGCTACTACTGCTAGATGTATTGGGGGTCATGTGACCTAGTTTGATTCTTTATGGTGATCCCTCTAGACATCTAAACCAAGTGTCTTTATTTCCCCTAGGATAGATGATGTTGCTTGAGGAAGTGATGGGAGGTATGGATTTGATTAGAGATTTATTTTGATGGATGATATGATTAAGATAGGATGGTATGATGGGTGGTGGAGGATTAAGACTAAAATAGATGATAAGATCATGATAAGATGGGGTGATGGGTGATGGAAGACTAGGACTAGCAATTACATATACTATTAGAGGTATTGGAGATTCTTCATTTGATTGGTGTAAAGCTATAAAACACTATAGGAGATTTAATACATTTTGATGTTGTGGCTCATCTTTGATTTGATTATTTTATGGATTATCAACCACATTATTTGGATCATTTGATGTAATGTGATTTGGATTGGTCCCTGGTACTTGATTTTGGGCTTCACTAGGGGAGATTAAATTTTGACTTGAAATATTATTTTTGATTTGATAGTCCCCTAGTGCCTCATTTTGGGCTTCACTAGGGGAAGATATGTTATGATTAGGTTGATAGTTTGACTCTTTTTTGTTGTGATTTATGGGATAAAAAATGACTTGATTATTATGATTGACTTTTATAATACTATATTGGACCTTTGGATTTATGGCACACACTATTTTTTTCAAGGAAGGGTCCAATGATGCATGGTCCTATTTGTCCCTATGGAAGGAGGTGATTAAATGGTCATCAATGGGAAGAAAGGAGTTCATGATGGATGAAGGTGGTGGTGAGGGTATGATGAGTTCAATGAGTGGTGATAGGGCACCATAGTCTTCATAGGGGTTCCTAGGAGACCCAGTTTTGACATCAAAGAAAATCTCCTCAAGGTCAGCAAAAGGACACTAGGACTAGCTATAATGGACACATCTAAAGGAGGATCATACTCACTTTGACAAAATTTGATAGATAAAGCATGCAAAAACTCTATTATGAATTTACCATCTTGATTAAGATATAGAGGTATGCTTGGTGATGGATTGGAGGTACCTGGATTAGAGGCATTATCAACATCAATGAGGGATGACATTTTTTATGAGGAATCAGATTTAGATCTCATTGTTGAACATGAACCAACTAAAGATAATAATTTTGATGTTGAATCTGATGTACAAAATGTAATGTTGCTAGTATGAGACTTATTGTTTGAAATTGACCTTTCAATAAGGGATATTTTATGTTATGGGTGAGAGGAAAATGATGGAGGGATAAGGGATTTAATAAGGATAGGATGGAGGGATTCAAGAGAGATGGGTGTGGTGTCTTAACCTTGGATTGGAAAAAGGAAGGGATTGATCATGATCAATAATGGAATCTTGGCATTCCTCTTCTTATTCACCCAAAGATGTAGACTCATCTAGTTTATCATCAATAATTATGTCACCATGATTGATGAGGTCTTGGTTATAGTCTTGAAAAGATCAACATTAATTTATGGTATGCCTCCAAGTTCAATGATATTTACGATATTGATTATATTTATACATGAGGGCTTCACATTAGTGGGATCAAGATGTTGGATGGGTGGATAGACCATCATGTTATTTGAGACTATTTGTTTGGATAGGGCTTCCAATAACATGGGAAAGGTAGATAAGGACCCACTTCTTATTTTGACATAGATGTAGAAGCATTAGACTTATTATCATATGGTTATTGATGTGGCTGGGTGGATGAACTATCAGTGGCCAAGATTAGATTCCCTTTGCTAGTACATAAAGGGGTGGATGATTGGTTATGAATAGGAGGTGGAATATTGGTACAAGATTCACATGAAGGGGTTTGGACAAGAGGTGTAATGAGTTGAATGGGATCAACACCTTCAATAAGTGGAAAACCTACCATAAATAACTTCAAAAAGATCTAATCCTTATGGGTAGCTATGTATTAGTCAATGAAAGTAGGGTCTAACTTCATGGTGATGGATGATAAAGGATGGATGATAAAAGGTAGGCTAAGGATTAGGAATGGTTCCTTGAAAAATGTGGGTCCAATGATCAAGATAATATGATAGGTAATGATGATGAGGTGGACCAAATGTGATTATGATGATATAGGAATAAGGTTAAATTTTAAATGGATAGTTTAATAGGTGTTAACATCCTATCAATTATGCCTAGTTGTCAAGCTATCAAAAGGATTGAAGATTTTATGGGTGCCTAGATTCAAAATAGAAAGCAGATGATATGATGGGTGATAGTAATGAATAAGGAAATATGATTGGATTTGATTAGATTGATGGGTTTGCAAGATTGAGACCAATAAGGTGACAAGATGATAATAAGCTATTGATTAGGTATGATATTTGACCAAGCGTATTAAGATTATAGGATGATATGGATAGGGAAATATGACTAACTCAAACCTTGGACTAATTTTCTCAAGTTATAATGGTAGATGAATATGTGATAAAGGTGATAAATGATGGTGGATGATGATAAGGAATGATGTAAATGGGATGGTGATGATCTAGACATATATGTGACTTAAAGAGCCAATTAAGATAAGATATGATGTGGTTATACTATATGGGTGATGAATACAAGGTCAAGATAAATGATGAGGGATAGAGTGGACCTAGGATAGGATATGAATGATGATACAAGATGTGATTAGGGTATGGTAGGGGGATGATGAATGGTAAGTGGGACTAGGATAATATATGACTAGAAGAATGTATAAGAGAAGCAAAATATGTGCAAGAGGGTAAGACTAGGATATACAAGATGATGATTAGGATATGTGAGTGATGGGGTGATACACAAGGATTGGTGGGTATGGTTAGACTAGGAGGAGATAGGGACAAAGATATACAAAAGGAAAATATGTGTAAGATGAAATGTGGGTTATGGGGGTAGTATGAGGGGTTCTATAAAGATGATTTAGATAAAAGGATGTGTAAAGGATTAGTCTATACTATGGGACAATGAGACAAGGATGTATAAGATATTAAGATGACAAGGATATATAGAAAAGGATGATGTGATAAGGATATACAATACCGGTCCAAAGTTATATGTACAAAAAGATAATGGGATAAGGATATGAAAGATTAAATGTAGGTGATGGGATAATGAGACAAGATGATGATTAGGATTTATGGATGTAATGGACTTAGGAAAAGATGTGGATGACAAGGTGTGACTAGGATATGTCAGAATGGTGAGTGGGATATGACTAAATCAAAATATGGGATGAAATAAGACAATAATAAAGGATATATAAAGACAATACGTAGAATGGTATGATGACTAGGATGTACAAGATAATGATTGAATGATGAGGGGAGGATGACTAGGCTAAGATGGGATGAAGATAAGATGAGAGGGGATATGATAAATATATGATGTCAAGGGTGTGAAATATTATAGGTTGATATATATAAGAGGATAATAGGTTAAGGATTTACAAGATAGAAGGTATAAGATGATGGGGATGTGACCTAGAATGGGATGATGACAAGATGGGATATGGGAAATAAAATAATGGGGATGATAATAAGGATGATGATGATTAGGATAGGGAAGCAAATGGGGTGAGAACTAAGGATGAGTGGGTATGGTTATACTAGGATGGGATATAGACAAGATGATAGATGGGGGATAATGATAAAGACCATAAGACAAGGGTGTATAAGTTAAGTTGGGTGTGTGACATATAATATGGGGATATGGTTAGGCTAGGATGGAGGATAAACAAGCTAAGGGATGGGATAAGGATATAAGATGACAAGGATGTACAAGATAAGATGTGGGTGATAGGAATGTGGTTAATGATTAATGGTTAATATAAGACATGAAATAGGATAAAGACAATATGTACAATGATAGGATGACTAAGATATATACAAATGATGATAAGATAGAATGATGTGGCAAGGATATACAAGATGATACATGTAAAGGACCTAGATGGATATGGATAGGTAAAGGTTGACTCAACTCATAAATAGTATATATTTATCACAAAACACACCTAATTAAGCAAGCCATAACCTATGATTAGTAAACTGATGGGTGTGGAACTTGATGTTTACACCATCTAATGGATTTATAGGTAAGGCTATAAGCCAATGACCCATTAAAATATTTACTAAACCCTCTAAACCTTGCTTTTACTCAATGAATACTTTAGAGATGATACTAATTCCTACAATGGTATACTTGTTATGATTGAAGGATCCTATGCTAGGTATACATAGTCTATCTAGGTGTATATTTGATATACACAAAGGTACATTAGGGCCAAAGTCTATGTAGGATGCTATCTGATTGCCCTAGGTCTTAGAGCTTAATTTCCCCTCACTTCATAGAACCCTTTATGGGGAATTCCACTTAGGCCATAGTGATAACTATCCTAATATTTAGACTCCATTGGAACATGGAGTTTGGGTAGTGCATGGTGATGAAACCCATATCACCAACCCCCTAAAAAATAAAAAGGGATAAAGGGTTTATAGGTAGTTTTTAATCTCCCAGGAATCATTAAAAGGATGCAAGGGAGAGAGCATACACCAACCATATCCCTCATAATACAAATCAGCAAGCAAAAATATTAATTTATTCATTAGATTAAGATGTGTGATTTTATATACAATAAGCAAAGATAATAATATAAAAGTGAACAACAAGATGATTAAAAATGATATGTATAGGACAAAATTGATTAAAATGATTTTAAAAGTACCAAAATAGATCTTTAATTGGAATCTTACAAGCACATAATTGATTATTGCAAATTTATGACTCTTTATAAAACCACGAATGCATAGAGCAATACCACAACTAGAGACTAAAATACCACAATGGGGGATTAAAATCACTACTTACAAGTGGTGATATTATAGCTAATTTATGACCATCATGGTTACCTAAAAAATAGGTTAACTAGATAATATCATGACTGTGAGTGATAATATCACTACTTACTATAATTTGAAAGTTACAATTTTATCATAAACCATTAACCTGTGACTAGAGATGATAAAATCAATACTGAAAATAAGTCAAGATTTTGATATTGTAAGAAATGAAAAAAAAATGAAATTTAAAAATTGGGTCCAAGATAGATGATCACTCAAATGATAGATTGGTCGAAGTGAAAAAATGATTATATCTACATGATCATGATGAACTATAAACTGGTGTTTATAATATTTTTAAAATTCTAACCCAAAAGATGTTAAGATGCTATATTAACCCAAAATTGAGAATAATCCATAATGTTAAAGGGAGATATTCTAGTTTAAATATGCTCTATAATATTATAGATGACATTTTAGTAAATAGAATTAGCTCAGAATGACAATAATTGACAAAACTAGGTTAAATGACAAAGTCATGACTATCAACACAATACCACTATTTGTCAAGATAATATCACAACTCTAAAAAGGTTGAAACTTTTAGTTTTGTTGAGTATAAGAAAAAGAGATAAAGGCCTATGTTTTCATGTGTCTTCAGTTGATTCTTCTTACCCTACTAACTCTGCAAAGCACATAAACCATACAAAGACAAAATCTTAAGTGTAAAACTAGGGTTAGTCAATAGATATTAGTTTAGAGCATAAAACCCCCAAAAAATATCAAATAAAATATTTATAGTGATAAAAAAAATCCCTGTAAAGACATAGAATGCCAAAATGGCCTTACATATTGACTAAGAGAGGTCAACAATTAATAGTTCTATGGAAGACTATAATACCATGATTCATGGGTACAATCTTGTTTTAATAAGATGATATCATTAATTGGAGAGCCATGATATTATGATTTGAATTATATCTAATTAATTCCTTCTCGATGCCCTTCTCAACCTTAGTTCTTACACATAGAAGGTTGACTATTTGACAAAATAAACAAGAACCTACACAATAATCACATAGGGGTTAAATAGAGTGATAATCAATCCACAATACAAATAACCTTATGCCTATTCTTAGAAATAATAATATCATGATTATCATTGATAATATCATGACTTAAAGGACAAAGTCATGACTGGGTAAGTCATAGTATTATTGAAATTGGACCTACAACAGAAACTGTTAGTAGTTTACCAAATCACAACTGGGTTAAACAAAGTCATGACTCACTTGATAATATTGATAATCATATGTTGTATTATTGAAGGGAAAAAAACTACATAATCAGACATATGTTTAGTGGTTAAATTTTTTAGTTATATTAAAAACATGACTTATGATGATAATATTGCTATTCTTCAAGACAATATCGTGACTACCAGTGCAATGTCATGACTGTAACCTGTACATGCAAAATTAAATTTTTTTTAGATTTCCTTGATCTAATTGACCCTATTTGTTATCAAAAATACAACTAACAAAAAAATTTGATTAATTAGGAGTAGGTCCCATCATGGTCACCAAAATCTAGATGAAATTTAAGCTCTATAGGTATTTAACAAATACAAACTCCAAACTCAAATATCAACCACTAGGTAATATGATAAATCCATTAGAATCTAAATGTCATTAGATGAATGCAAAATTCAATCCTACATTTAAATCTTAAATCCTAAGTGCTTCACATCATGATTAAACAAAATAAAAAAGATAAGGGGATTGGGATGAATTTACCTTAGACTCAGATTGGCATAGATGCTTGATGAAAGGATTTTGATGATGGATTCAATGGATGCTTAGAAATGGATTGGATATGAAAATTCAAGTTATTATTTTGGAATGGTGATTTTATGATAATGTTAATTGGTTTTCCATTTCCCAAACATGGATTTTTATTAGATAATAGAGAGATATTTTAGAGAATTTAAAAGTATTTAAAAGTCTCTAGTTTAGAGACATCTAGAGACCTAAAGGATCTTCTCCAATTCTAGAGGATTATTGATTATCTTAGGGATAATGGATAATTAAGTGGGAGTTATATAGGGATTAAAATTCATAGGGATGTAGGAAAGGCTAGGGTGTAGACTAGTAGGTGGGTAGGTGGGGTTATGGGAATTTAAAATTCTCATAGAATAGATAACTAGGACTAGTTTAGGATAATAGGGATTAAGAAGAATTAATGAAGGAGTTGGATGGGATAAGGTTAGTGAATATATGATAATAAAAGAGTGGGATATTAGATAAATAGATAGGATTAGGATAAATTAATGGAATTAAAATATGTTAAGCATAATTAGTGTCGACTAATAGAAATATTAGTCATCAATAATGAAGCAAGCAATTTTAGGTGCATATATAAATAAAGTTCAAAATTATTTTTCATTACTGAGTAAATTTTTTCCTATTATAAGAAAGGATCAAGGGCCCACTTCTCTTTGAAGATCAGGACAAATTGGTATGTTTAGTTTCTAGATTAAAAATGTATTTCTTTAATTCAATTATAGTTCATTTTTGTTAGAAAGAGTGATTTCCTTTTCAATGCAAGTGTGAATTTCCTTTTAAATAAAAGTGTGTTTCTATTACATACAGAGGTTATTTAAATTTAATAAAGGGGATTTTTATTTATGCAAGAGTTTCTTTTAATTTAATATAAGGTAAAGTTTGTTAATTCATCTCATATTTAGAAATTTTTAGCAGTTTAAGTGACAATAGACAACATCCTCACATTATGGAATATCATACTATCCTACCTAGTTGGGCAAGTCAAGTGAGGACACCATAATGTCTTATTCTAGATGTGGATGGTGTGAATACCATAAGAGATCTTCAACTAGAAAACCTTTTAGATTTTATTTTCTATCAAATAGAGTTAGAGTCTTATTTACTTTCTTAGGATTTAGATATCATAGTATAAGTAAACCCCCTAAGCAGTGAACTGTAAACTATAATATCTAATGGTCTCATTGCATATATCCTTGGACACTAGCCTTGGTATAAAATGACACCAATCCATTGATTAGTTAAATGAGAGGTATAAAAACCTATCATTTTTGGCACCATTACTAGGGATAACATCACTAAGTGTGAGTGAGATCTTACATTAGATTTATAAAGTTAAATTAAAAAACATTCATAAAACACAAAAACAATCAAAAAATCTTTGGTTTTATAAACCACCGAAGAGATTCTCAATGATGGTTTATCTCTAATGGGTCCCAAATAAATTGAGAAGAGAGGATCCAATCCTTGTTGGAAATATCAAAAAGTTAAAGAAAGGCAATTGAAAGTTATATACAAATTTTTTTGATTCCTCTCCTAAAAAAGGTTCATCCTCAAAAATATATCCTAGAAGAAGATCATATTTAGAACATCTTCTCCTAGAGGGAGAGTTGATCATAAAAATCCTCTTTTTAGAATAGTCAAATTTGATCCACAAGCTCTACAAGAAGAAGATCTTATCACCAATGAATATTATTCTCCTAAGATAGATCATAGGCTGATCACCCAAGAAGATAATTTATCTTGGATTGATAGTTAAAGTAGGGAATAAAATATGGGTGATGAACTTGCACATGTGGAAAATCCTGATCAATGGCCTCAATAGGACAAAATGTTTTTATATCCAATTAGCCTAGGTCCTGATGATAGAACTTCCATGAAAAATATCTCATCATCCATTTTACCTACCTTTAGAGTTAAATCTTCAGAGGATCTAGATCAGTTCCTCTTTCAATTTTAGGTTCTCTACCAATCATATGACTATGTCATAGACAATCAAAAGTTTTAGTTATTCCCATCTACACTCAAGCCATGAGATTTTTCATAGGCCTTGAGGGTAATTACATAACCACTTGGGATGAAATATAAATTGCATTTCTTAAAAAAATATCAAGATTATTTTAGAGTCAGAGAATGGAAGGAAGACTTGTTAAAGATCAAACACAATGAAGATGAAACCTTAGAAGATTACCTTGATAGGTTTATATTTACCCATACATAGAGTGGTTACCAACTCACTAAGGAGGTCATCAAGATAGTCTTTCTTAAAGGGTTATATTATTATACACATGATGCTTTGAACCTAATGGGAAAAGGTGACATTGACAAGTTAATCTTTCATCAAATTTCAGCATTGTATACTCACTACTCTAGGATAAGACCTGACATACAAAACTCAAGGTTAGGAAAATCACCTAAAGTTAGACAATTAACGGATTTTTTTTCTAATTTAAATATAGACATTCTAGTATAATTTACATCTACCTTAAATTTCCTCAAATAAAAATCTAGTGCTACTAACACTAAACATTTGTCAATATATTATCCTACATACAGACTCAAACATGTGGTAAAAGATTGCCCCTTAGACAAAATAGAGGTATGTGGTATTTGTGACCTATACCATGGCACAAATAATTTCAAACACATTTTTAATATAAAAAATCAAGTGAAACAAGTAACACATATAGTTTAGGAAGTTAAATTTATCCAAAGACAAGGAAATCAATGCTCCTAGCCTCAAAATCAGTTTGGCCTAAGATTTAATTCCAATCTATGGATGGCACCATGGGCTGGATAAGTCACACCACCAATGTGGGTACCATCATAACTACAACCATGGGGTACTCAATAATAGATGCCATAGATTGGGGAATGCCTCAAAAACCTTTACAACCCTAGGTATAATAGCAAAACCAATAACCACATTGGGTACAATAGCCACCACCTCAATGGACAAATCAACAATATTAGCCAAAAAGAAGGTTTATTCCATAATAGGCCTTGATGCCTTCACAACCTCAGCCACCACTAATTGAGTAATAGGTTAACCAACCATAGTTACCTACCTAACTAGCGGTAAACCCAAAGAATAGACAAAATACATATTTTATGGAGCTAATCAAGATAGTAATGTTACAAGTGGTTTAGATGAAAGCAATAATATTCAAATTAGATTAGGGAAGGTAGTAGGAGATTCACCCATTACCATAACTAAAATTTTAAATGATGAAAACACTCTGAATCACCTATATTCTAAGAACCAATTGAATAAAAAGTAGAAGCCACAACCACACCAACCACAATTCAAGATCCCCTTGTTGTTCCATTTCTTGAAAGACTTAAGGAAGAGAAACCTAGGAAAGATTCTAAATTGATACATGGATTAACAGAGATGAAGATCTAAATTCCACTGTTAAGAGTCATTAATGATATTTCTAATTTGAATAAAATCATTAAAGGATTGTGCAATAGAGTACCAAGAAGAAAGAATCAACATTCTCAAATAATTTAGGTTACTAGTAAAATTACTAATTTACTAGGAGGAAACATACTTATTCCTAAATATGGAGATCCTAGCCATCCTATGATGATTGTGACAATTGGGAACCAGTATATTCCAAATGTGCTTGTAGATATAGGTACTATCATAAACATAATGATTTTAACATAGTAGAATCTTTATCTCTCACAATGCTTCAACCTACCACTATAATCTTGTAAATGGAAGATCAATCCATTGCTTCCCCTGAACAAACCATAGAAAATGTACTAGTCACCATAGATTCCTAGGAATAACCTATTGATTTTATGATCATTAAATCTAAACCAAAGAGGGTACGATATCCAATCATTCTTAGTAGACCTTGGTTAGCTAAAGTTATAGCATGAATTGACCATAGATCTAGAAAAATGACCATTTATAATGAAATTCACACTAAATATATATCTCTCTCTATCTACCTGTTAGACCTTCAATGGGTCTTTCTAAACAAATATAGGTGGATCATCCTGAACAAAACCAAACTAGTGTGTCTTCTTAGTCATGGTTACCCTCAAATAACATGTTTAAGAGTTTGAGGAATAAATAACATAATATTTATAACAAGAAATCCTAGCTTTGAAGTCTGATAGTTTTACTCCAAAGTCTAAAAGTTTTAATATAAATTTTGAAATCCTAGCTCTAAAGATCGATAGGTTAGCTCCAAAGACTAGTATCTTAGCTCTAAGGACTAGTAGCCTAACTTTGAAAACTAATAGCTATGCTCCAAAGATGAAAAATTATGAATGGAAAGAATACACCTCCATTATTAAAAATCAAGACAATACCATAAGATCACCAAATATTTTATTTGGTCCACAACACATTCAACAAGCCATAGTTGACTGGGCTCAAATCGATAAATATTCATTTTAACATAATTTTAATTGTTCATTAACCAATATGTTTTTCACAAGTGAAACCTTTTACAAGGATGTATCTAAACTTCATGTGTTACTACCACACACATTTCCATTTACTGCCTTGATGAGTGAATAAAAATAATTAAATTCCATCATTCTATGCACTAAATAGATTGCAATCCAACTTGGTAAATTGTTAAACATTAATAGTTGGTTAACTAACTAGCAAGAAAAAAAAAGTGTTTGATTTATTGGTACAACACAAAAATTTTTTTTCTTTGGATTATAATGATATGAAAGGAATACATTCCAGTGTCTATATAAATCACATCTACACTGAATATGTTAGAATAGTCAGACAACCACAATAGAGGATTAACCCAACCTTGAAATAAAATGTTAAGAAGGAAATAAAAAAACTATTGGAAGTCAATTTTATCTATTCTATATTTGATAGTCAATGGGTTTCACCTCTATTCATTATTCCTAAAAATAATGGGAAATGGAGAGTTTGTGTAGACTTTAGAGAACTGAATAAAGCCACTATGAGAGACTACTTTCCCTTTTCTTTTATTGATCAAGTTTGGGATAATTAGTAGGAAAGCAATATTTTTTTTCTTAGATGGATTTAGTGGATACAATCAAATCATAATAGTCCCTAAAGATCAAGATAAAACTACATTTACCTTCCCCTAAGGAACATATGCATACATATTCCTTCTTTTTGAATTGTGAAATGCACCTACTACCTTTTAGAGAGCAATGTTAGCCATCTTTTTTGATCCTATAAATTATTATCTAAAAGTTTACATGGATGATTTCACTTTCCATGGTACTACATTTGATGAAGTTTTGAATAATTTGGATAAAGTACTTATGAGATGTGAGGGACACCACTCATCTTTGAGCCATGAGAAGTGCATCATAATAGTTGATGAAGGAATAGTCTTAGGACATCATATCTCTTCTCAAGGAATAAAAGTAGATCCCAAAAAGATTGAGGTAATTTCTAATCTTCCCATTCCACAAACACAAACTGATGTTAAAATTTTTATCAGTCATGCAAGATATTATAGAAGATTTATTGAAGACTTCAATAAGATAGTTGCACCTATGTTTTCTTTGTTAACAAAAGATAGTGAATTTATATAGAATCAAAAGTGTCAAGAAGCTTTTGAAACATTAAAGAAAAAACTCATGACTACTCTAGTCTTGAAAGGACCTAATTAGGAAAAGCCTTTTCATATCTATATTGATGCTTCCAATAATGCATTAGGATTAGTTTTAGGACAAAGAGATGAGGATGGGAAAATGTATGTCATTTATTATATCAGCAAGAATCTTACCCCCATAGATAAGAATTAAACTACCATAGAAAGAGAATTTTTTACTATTGTATGTGCTATAAACAAGTTTAAGCATTACATTATTAGTTATCAGGTATTTATCTATACAGATCATTTAGCTATTAAATACCTAATGAATAAACTAGTAGTAGGTATGAGAATAATTAGATGTTTATTTCTGTTATAAGAATTTGACATTACCATTATAGACCAATTAAGAAAGTATAGTGTTGTTCCTAACTTTTTGTCTAGATTGATCACTATAAGTGAAGATAAATCTATAGAGGATTATTTTCCAAATGAATAGCTCTTTTCTATATCTACCTACTCCCCGTGATTTATAGACATGGAAAATTACTTGTTAACAAGAAAGTTTCTTCATTTCTTTAATTTTAAAGAAGAAAAACACTCGATTAAAGCTAGTTATCATTTCAAATGGTTTAAAGGCATGTTGTTTAAAATTGGACTTGATCATGTATTTCATAGGTGTGTTAGATAATATGCAAGTGTATGACATCACAATATCATGCCATAATGAACCTAGAGGAAGACATTATTCAGAAAAAAGGACCATTCATAAGATCCTTAGCATAGGTTACTACTAGCCATCTCTTTACAAGATAGTTAAAAGGTTTGTATGGAAATGTGATCCTTGCCAAAGTATGGGTAAGCCTAATATATATTCTGAAATGCCTCTCCATCTTCAAATAAGTTTGAAACTATTTGAGAAATGGGGTTTGGATTTTGTTATATCAAAAAACCCACCATCTCAAAGAAAGGAATATTTATTAGTATGTACTAATTATGTTACTAAGTGGTCTGAAGTACAGGCACTCACCTTTGCTAGGGAAGAAATGGTTGCTAATTTCCTATATCATAAGATCATGCTAAGATTTGGAGCTCCTAGATCTATTATTTCAATTCAAGGACCCCAATTCATGTCCAACAATGATCAAAGTTTTCATAGAACTATATCAAATCAATCACAAGAAATCTTTGCCATATCATCCCCAAGCTAATGGGCAAGTGGAGGTTACCAATCAAGAATTGGAAAACATTCTAACCAAAATAGTGAAAAATAATAGAAAATATTGGGAAAAAAGGTACCTAAGGCAGTTTAGGCATACAATACAATTTAGAAGACAACTACAGAATTATCTCCATATAAACTTGTGTATGTAAACAACCTTTGTTACCAATAGAGTTTAAATTGTAGACATTGAATATAGTAGTTAAGATGGGAATTGATCTTGATGAAGCACATAAAGAAATAATCATTCAAATAAATATGATAGATGAACTAAGAATGGATGGACTCACTTAAACTAGCATGATCTAAAAATAAAGAAAGCAATGACATGATACTCATATCAGAGAAAGATAGTTTCAAGAAGGTGATTGGACACTTCTATTTGATTCTAAATTATAGAATTTCAAGGGTAAGCTTATGACAAGATGGTTGAGACCATACTTAATCAAAACCATTTTCAACAATACCTCAATCCAACTTCAACCCATTGATGGTGACCAAAGGACATTTTTGATTAATGGTCATAAGCTTAAGATGTACATAAGACCTCTCAACAAGAAAGATTTTATTGAGTAGAATCAAAACCAATAAATGAAAATCTCCTCCCTTTATATTAATATATATATATATATATATATATATATATATATATATATATATATATATATATGAAAAAATAAAAATAAAATTATAAAAATATATACATATATATGAAAAAATAAAAATAAAAGTATAAAAAATAAAAATACTAAAAGGTAAAAACTAACAAATGGCACTTTTTAGGAGAAAACTTCTGTAATAAAATATGAAATGTTTTCAACTAACCTATCTTCTCAAACTTATTTATCCTTGCAAGACAAATGACAACTATATGAGATAGGCATGGATTCATATGATAAAGGTATAGTATCATTTATTTTCTCAAAAGGTTAGGCATTTTCTATTTCATGTCATGCATGTATGATCATTAGGCAATTAGCACTTTTTCAAATAGACAAGTTTTGGTGATGTCATGTGGATGTGATGAAGTTAGCATCATCACTGTATTAAAATATTTGATGTGAATTTGTTTTAAAAATGACCCTTTCAAAAATATATGATGTGATATGAAAATCATTATGATTATTACTTTAAGTGATGCTAATTATGGCCCTTACACCACATCATTGATTATGACTAAAAAAGTGCTTTCCCATTAAATCTTGCATGATCTAAAGTGCTCACCATAATTTTTACCATAACTTTTATCATAATTTCATGATATATGTTTATTTGATATTCATTATCACTGCTATCCATTATTGCATCATATCCCTAATTTCTTGCCTTCCTTTGTACCTTGTGTAATTTTGAGCTCTATTTTTCATAGCATATTTAGGTTTTTTAGAAAATAGTGACAGCTCCAAACATGGGAGGTAGGAAGAAGAAAAGTGAACCAAAATTGTTAGACACATTACTTGAGGATGAATCATCTAGGAATATTTTTGAGTTAGTAAGATGGTTAAATTTCCTAAATTTCAAGAACATAATGTGCAATAATTCCTTAAAATTTTTTATGAGGACCATTCTGTTGTTAGAGGTAAAGGCATTTCAATGGATTCCTCTATGATATATGCACTCTCTATAATTCTTGAGGAGGGTGTAGTTGTCACAAATAAATTTTCATTAACTTAATTCAAATGTTCATTGAAGGAAATGAGTTCCATCCTAGATTGGACAAATTCCCATAAGGTGTGGCTATACGAATTATGAGATGACCTTCCACATCCATGGGATAATGTTGCATTCTAGGTTATGAAATATCTTACCCATGATGGTTGATTTATAGTGGTTGGTGGAGATGCCATGCAACTTCTTATTCATTTATGAAAACGAGCTACCAAAGTAGAGTACCAGGGAAATGTTTCATATTTTATTCACTATGCCCTAATTAATGTCGCTTAAAAATTAAAATTAGCAACTAGGTCCATCTAACACCATGGTTTGGTTAACCTCATTTGTCGACATCATTTTGTGTAAAAACCTAAGGGTGAAAAGGTCTGGTCCTTTCTCTATAAATCCTCCTAGATTCTGTTAAGAAACCAACATGTCCTATTTATCCTCCTCCAATAATAGCAAAAATTGAATAAGGCCCATGTTCAGAACCCTCAGATCCAAATATGTCATACCAAAAATCTAAAAGATGAATGGGGATTTCATAAAAGAACCTTAATCCTCTAGTCAAACTCCAATGAAGTCATTAGCTTATTCTATAAGAAGAAGGAGATGTATAGGTAGATAATATTTTGGGAAGCTTAAGCTCTCCCATAGAAGTTATATATGCTAAACAAGTAGCTAAAGAAGAATCCCATGGAAAAAAAATTGTAGTTGATGAAGAAACCCTTGCAAAAAAAATTGTATCTTAAGAAGTAGAAAGACCTTTATACCCTCTGTAGCTAATAAGGGTAAAGCACCATTTATAGAAGAAGGTCCATCTTATCCCCAACCCACTCATGAATATGAGGAATTAAAACATGCCATGACTCTATCTAAGCATGAAGAAATCATTTGGTATTAATAAGCATAATTGGATTTTCTCTATTCAACACTACAAGGTAAGAATCAAACTATTTCCAAATTGAAAAGAAGATGTGAATAATATGTTGCTCAATTTAGGGCACAAGAAGTAATTATTATAGTGATGAGTGTAGAGTAGAATAGAATACACAATCTAATGTTTTACCAAACCTAAGAATTGAGTAATTTACAAAATTCCATTGCCAATAAGGATACTCAAATTGTTAATTTTCAAAATTATATTGTTGATAAAGATACTTAGATTAATAATCTATGATAGTCTATGTTTGATAGAAATGCATTGATTGTTCAACACATTGCTAGAATACAAGAGCTAACCACTCAGACTATTGATTTATAAACCTATATATAATCCTTGTAGAGGAGATGAGAGAAATAGTAGTCTAGATTGAAGGACCTACAAGATCTATTCCTTAATTCCCCCTTCCACTCCATGAAATAATTTCATTTTGGAATAAAGCCCAACATAAACTTCAAAACTTGGAAGAAGAAAATGCTAAGATTAAAGTAGAGTCACAGCAATAGCTATAAAAGCTCAGAATTACATCTAGAATATTTGTGTAATTTCTACAAAATTATTATCATGTAGACAACCTTCCTCTGTCTATGTTCTTTTTCTTCATGAAAAATTCTAAAAATGGTAGATATAGTTGATTCCTCTTGGCTTTCCTCATATTATTGATGATGAACACATGTTTATGGGTGTCTTTCTCAAGATTACCATAAAAAGGAAAGATGAAATTTATGAATTCTATATTTTTAACATACTATTGGGTTGTCAGTTTAGTTTTTTAGTAAATTTATTTTTAGGGGAAACACAATTGTGTACTTTCCTCTCTACTATGATAAATCAGATAACATGGAAACAAACACACAATAAGTTTTTGGAATTGCAAAACACCATAGGTTTGGGTATGAGACCTCAATTTTCAAAGGATCATAAGCTTCTTACTGATTTCCAATCTTTGTACCACATGTACATGAAAAATAAATACCATGAATTATTGAGAGCCAATATAGTAGCTTTTAGAGCTTTTATGAGCCAAAATTCCACCAATTCCATCAATGCCAATGTAGTCAGGTGGGAGACTTTACCTATTACTTTAAAATGTAGGGAATTCATGAGACCTACCACCATCAAGTGGAGTCTTAGGAGATCTTAGACAATTGCATAGATTATCACTCAGCTCTTAGATAAAGGTAGCTCAAATGCATGGATTGGAATGAGATTCAGACCTCTCATTATTTTGTCTTATATTTTCTTGGTAGATTTAGCATAATTAGGTGGAAGTTAAATTTTAGGCTTGGCTCCACATAGTAGTAATAGATTATGGATTATTGCCCTAAGGTCATTGTGATTAGGGACACCATTTTTAGATTATGATATCAATCAACAGTTAGAATCTAGACTTTTGGAATAAAAACTAGTTATCCCACTTATTTTTAAGAGGACTTACAAAAGGTGAAGTATGGGAGACAAATGATGAGCATTCCATATAATTCATTATATCTGATACAAAGTATCCATAAGTGTTGCCTTTTGATTTATATTACATTGTGTTTAATATTTAAGGTCTTATCTAAGTAGGAAATGAATGTAATTGTCTTTTGTTTGTATGTAATACATTGATGATTCTTTATCTTATTATTGTGTCTAACTTGGATGAAATGAGCATAGTTTTGTGTACAAAAACATATCCCTATGACAGGATAATGTTGAGAAGACATCAAACAATTTTGGAAATAATTTTGAGGATTTGGTGAATGTGCTCTAAAGATCTGACACTTTGAAGATGCTTCAAAGGCTCTCCAAAGACACTTCAAAGATGTTCCAAAGGCACTCCCAAGCCCTATAGATAATGTTGTAAACACACCCAGGCATGCTCTAAAAATGTCCAACTAGATCATATAAAATAAGATAGTAATTATAAATATATCTATTGTATATAAATAGACTTTCCATACTTAGATATCTTATTTTAGATATTACTATTCATAGTAATGTTCTAAAATGATCCAGATATATTTGTACTTCTAATTTTTAAAATTGGATAAATATTTTTAGATCTATATTGGTTTTTTTCCATCTATTTGTAGTTGAGTTAGTTCCAACACCTTCCTATAAGTGTGGGATCTGATTCCTAGATCATCTATATTTTGAATAAGCAGATTTGGCCATTTAGATCACCAAATTTTGTATTTTGTGAATAGATGTTGAGATTTGCTTTAAAATGCATGTATCCTTCTCATTCCAGAGAGAATTTTTTTGAAGTTAGTTAATCAATCATAAATTAGAAGTAGTGTTCCTATATAGTTTTGCATATCTGTATATGTTCCTTTGATAATGAAATAAAGTTCAACATTCATTTTCATTATTAAGTAAATTTGTTCCTATTTGAGGAAGGAGTAAGGGCCCACTTCTCTCTAAAGATTGGGGCAAATTGGTATTTTTAGTTTCTAGATTAAAAGTGTATTTCTTTAATTAAGCTATATTTCATTTTATTGTAAAGAGTGATTTCTTTTTTAATGTAAGTGTGAATTTACTTTTAAATGTAAGTTTGTTTTTATTACATGCAGAGGTTTTTTCAATTAAATACAAGCAAATTTTATTATGCAAGAGTGTGTCTTTTAATTTCATAGAAAGTAAAGTTTGTTAATTCATATCATATTCAAAAAAATTCAAGAGCAATTGAAGTGATAATAGACAACATCCTCGCATTCTAGAATATCACACTATCTTACCCAGTCGGACAAGTCAAGTGAAGACACCATAATGTCTTATTCTAGATGTTTAAGTTCTAGATGTTGATAGTGTGAATACCATAAGAGATCTTCAGCTAGAAAACTTTCTATATTTACTTTTATACAAAATAGAGATAGAGTTTTATTTACTATTCTTAGGATTTAGATATCACATCAGAAGTAAACCCCCTAAGCAACAAATTGTAAACTCCAATATCCAATGGTCTCATTGAATATAGCCTTAGACACTGGCCTTAGTAGAAAATGACACCAATCCATTTATTGGTTTAATGAGAGGTATAACAATATCCTTTCAACTTAATGAGTTTATAGGCATCACCAAGAGACTCTTGATTACCGATATGGAGTAAAAAATCATCCTTAACACTCTTTAGAATAATCAACATAGATTATATGATTTATATTGAAATTCATTGGTAAGCTCAAGTGTAACATGTCCTAATAGGGTTTTTCTATCCCAAAAACTATGTTTCACAACTTTCAAGCCATAGACTCTAATTTAATGTAAACTTTTTAGATGTTATTAAACATTTGAGATTTATCTATCACAAAATTAGGAAAAGTCATTGCTTCCTTTAAAATTGACACTATGACACTAGATAAGTCTTAAAAATAAATTTTTTTAATGTGATTTTGAACTGTATTTGAAAATAACATAAATTTTTAGTGTAAACAAGAAATAATTGTTTAGGAAACAATTGTTACAAATTTCACTAAATTAAGTGTCACATAATAAAAAACTATATAAACACTATTATTAAAAAGTTTTAAAACTATAATAGGAATTTTAAAAATAACAAATAGACCACACCAATACATCCGTAATCTGATAAAACCTAGGAAATAACTGACCACATGATCATGTTTCAACAAACGATTATCTAGGTTAAATGTTGAAAACTAGTCTAGGATTTTGAATGTAAGTCACTTCTCATGAAAACCAAAAAGATTTTTAAAATAATTATTTTTAAAAATAAAGCTAGAATAAAGAAATTTAACCAAAATAAACTAGGTGATATTTTGTTTTGAACACTAGACCTCCCATTTCCAATTTTTTAGCAAAAAGAAAACCACCAACTCATCTAGTAGATCACTTAGGATTTTATATGCACTAATTTATTTTTAAACATTTATAAACTAATTTTTAAAATTATATATATATATATATATATATATATATATATATATAGTGCATGTTAAAATAATATTGAAAATATTTTCTCAAATTATTTTTTGGGTAAAAAAGAATTTAAAGAAGGTGAGTGCCACTATATTTTTTGCATGAAATATTACATATTTTTTTTAAATAAAAATAGGGGTAAAACCATTATTCAAACTATGAAAAACAAATTACAAGGCTCAGAAGAGCTAGAGTCTAGAAAAATAGCAAATACACCAAACATAGAACCTCCATCACTCTTCTATACCATACCTATCCTCATATAAAATTCTCTCCAAATTTTCTTTAACCTCCAACGGCAACAAAGTTTCCTCCACCACCATCCACTCTCCTGTCCCTTCCGAAGCCCACCTAGCTAGGCAGTCTACCGCCTGGTTCCACTCTCTCAAAACATGGGCAAAAATCACTGTCTCCATAAGCATACTAATCTGAAAAATCTACTAAACAATCAAAGATAACTACCAACTTACCTCAGTAGTTTGTCTTTCCCAGACCATATTATTCATTATAAGTGAATCTGCCTTACATATCACTTTACGCCATCTGAGCTTGTAAGCTCTCTGTAAAGAAAATAAAATAGCCATGCCTTCCATCTGGTTAATCATTTGTACTCCCCTGTGAGCCAAAAACATAAAAATAACTGAATTCGAGGCATCCCTCGCTATCCCTCCAATACCTGCCAGACCTGGGTTACCTCTAGAAGATCCATTGGTATTGATCTTCAAAAAATCTTCAGGAGAAGGCGTCCACCTTCCATCTCTCTGCACTCTCTGCTTTCTTTCTCCACTCCTCACACACGTTGCACCTAGAGACAAGTCTTTCATTCCCAATCTATCAGCCAGCTCAGTATCCCTCCTATCCATCAGCAAAGCTACCTCACATTTGGATTCAATAGATTCTTGAATCATCCTGGCGATTTGATTCCATACTTGGTTAACTTCTATCCTTTCCTCCTTGAAAATGCATCTATTTCACTCCAGCCACACCTGCCAGAGCAGAAAGATCAGCCTAGCAAACCAGACTTCCTATAGGAAGCATGTAACAGGGGGTGGCCTTTCAATTTTCCTCCAAAATTCTACTAGTATGGGGGCATGTATACAGCTTCCACCCCACATGCCCCACCAAGCGTGCCAGCCCTTCTTGTATACTGGCAGCTAAAAAAATGTGGGATGAACTCTCCTCCTGAGTGCCACACAAAACACACCGAGATGGTCCCTCAAATCCTCTTTTCCTGATGTTGTCCCATGTTAAGCATCAATCCCATGCAAACATCCAAACAAAATAGTTGCACTTAGGCCACGAAAAGCTGCTCCATGTCCATTTCCACCACGTCACCTCCCTGTCTTCCCCAAACTTATGCAATACAAGTTCCTGGTACCTCGCCGAAATAGAGTATTTCCCTTTGGGGTGTGGGAACCAGGCTAGCTCATCAGTACCAACAATGGCACAATAGGTGCCCCTTGCCAAAATCTCCTTCAGCTCCATACACTCCATCTTCATTCCCCTGATTAGCCATTTTTCCTGACTTTTCCATCTTGCTTCCAAAAGCTGATTTTGGTGACCAAAAGTTTTGAAGTCACTAACCTTCCACCAGCCAACCTCATAGAATCTTTGTGCCAAATTTTGTAAGTGAGGGTACTGCAACACAATGGGAGGAAATCCATCCCATGAGTCATTCCAAAACTGTGCCTCCAACCCATTTTTGCAAATCCAGAATAAGCCTCTTTTTATTAAATCTGCTCCCTTCTTCAGCATTTCCTAGATCATTGATCTACTTCCCCTCAATCAAAATCTTGGAATAGCCCTATAGTTATTCCCTAGAAAATACTTATGCACCATAATTTTAGCCCAGCTCTAGTCCTACTCAATGCACAATCTCCAATATAGCTTGGCCGCCAGAGCCATACTAGCCATCATGGATTGTCTCAATCCCAATCCTCCAAGTTTCTTCAGTCTGCACACCACCTTCCATCTGATAAGACTCCATTTTGTAATTGATAAATTACCAACCCACAAGAACTATCTTGCTAGAGAGTCCAATTCCTTCACAAAACTAGCTGGCACCACCTGCAACATACATTTATAAAGGGGAAGGACTTGGACCACAGATTAGATCAATTGGACCCTGCTTGCGAACGATAACCATCTATGAGTCTAGTGGTTAACCTTGACCCTAAACTTGCTCAAAATCCCCTACCAAGACTCCTTAGAGTGTCTACCCAATGTGATAGGCATTCCCAGATATATAATTGGAAGGCTGCCAATTTGGAACCAAAAAACATCAGCCACTCTCCTTTGAATAGCCTGAGGTGTATTGAAGAAAAAAATGGAAGATTTTTCCTCATTTATAACCTATCTAGAGGCCGCTAAGTAGGCATCCAGGCACCTATGGACATTATTTGCTTCTCTCATGGAGGCTGCTCCCAACATAGCCATGTCATCCATGAACTGAAGGTGAGAGAGAACAGGCAGGCCACCACCCCATTTCCATCCTTGAATCTCCCCACTTCTAGTATCTTCTCTAATCCACCTCCCTAAACCCTCTGCCAAGAGAAGAAACAAATAAGGGGACAATGGGTCTCCCTATCACAATCCCCTAGCTGCCCCAAAAAGGTTTGAGTGCTCCCCATTGACCAACACTGAGAACGAGGTCGAGGTAACATAGCTCATGACCCACTCAATCCATCCCTTCTCAAAGCCAAAAGCCTCCATCACCTTTTGCAAGAAGGTCCACCAAACCCTATCATACACCTTGGACATATCTAACTTCATGATCATTGCCTTCTCTTTGGATTTGGACATCGAATGAACTGCTTTCATTGACATCACAATGCCATCCAATATCTACCTTCCCTCCACAAAACCACTTTTCTCTTTCGAGATCAGCTCCTTCAAGCACTTCAACCTTTCGGCAATCAACTTCAAAAGAATTTTGTAAATGACATTACAAAGAGAAATGGGGTGAAATTGGCTGAAGCGGTCAGCCCTCTCCCCCTTCAGAATGAGGGCCAAAAAGGTAGAATTTAGCACCCTCAACATCTGCCTATTGGTCTGGGACTCCTGCACCACTGCAAGCAAATCGCCTTTAATAATTTCCCAGAACTCTTGATAAAACTCTATCAAAAATCCATCCGGTCCTGGAGCCTTACCTTTCTTCATCAAAAAGACTACTTTCTTTAGTTCTTCCTCTGAAATAGGTCTTCTCAATTTCTCCTTCATGTCTTGAGTCACAATAGAGGGAATACAAGATAAAATCGACTCCTCTGCCTCCTTATCCCTCCACCCTTCATGTAAGAATGTGCTGAAATACAACTCTACCTCACCACAAATTTCTCTAGTTGAAGAGACTATCTCTCCTCTTTCTGTAACCAGAGAATTAATAACATTTCCATGGCACCTGGCTTTGATCGAATTGAATAAGAATGTTGTGTTTCTATCCCCTTCTTGCAGCCAATCGATCCTATATTTTTGTTTCCAAAAAATTTCCTCTCTCAACTCCCACTCCTCCAAGGTTTTTACTACCCTTGCTTCCTCTTTTAGCAAACACCCTGTAAGTCCCTCCTCCCTAATTAATTTGGTAATATCATTTAACTCTTCGTGCACCTTCTTTTTCTCCAAGAAGATGTTCTCGAAGCTATTCATGTTCCATCTCTAAAGCTGGTATTTAACGAATTGAAGGAGTTTAGCAAGCACATACATGGCTGTCTTAGCCTCTGGTCGGCCTTCTCTCCACCATTCCATGATCCACTTGAACAAATCCTGATCCCACAACCACATCATCCAGAATTTGAATGGTGGCTTCTATTGCCAAATAGTAGAAGAAATATTCAGTTTGATCGGCCAATGATCTAAACTCCGCCAATCCAAAATCTCAAAGCTAAGTGTCCAACTACCACCCACCCAAAAATAGGACACCAAAAATCTGTCTATATGCTCTGCAATGTAACTATTACCTGGCCTTCTATTATTCCATGTGAATCAACCATTACTCGATTTGATGTCCACCAAATTTAATTCTAAGATCTTGTCCCTGAGGAGACAAGAAGACGGCTCCAATCTGGTATTTCCACCCATTTTTTCTGAGCTATCTAGAATCGCATTGAAATCTCCTACAACAATCCATGGTAAATAAGGAAACTCTTTATGGACCAGCTTAATGTTATTCCAAACAAAAATCTTACCTTGCATATCACTGGGGGTGTAGACATTCGATAATAGAGCATACTCTTCTGACTCCATACATAAGGCAACCAATGATAATACTGACTTGAATGCCATCCATGCCACCAGTTTAACCTTTCTTGGATTCCATAGGCACGCTAAGCCTCTTGTTGTCCCCTGGGCCCCAATGCATTGGCATGACCCTTGTCCCCATATCCTTGGGGTAATGTTCATCATGTACTCCACTGTCACTTTGGTTTCTTGAAGGAAAAGAATATCTAGATGTTGACTTCTGACTAATTCATGAATAGCTTTTTGTTTGGGCCCACTATTTAGGCCCCTCACGTTCCATGATATCACAATCATTTCGAGGGAGGCAAAAAATGTGCATCTAAGGTCCTTCTGACCCTGATTCAACTAAATTCTCCCCAATCATCTTAATTCTATCCATATCCTTTCTTCTTTCCACCTTGACATTTTTTTCTATAACTCCTTTCTTGCCTTCCTTTTGAAGAATCCCCAGGCACATCAGAGCTTTCCCTTGCTTTTTTGCCTTTTCCTCCCCTACCTGTGATGCCTTCTCCCCAACTTCTACACCTTGTATCCTTTCCTCTACACCTACCGCCAAGTTTAGCTCTTCCCCCTGTCTATCCAAAATCATTAGAGAGGGCACTTCTGCTATTTTCCTTGGCAAAAATGGCATGACATTTACAGCCCCTTCACACTCCTCCATCCATTCCTCTCCAATAAATAGACCTGGAAATACCTCTTACTGTCCCAATTCCTCCAACATCTCAAATCTATTGTAGGAGTCCTCCCCTTGTTGCTCCATAAATGTTATTTTAAGTCCTTTGTTTCTACCCCTGGATTTCACTTGTGTAAAGCCTTCTAAATCCTTTCTATCCCCATTTCCCATCTTCTTTCCTTTATCCTCAGCCACTGCTCTGTTTAAGGGGGGCACGGGAAAAGGTTGTTAATCCTCCATTTTATTCTTCGGGCACCTTCTAACCAAATGTCCATACTCATGACATAGACAGCATCTAAATGGTAAGGTCTCATAATCTAGTTGTTTTACCCACGAGTATGATCCTGCACACATTTCTACCGCGTTAGGCAGCAGTTTTCTCAGATCAACTTCTACACAATTCTTGCATATGTCATGATTCTCTTCCCAAGAATTTTCATAGATACTCCCACTAGTTTTCCTATTATCAAAGCAATCATTAGCAAAACATCCTCTCGACATCATTCAATCGGCATTCATGGTACGTGCATCCACACTAGACTCTACTGGGAAGCTCTTCTGTGGGATTAAAACTAGCATGCCATGGTTTCATGAAGAGACTAGCCTGGTTATAAAAGTATGGACCTCCTTCGAACACCATGTTTCTATCCTCCAGACAATTAAAAGTAACCATAAAAAAACTATTTGCCAGCAACATCATTTCCATCTCTCCTGCCGGCTCCCATATCCTCCTGGCCCAATTCTCCAAGAAAGGGAGAGATACTTTCATCCCTAAGAATTTGCAATACAAAGAGTGTTTGGAGTAATACTCCACATCCTCCGCTATCATGTCAAATAGAATTACTAGCTTAGGCCTTTCATTACAGCGTTCTAGGCATCCATTTACCTTATTAATCCTTGAACCACCAGTTGAGCCACTACCTTGCACCCCTATAAACTGAATGGCTGTTGTAACCTCCTTCAGTCTGGCTTCCTTTCCTTGAGGTCCTTTACCTAACACATCTCTAAAGTTTCTATCACCCTTCATTTTACTTTGTTCCACCTGTTCCATTACAACACCTCCTTCTATTTCTCTCCCCCTTCTGCAAATCCTTTCTAGCTGCTCACACTAATTCTTCCAAGACTACGGCCTCCCTACGCTTTCTTTTTGTATTCCTGCCCTTCTCTACCTCTACACATCATCTTCCCAAGTGACTCAAAGCTAGGGCACAGCTGCCCTAGCTTCTCAGTGAGCTGCAACTCTCGCCCTTCCTCTCCATTTCTATCTTCAACCTTCATGAAATATTATATTTAAGAAATAAAGTATTTTTAAATTTTTCTTACAACATTACCAACAATTATTTTTCTATAACTGGTAATAGCATAGCTTTGGCACTGAGATGGAATAGAGGAGCTCAAAGAAACTTGTATAAGCCACCAAAGACCTTCAAAATTTGTAGTTATTCCTTAAAGCTTGTAAAAAAAACATAATAAACCATCAAAAACCAATTTTGATGACAAAAAAAGTTTTTGTATGTATGTGTTTATTATACAAAGCTGTACAATGTACCTATATCTTATTCAATATTCTATAACTTTAATTGATAGCTTAGGGGATTTACAAGAGAGATTACATGCTAAAATAATTGAGATTTAGCCATTAAAAGAAGAGAAACAATACCCAAATTAAAAAAAATCCTAATTTTTTTAATTTCCCAGGATGTACATGGGCCATGCAACCATGCCTTTAGATGATTTTATTGCTTGGGTTGATGACTGATTGCTTTCACAAGGGTCTATGATGCTACAATGGAGGATTGAATGTTCAAATAGCCATTGAATATATTCTTATGACATTTTAAAACTTCCATATACCATAGAGAACCATACCACACACCATACATAGTAAATTTTAAGATAAAAATTAATTTATAATTTGATTGAAATCCTTCAACAATAGTATCTTGACAATCAACACAAGTCACTGTAGCTCTAAAATCTTGTAAAAATACATGTAATATGCAATGTATAATATATTAGATTTAGACATGTGAATGAATGCAAAGAACACACAGATAAATGAACATAGATATAGGTTTAAAAACCTCTAATAGAGGTCAAAAACCATAGTTGATATATTCATATCAAATAAACCATTGTACCTAATAAAATCCATTCTAACTTCTCACTTCTCCTCACTAACCTTCACATAACTCCTTAGAGTAATATTTACCACATGCAAATATATAACATAGTCTCAATATTGTTTTATCACATGATAAATTGTGTTTGTATATTTACCAAAGGTAAAATATCTTTTTATAATGGGGTGTGAAGGTGGACTGTTGTAACCAATGGGTAAAACCTCTTCTCAAAGAACCCATTGATAACAAATAAATATGTTTTATTGTTTATTTACATGAGGTTTTTATTCATGTTTTAATCATTAATAAAACATTATTATCAATTTAATCAAAATATGCTAAGGGTTAATAAACGGGTCCACTTAAGCATTAAATGTTTCAACAAGATTTTCCATAAAAATATCTAGTAATTGTTTTCTATGAAATGAATGAAGAAATCAGCTAGCCAAACTCCTCCATCATTGCAAAAATGATGAGAAATTTTCCCCACATCTATGTTTGGAGTTGAAAAGGTCCATCAATTTCAACTTGTGTTCTACGTTATATGATAAATGCCTCACAAAAACATTTGACAAGTCTAAAAATGTAGTCATGGATTCCTTAGGAAAATGGAAGAACCATTCCAAATCTTGACCACACAAGTTTTATGGAAATACCTTTAGAAATAAAATATGATTATGAACTACTTCTTGACAATCTATGAATAAATATCTGAGGTGCTCCCATGGATCTCCTTTCCCTTTATATTTATCAAATTAGGGAACCTCAAAATGAGGGGGAAAGGGGATTTGAAAAATATTTTCATCAAAGGGATGTGAACATATCTCCTCAACCTTAAACTTTGTGTTTTGGTTCCCTGCCTATAATCCTTGAAGTTTTTTTCATCTCTTGCCACTCCTGAGAAAAAATAGTGCTTAGAGAAGGATTTGATGTATGTTTATGGATGAAAAAAGATTGATTAGGAGATGAATGTAAATTGGCATTGGATCTATGGATATGTAAACCCTATTTCCAACTTTATAGTTATTGGTTTGTTGTTGTTTTTGACTAAATGAGATGTGTTGGTGTTGATTGGGTGGGATTTTGTGTTGTCGAATGGACAACATTTGAGGATTATGACAATCATAACTATATTATGACAACATTTGCCCAACTTGTTAAAGTTATCCAATTATGAATCTATTTGGGTTTTGAGAAGACTACTCTACTAAAGTTGGTTTTCCTTTATCAATAGCCTCATGATCCAAATGGAGGCTCTTAGTATGGTGTTGATCTTGATCAATGTGATAACTAGTAGTGGCTTGTTCTTAGTCATGGATCTATGGGTCTTATCTATAAGCTAGGTGCATTGAGTCTCTTTCAACATATGTGGAATCACTTACCTAGGTTTGATGCGATGGGATTTATCCATTATTTTGATAGAGGTATTTTTCTAGATAGGCTTTTCCTTGATCCATTTTGAACCACTGGCTAGTATTATCTTGGTCATATACACGTAGATCAAAATCACTATTAGTATGACTATCATGTTCTTGATTTAGATAGAATAGATTTTTACCAAAATTAATTTCAAATGAGGGATGGTTACCCAAACTTGAATCTAAAATTGGGTTAGTTTTGGCTCAAATCCTAGTAAGATGTGTCATGGATGCTAGGCTCAACATGAAATGACATGATTTAGTTTTTTGGACTTGAATATAGATTTTAACTCTCTGAGTGCTTTGGTTTGTTTTTAATTTAATTTTGGTTGAATTTTATTTTTAATTGGAAAAAAAATAATTTTTATGAACACATAAAAAATAAACCAAACAAGCCTTTTAGCTTGGAAAATAACTGCAAGCAAAACCACATGGAAAAAAGGATGATCTAGAAACAATCTTGAATAATTCATGGCCTCTCAATTATACTTGCTTATCCATTGGATAGTGATGGCTCATTGTTTCAGATCACTAACTATAGATTCTTTTATTTGTATATCCCACTAAATAGAGTATCAAGGGTATGTTGAGAGTAACTTCTTGGGGATAATCATTGTTAAAGCAATTAATGTCTAAGTGGTTATTATTAACCCTTGCCTTACATTGGTAAGTAATTAAATAAATTAAAATATACTATTTATTTACTCTAAGTGTAAACCTCATGAAAATAAATAATCTTATCATAGTTATTCAATATTTACCAAATGTTTATTAATTGGATTTATTAGGGTGAATGGACCCATTATTTTCACAATGGTCACATCCCCTCATGAATCATTATAAATAGTGTTTTACCCATATTATAAATATATCCAACACAAAAAAATCAAATATTCAAGTATTATTACATATGGCAAATACTTGTCTAATAAAAACTTGTGAAGAATTTATCTAAGAAGGAGTGAGATGAAGAAGATTTGGTGTATTGGGGTTATTATTATTTCTTAATATTGAATATCACTTTATTGGGTTTTTTTACCTCTTTGAGGTTTTCCCAAGGTAAATACATGTGTTGTGTTCATTGATTTCTGTATGCTTTGTTGATTAAATTTACATCTAGATCTATCTATGTTAAATATACATTGCAATATATTCAAATGCTCTCATGGTATTAGAAGGGCAGATAAGGTGGTAAGATTAGGGATATCTTGCTCAGTTTGATACTTAGAATTCAAAATTGAAATAAATTTTATAAAAAATTTATGAATATTTAACTAAATGATAAAATAAAGTAATTGATCTTGAATCAACTTACAATTACATCCATCTAACTAAGCTTTAGTGTTTTTAATCTTAGCAATAAAATTAAAAAAAAAAAATCATCACCCTTCATGGGTGTAGTCAACAATTCAAGGATTAACTTAATGATCTTTGAAAGGTGAGTTCCTTCATACATGGATTCAAGGAGTTTTCAAGCATTGCTAGAAGACTCCTAATTACCAATGTAGAGAAAGAATTCATCCTTAAAACTCCACAAGATAATGAACATAGCTTCTTGTGATTTCATTTGAAATGCATTGGTAAACTCAGTGGATGTTTTTTTAAAGATTCAAACCTTATTCATTGCTCCCAAGATCATTGATCAAGAAAATAAAACCAACTAGAAGTGACTTTTTGAAGTTCTAGATCAGCTTGTTCAAAATTCTCTCTCCTCTATTGACGCTCATGTACGGCTTGGGAGGCTGGAAAAAAATTGGCACCAATGTTTTTTTGAAAGGCTTATGGGCATTGTGATAGGATTTTAGGAGGATCTACAAATTTTGAAGAACTGAGAAGGCCTCTATCTCCCTCAATATCCTCATCTTCTCCCAAACCTATGTGATTTATACCTACAAGAGACATTATAGGTAAGTATAAAGTGTTTTTTAAATATTTAAAAAATATTTTATTTTTTAAAATTTGTAAATTTCATTTACCTTTATTAAAAAAAATTACCAAAAAGTCAAAAATAAGTAATTTATTTTTTAAATTAGTTTACATGCATAGTAAATAGATAGATTTATATATTTTTTTATTAAAAATTAGATAAAAATAATTAAATATAATATTATGCATGTAAATCTTTGAATTCACTCATAAATGAGTTGGTGATTATAAATTTTGGTAAAAACTTGTAAAAGATAAGTCTAGTGTTCAAATATCACTAGATTTTTTATTTTTTTATATTCTTGTTGAATTTGGTCAAATTAATTTCAAATTAAATTTAGAATCTTTTCTGATTTGTGTGCTAAGTATCACATGTTTAAAACCTAGGTAAATTTGTCGACCTTCTTACGACACTTCATCTAATCAAAACCTAGGCAAGCATAGCCATGTAACCAGTCAATCTTAAGGTTTTGTCACATTCTAGATGCATTGAAGTGGTTCATTTTTTTTTAAGCCTCCTATTAAAGTTTTTAAACCTTTCTTTAATAATAGTGTTTAAATAGTCATTTTGAGTGCGACTCTTTTGACACCTATATTAGTGCAAATTTAATTCAATTTTTTGCAATGTTTGGATCTAAATTATGTGATTAAGTATAGTTGCATGTGAAACTCACTTTATTTTGAAAATATTTCAAAAAATTCATTTAAAATAGTTTTTTTTAAGCATTTTTTTACTATCTTGTTTAAAGGTAAGCTATGGTTTCACCTCATTTTTCCTTAGACAAATCCCAAATGCTTAATGTAAATAACTATAACATATGGAAAATTCATGTTAAAGCTAAATTTATGGCCAAAAAATTATGAAATATTATTGTTGGAATTGAGAAAGTCCCTTTTAGATGACATGTGACCCTTGATCTTACCAATGTATTTCGAATGAAATCATAAGAAGCTATATCCATTATCTTGCAGAGTGTTAAAGATGAATTCTTTCTCCACATTGATAATCAGGAGTTTCCTAGCGATGCTTGGAAACTCCATGAATCCATGCATGAAGGCACTCAACTTTCAAAGTGTTGGGCCTCCTTTTTGAGGAAGTACATGGAACACTCCAAATAGACCTATCACAGAGTGAGGTGACCCTTGGAGGGATTAATCCCCTTTATTTTTGTACATTTTGGTGCTATTTAGAGAAGTCCCTATAGATCTCGCACTAGTTGGCAGGGAGTTGTATGATGTTAACTTACATAAAGACACACTTGCCAAGTCCTCTATGTGGTGGCTTAAAAATCATGGATGTCAAAGAGTGGAATAGGTGAGATATTGACCCTTTAATGATAGATTATCATACAGAGTGTGCTCACCCACTCGAAGTAGCATAGTGGAGATGACAAATGAGTGACAAATCATCATTCAGCATGTACCTATCCAACATGGTAAGGAAACTTCTCTTTGCCTATAAAATAAGGTTCACTTTTGAAAAAAATAAAAGGGAGATGAAGTGTAGTGAAGATCTAGTAAAATGAAGAGAAAACCTCTAGGATTTTCTTTATGCATATAGTAGTTAGGAATTTGAATGTACATCCTGAGCTTGCATGTGAGTTTCCCTGCATGAATAGAGAAAGGAAGATCATATACTCTGGTTCTTGTATTTAAATCTATTATTAGAATTTGAGTTTATGAAATGAGAAATGAATCCCATTATATAGTTTTTTATAATATTATCTGTATGATTTAAATGTTAATTAAATAAAGTTGGACTAGTACTTAGATATGATGTGGAATGGAGATTTGCTTTTGGTTGCTAATGTCATCCTTACGCCATATAACAACTTCAATCCCCCTAGAGTAAATTAAGGATTAGGATATGGTTCCACCAAGTCCCTAAGACCCATGATTAGAGTGTTGATATGTCTAATTACTTAAACCATTTTAAGTAAGTCCTTAACCCAATTTACATTGTTAAGAGTCCTATCTATCTAGTTAGGGGTTCACCTCCTATTAACTATACCTTTAAGGAGGATTATACCTAGTATCCTCTATTTTAAATACAAGCACTAGATGACCTATTAAACCCCTCTAACCAATGAATAAGTCCCTTTGAATCCTAAATTATTCCATGATGCAACTAGCCCAACATGAGCCCAGTCCCTTTATTATTTCACTTCGGGTGAGTGCATAAGGGTTTCACCTTGTGTGATGATGAAGTCAATGACATAACATGATTAAATGTTATGTGAAATAAATTTTACCCTCATGAATATCTCCAAAAAGTCAATAAATAACTTGGATTGATAGCTATGTGCATGACCAAGTGCATAAACCAACTGACTAAACTTTTTTTCAACATTTTGGTTCTATTATCAAGATGTGTTGAATTTCATTACTAAAATGGTGCAAAAGATAAATGCTCTGATGATCACTTGAGAATATAAAATGCTAGCTAGATCAAGTGGAAGATAGCTTCATATAGAGGCATCTTATGTGTAAGGGATAAGAGCTAAGAAAATGAGTGAAAACTAATTTATATGATGCTTTGTATGAATTGTTCTTCTGTGAGATACTTGAGCATGTGTACTGATGGTTGGTGGCCTACACTACCACTAGAAGGCAAATCTATGGACAACACCTTAAGTGGACCATAGAGCACATAGTAAGGTTGGAGATCCTATATGGATTTTGGATGTGTGTTGTGGACAAGGGGTGGGGTGGTGTATGTGGATTTATAAGAGGGTTCAACACTGAACTAAAGAAGCTTCTAGTGGATTATGGTATATAAACCATAATAATGGAAGGATAAATTCCTTGCATGTATGAGCAAGCGTGGAGGGTGAGAAGGGGAAGTGTAAGTAACATGCAATGGAAGAGGAATAACAACTTGACACTTGAGAGCTTTAAAGGCTAAATTATGGGAAGCAAAGGCATAGGTTGATGGAGGATCTAGAACCTAGAAATTATGATAGAAACCATAATGAACAAGAAGGGCATAGGGAAGGATCCTTTAAACTTTAGCAGTGCCAAAAAAGAGAAGAGGAAGTAGGAACCAGACCTAGTTGTGGGGTCTATGATATGGTGGGTTCTTAAAAAATGTGACACTCAAGAACATGCTAGAAGCACCTACCCCCTTTGAAATTTAATTTAAATCTCATGCATTATATTCTCCACTAGAAGAAAGATTAATGGTAATTAAACCTATTATCAACATAGACTTTGATAGGATCCAAAATTTGGATCAAGAATTTTTGATTGAAAAAGTAATTCTCTACAAGGAATTGAGTAATGGTATGACAAATATATCAAGTGCCAACCCAAGATCATTAAACATAGGCATAAGCATTCCCATGTAGATAATGTTATATATGCCAATTGGTAAATAACCCATAAGAAGTGGCATGGTGTCATCAATAAGTGGTACTACATTGACAACTTTAGCAGTGTAGCCTACCCCATTAGGGTCGATGCTCAACCCTATAAGTGGACGCAAGGGAGGGCCTCCTCTGATTCAAAATCTAGGGGGGTAATTTCCATATAAACCAATTCCACCTCCTCAATATATATACTAAAATATGGCAATTCACTTACCTAAGTATCATGGAGTTGAAAATGTCATGAAACATGTGATAAAATGTGAGTTATAATAGCATGCCTGAGGTATCACTTAGCCTAATCACAAAGTAACCCAATTCATGACCACCCTATTAGATCATGCTCATACTTAGTGTCAAAAGTTTGATCTAAACTAGGCTATGGTTGACTATAATGTGCTAAAGGAAGTCTTCTTGAAATATTTTGATATCCCTAAGTTCAAGCAGTAGAGTATTATGATGCTCAAGGAAATTAGCCAAGGGTTATCTGAAAGCATGCACCTATATGGTGTGTAATTTAAAGATCTTATATCTAATATTCCATATGACATTCACCCCTCTCAATATGCATAATGGTTTTTTTAGTCTTATTGGTCATATTCAGAAGAGCAATATCTATGAAAACCTTGACAGAGCCTCGTGAAGTACTTAAAACCATGATCTAGGTTGAGGTAGTAGGAAACACTGATATTAGGATTAGTCCATTAATGAAGGTGTATATTATGTTGATGACATCCCAACTACAAAATCTAACCACTAATTTGGTGCATGATAGTTGCAGTGGGTTATGGTGAACTGACTGTGAGATATAAAGACACAACAAGAACAACCACTTGTGAAGAAATGTTTGCATCCTAATCCTCAACTATGAGGTTTGTCATGGGTTGCATGACTCTCAAAATATCCCTCTATTTCAATGTTATATCCAAGTAAACATTACCATTTACTATAAAATATGTGATGCCTATACACACTCAATAATGGATTATAGAGTTATTGATGAGATGCACCAAAACATAGAAAAAAGTATGAGGTAGGTTTTGACATCAGGTAGTGGTTAGGTAGGTCAAGTTAATGAAGGTTATGGACAAAATAATATGGGTTATGGAAACTAGAGGGGTGCACGTAGATAAGGAGGAAGATGTGGTAGAGGAAGATTCCCACCATGATCATGCTACAAGTGTGGGTTGATTAAACACTATCAGTGCAATTTCCCTACTCACCTAATATGTGGGTACTATTGAGGACCAAATTTAGTCAAAGAATGCCCAGACTTGTACAATAAGATAACTTAAGGTTGACCTGACACATACAAGGGTGAAGTAATGGTATAATATTAGTCTAAAGAGGAAAAGTGGGCTCCCAAACCACAAAAGACTTGTAAGGAGATGTATAAGGTGTAGGCCATGACATGAAGTGGTTTTATCACTCAGCCACCCACCACACCAAACCAAGATCTACACCTAGAGTCTAGAAATCAAGTCACATGTAGTGCATAACATGATCAAAACCAAAAGCTATGTCATACCCTAATATTTCATGATAGAAGGACATATTACATCAATCCATGATCATGATATAGAATTTTTAGGGTGAACTTTAGTTGGCTAGAGACTTAGAGGTATAGGCCACTACTTAATGTAGGAAGCAAGACTACCAAGAGCTTAAAGTATAAGAATTAACTAAGATCATATGCCTTCTTCAAAATGAAGGAATGTTTCCCCTATTAAATGATTTGTTACTAAATCATGTAGGGAAGAAACCAAAAGCAGAGGTTGCACCTTAGATGATTGAGGTTGTTGCGCTACATATAGAGTGTATGTGTAAATTTAGGCATACCTAAAATGCTAAGTATGACTAGGAGTTATTGATAGATTCCACCATCAATGGGTAGTTGGTTTATGATGTATTAGTTGATACAGGTGCTAAATTTAATATTCTAGCACAAAAATATTAGGAAAAGATGGGGCGACCAACTTTGAGACATTCACCACACATATTATTCATGGCTAATAAAATTTGAGCACAACCAATTGGTATCTTGAAGGGCACCATTATAGATATCATGGGCACTCAATTTTAGGCTAACTTTGAGGTCATCAAATTGGTAGAATAACACAACTACCCAACGCTCTTAGATAGGCCATGCTGCTATGCTAACAATATAGGCATGTTATTTAAGAAGTGATATATGACTTTTGAGAATGGTAAGGAAAGGGTGGTGATCTATCTTTCATGTGATCAAGGTCCCCCATATGTAAAAAGTGTTGATCTCAAGGATGAGATCAACTTCATCCATAATATAATAGCATAGGATGCCTAGAAGCTCAACCCTAATGACCAAGGCATGCTCAAATGGGAAGATGGATAATGAACCTCTAATAAAATTGATATAGATTATAAAAAATTGGTTGAAGAGGCCTATGAGGTCACTGGTTGAATGTGATGCCTAGTGTGCATAGTTAGGCTAAGACTAGCTTGAATGGGGTTGGTAAGGATTGAGCACCTTAAAAAGAAATGGGTCCCTTGTGCCCAAAAGATGGAGAAAAGAGTAATCTAACTTAGTAGGGGGAATCTTTAAAATCTTCCAAAGTATGAAGGGAACTAGCCCATAGAAAATTACGTCTTGGACCATGAATATTATGTCCCAAAGGAGATAGATCGGATGGGTGCACTAGTGCATACCCTTAAAATCACTAACGCTCATTGGTGAGTAGTATATAGATCCATTTTACCAACTTGGTAAGATGTGAAGGTAGTGATATGTATTATATTCAATAAAATTAATGAATATTTGGACATACTCATTTACGTCAATGATTTTGATCCAATTTTACATGTGTGACTATGTGAAGATACCTAGACTATCTGTGATGAGAATACACCAAGAGGTTTGTCGGTGCACACATTTTATAGGATCTTAATAACATGGGCATGAGTGTGGTACATTGTAAATGAGACATGTCATGAGATAGTAAACTAGGAGATACTTAAGGATAGGTTCATGCACACCTTCTCCTTCTCTTCATAGAACCTATATCTATTGGAGCCATTACAAGTCATTCATAGAGTAGTGTTTGAGGACACTGCTATTTTAGAAGAGCACTTGAAAGATATGTTTAAGGAAAAATGACTAACACTCCTAACATTCTTTGAAGAAATGGTTCTCAATAGTGACTTTAGTAAAGAAGATGATGAGACCTAAAAAAGCACAATTGGAAGGCTCTAATAGGTAAATAAAAGCTTATGCACCTTATGGATGACAACACCCTAGATGATGAGAATCTAATGCATATTTGAATTAAAACTTCAAAGGGGACAAGGCAAGTTTAAGACTCTCATCAAGATAGAAGTGAAACCTACCACATGCCACTCAAGACCACTAAATTAGATATCAGTGCAGAAGGTGATCCAAAGATTGCCATGATAGGAACTTACTAGACTGAATAAGAGCTAGCATGAATTGTAGACCTCCTGAAGGAATTTTAGGACCTATTCCCATGTATCTATAAGGACATGAATGGAACCCACCCTTCACTTGGGAAAATGAGCATCAAGTTGGTAGATGGTGTGAGGCCAATCAAGAAATGCCCATATCAGATGAACCCTAATCTATGCACTAAGGTAAAGATGGAAATTGATGAAACGTTGGTTGTTGGCATCATCTACCTGATATAAAAATATAAATGGGTGAGCCTGATGGTCATCAGCATCAATAAATATGGGTTCATATGGATTTGTATCAACTAGATAATGTTGAATGCTACCTATATCAATGATCCATTCCTAACCCCATTCACTGATAAGGTCTTGGATAGAGTCATAGGTTGTGAAATCTACACTTTTACTGATGGGTTCTTGATCTACCATCAGGTGTATATTAAGGAAGAGGATAAGCCCAAAATAACCTTTACAATTAAATGGGGTTTTTTTGTGTGTATAATGTGATTCCCTTTAGACTCAATAATATGCCATCCATGTTCTCTAGGGTAGTGATTACTACCTTCAAATACTTTATCCATAAGTTACTCTAAGTGTATCTTGATGACTAGAATATGTATGGTCTTATAAAAGACCACTAAGGCAATTTGTGCCTCATGTTTGAAAGGTGCAGGTAGCTACATATCTCCTTAAATCTAAAAAAATGCATCTTCACAACTCCATTTGGGACATTACTTGGACACATAATCTATAATGATGGTTTGCTTGTTGATCTAGTGAAGATATCCATCATAATCCACCTCTAGACTCCTTTAACATAGAGATATGCTCATGCCTTTCTAGGCCATTATGGATACTATAAGAAGTTCATTCAGAGCTATGCTAAAATCATGGCACCTCTAGAAGATATCTTGTGAAAGGATGGTCCATTCTACTTGGGTGAGGCACAAGAGGAGGCCTTTGAGACACTGAAGCTAAAGCTAGCCAATGTGCCAATTCTATAATTTCCTAATGAGATGAATTTATTTCATGTCCATGCTGATGTTGTAGGATTTTCCATTGGTGTCATATTGGTACAACCAGGTGAGGGTAAGATGGACCACCCCATCTCCTTCACAAGTTAAAAATTGATGTAGGTAGAGTAAAATTATACCACCATTGAGTGTGAGGTGCTAGCAATGGTATATGATTTTTATAAATTTAGACAATATCTATTGATAACCCCATTCATCTTATTCACAAATCATAAAGTGCTCAATTACCTTATGAAAAAGTCTATTTTAGATGGGTGCATATGCAGATGGATTGTTCTCTTCTAAGAATTCTAAGTCTCCATTATAGTTAAACTTGGGAAGTAGAACTTAGGACCCAACCATTTGTACCACATCAACTCTAGTAATGCATTAGCACCAATTGAGGATGACATGTCAGATGCACAACTATACAAGGTTCAACATGTTCCTAAATATCTAGCAGAGATTGCTACTTTCCTAATGTCTGAGTTTGCCCCACAAACCTTGTCAATAAAGGAGAAAAAATAACTTGTAGTCCATGCTACCCCCTTCTAGCTTATTGAGGGGGAACTATAAAAACTAAATAGGGATGAAGTCCTGTGCTGGTGTGTTTTGGAACACAATAGGATTTCATCCTATGGGAAGTGAATGAAGGGATCACAGGTGGCCATTGAGCTAGAGACACAATAGCACATAAAGTATTATAGTCAGGCTTGTGGTGGATAAGCTTATTCCATGATGCCAAGGATTACGGTAAGGTATGTGATGTATGCTAGTGCACCAAAAAGACCAACCATTAGGATGATATGCCTCTCATCCTTATTCTTGCCTAGGTGCCATTCAAAAAATGAGACATTGACTTTATTGGGTTGATCAATCTCATAACATAACACATAGGTGCAAGATATATTTAGTGACCACTAATTATTTCACCAAGTGGGCTAAAGCTACATTAACCAAAGAATACACAATTGTGAAAAATAAATGCTTTATATGGGAGAACATCATAGGCTCGTATGGGTGCCCATTAATTTTGACTAGCAATAGGGGCACTTATTTCATTAATGAGATGGTGTGAATACTCCTAACTGAATACATGGTGATGCACCACAAGACCACCCCATATCATCCCCAAGCTAATGGCATAATTGAAGCTTTTAAAAAAATCTTGGGAACATGCCTAACAAAGATATGTGATGTAGGTCACAATTATTGGTATGATTATGTTTTAGTCATAATTTGGGCATACTGCACAACCTACAAGTTCTTAAACAAGGCTACACCATTCTAATTAGTGTTTGGCACCAAAGCTATTATGATGATAGAATTTATGATTCCCTCCTTATGCATTATACAAATCAACTGCTTAGATGACCTAGACTCTTTGAGTGCAAGGTTATAAGAAGGTGTATTTATTAATCTAGTGTCAAGATGCCCCAAGAGGCAAGAATTAAAGATGCCTAACTTAGTTAAGAAAAAGATAGATTAAAGATGCATAATATTTTAAGTACACAAGAAAACTTGAAGAGAAGTAAATCACTAGAGGGCCAACATAATGGATTTGTATGGGGTAGGACAAGGCCAAGGTAAGATGATGCATAAGAAATCAACCAAGGCAAGAAGCACACTTGAAATAAGAGTGTACCTAGAGAAGAAGTGGAATCAAGGAGGCTAAGTCACATACATGTGAAGTGTTGCACCCAAGTTACCATGATAAAGGTGAGGTCATGTCAAAAGAGATATGTGTAGAATCAGTTTGTCCAAGACAACTAGTGCTACCCAAGAAGAAGAAGGAAGTGACCATTTAAACCACACATCACTTCACCAAAAAATCCATTAGGAACATTTAATAAGGTGGTGGTGACACAAAGATACACACTTATTATGGATAAAATAAGAGAGTTTTGAAGATTTCATGGATTTTTGCATTTTCCAAGAAGATATAGGTGTCTAAGCCATTAAGCCTACATTAATAATGGTGGTTGGAAGAGTAGGGTATAAAAAGATAAATGACAAACTTACTTAGGTTACCACATTTATGCTAACTCTAGACTTAGTGAAAACTTAGTGAGAAATCAAAGAGACGAAGCAATCCAAGTACCTTAGAACAATTTACCTTGTCAAAATGAGTGATTAAGCAATCCATGTACCTTAGAGTGAATAGACACATAAAAAAAGAGAGTGCATTCACATTGAAGACTAATGCCAAGAATTAAAGAAATGTTTGTGTAAAGATCTAGGTTAAACCAGGAAGCTATCACCTAGGCCACCATTAATATCTAGTGAAGCTGAGATCCAAGAAAATAATCATAGACCCCATGACTGTTAAAGCATCAGTCATCATTTCAGGCTTTGATAAGTCACACCTCTTGTAATTTAACACTAGCATATTTAGAATGGTAAAGAAGAGGAAGGTAACAAGTTCTATGTTGGCATAACTAGAACCCAAGCAGGTAAAAATAATGGAGGAAGCATCTATCATAATGATAAAGGCATAGACAATTAAGGCATTCAGTGTCATGATGATGGATACAAAGGCACTAATAAAGATGTCCTACCAACACATGCATTTTATACCAGAGGTTTTAGTAGGATAATCATGGTATTCCTTCGCACATGTTTGTTAATTTAAAGAGTATAACCATCAGATGTCAAGTCACTTCCAAGAATTGGTGTAAGATTAGATGGTAAAATATGGGGTGTAAGACCCCCAAAAGTGATACTCTCTTTGATGTCTTGATTTGAAATAAAATAAAAGTGTCTAATATAACTCATCTCTATGACTTTATCTATTTTGGAAAACCTAAATAACTCATCCAATTCCTTCTCTCACACATCCATAAATACCACATATACTTCATAGGCTAATGCATGAAGATCTCTATATAAATGATAAAGCAAATAACTGGGCTCCCAAACACTGGCAGAGACATCCATAGACAAGTGGATGATGATGAAGAGGTTCATCATGTTTTAAATCTCCTAAATTGCTTCAAGGGGGACTATACATTCCCAATCAAAAAATGTGAGGACCCTAGTATGAGAGTGATAGTATGCCTCATAAGCTCAAAACTATGCCTTTTCAACTGGTGGATAAATGTGTTCAAGAAATATCTCTACCTGGCTTATCATATGGTATATGGAATCTTATTTAATATTATGCAATTCATTACTGAAGAGTTGACCAAAAACACACTAGAGTGCCATAGTGTAAAAGGGACCTTTAGGTGGGATTCCATCCTCATCTTGATCATAATAGAGGAAATCAGGATCCCTAATAGAAGTGAAGACAACCTGTGGGTGTTCTCAAAACACCATGAGTCCCCCATGAAGATATATAAATAATACACTTACCCTACCACCTTTAAACCAAAGTATAAGATGTGTGTAATGTGCTAGTGTGAGAAATATATAGAGGTCTTCAGGTTAGAATGGCACATCCCCCAGGGTATTCTATAGAGCTTGTTCATGATGGTAACTTTTGTAATAATGTAGCACTACTACATCATGTGCTTAGTGCTACAAGATGGAAATAGGTTGGGATGGTTGAAGTTACCTTCACCTTCTCGATAGAATATTTTAGAGACATGTTGTACAGGATTTTAAATTCATAGATAATGAATAATCTAATTAAGGAACTGGATGTAGAAAGCTAGAGAATGAGGTGCAGGTTTCCCCATGTAGATGGAGGCATGACAGAAGATCATGAGGATGCCTCAAATTTCCTAGATATCAATCCAATCCAAGAGGTCACCATCCTTGGTTTCATCCATAGGCTTTACTACGTGATGAAGCCAAGGAAGAAGGATTCTAGTGCTGAGTAGAGAAGGGATCCCCCAGTATAGATTAGGGATGAAGGGACCCCTACACCCCTTGAGAAGAGTAAGTCTCAAAAAAAGAAGAAAGGGGAGACCTTAGAAGAAATTGAGGAGTGACTAAAGCTAAAAATTACTTTAGAAGGAGAAGTGTCTGATTTAAATTCATCCAAGAAGTATGTAAGGTTAACATGTAAGGCCTCCCCTAGCATAAAAGAGAAGAAGAAAGGAAAGGCTCCTTCCTCATTGCCCAAAATTATTTTATCTAAAGAAGAGGAAATAGAGGAATATAAAAAATAAGAATGGGGGTAGGGCACATATGTTTTACTCAAGGATGAGGAATCCTCATTAAATGAATAAACCCCTTCCCCTCCTCCCCAAGTTGAGCCAAAAAAACCTAGGTGAAGACTAATAAAAATTAGCTCCAGTGAAGATGAAGTAAAAAAAGGTGTAGAAGTTGTGATAATAAAAAGAGGATATGGACAAGGCATGGGTACCAAATAAGGCCATATAGATATTGGAGGTCAAAAAGAAGAGGAAAGAGGAAGAGTGAAAGGCACAGATGGAGGAAGGGAGCTAGGTAGGATAAATGGGTAAGGAGCCCAAAGAGGCAACCCATTCAGGCATGCCAACCAAAGAAGAGATATTGTGTAGATGGAAGGCCATGGACCTCGATCAAGGCCATGCTGATGTGATGCTAAAATTACATCAGAAGTACAAAGAAATAAAAGATAAGGGAATGTCCTATGAATAAATAAATTAGGTAGAGGATGAATAAACAAGAGAGAGAGAAAAAAATAAATGCATCTTGCAAGTTGTGAAGAGAAAGGCTAAAAAAGAGAAGGCCCAGAAAGAAGAGGTAACAAGAAAGGCCAAAGTAAAGAAAGCTAGGAAGAAGAAAATAGAGGAGGAAGTGGCCCATGAATAAAGGGACACCTGGTAGAAAAATTAGAGAGTAAGGTAGGTTATGCTGGCATAAAACCTTAGGAAGAGAAATTACTTTGAAACAGTTCCCAGCATCTCCACCAGGGTAGTAGAAGAAGATATATAGAAGGTGCACCCCAACTCTAAAGGGGTGCCTTAAGTTAAATAAGGTGATACTGGCACCTCATAAAAGTAAATGGAGAAAATAGGGGCATGGTAATAATAAATGGATGAAGAGGATAATTCCATATGAAAACCCTTACAAGAGTAACATGACACTAGATTTAGCACCAAATAAAGAGAATGAGAAGAAAGAGAAAGGGATGAAGACACTGGGTTAGGCACCAACACTAATGAGGAAGAAGAGCTAGGTGAAGATAAATAATATGAACCTATAAATAGGTAATAGGTATATCAAGAGTTCAAATAGGATGATGATTTCTACATGATGGTGTGCATACCCCTAAAATTGCTACAACCTTGATGTGCCACCAGGTCTCTTGGGCATTAGACTACTACACGAATGAGCCTAAGTTTGAGGTCCTTATAAAGGCAATTTGGTGCACTAAGTAACCTAAGGAAGGGCATGATTACCACTTGATGAATCCTCATGATATGAACCTAGTGTGCTCTATAAATTTATTAATAAAGATGGTATCCTTAGTGGCATGTAAGAACATCATCAATGATGTTCACACCAATAAATGGAGAAATATAGCAAAATACACAGAGAAAGATCTTGAGGCAATAAAGCTCAAGCTCAAACAACTAATAGACTTCATGTAAGAGTTATATCCATCCCTCTAACATGGTGTGGATATCTCTGACATGAAGTGGACTACATCTGCATGCTCGTAGAGTAGACGATATCCTAAATGAAGCTAGTGATCAAAGAAAAACAAGACCCCTATGAGGCCTTGTGAAAAGAGTTAAATAAAAGGATGGAAATGTTTGAATATCTCTTCACTCAACTAGAATAAGGTGAGGAGGAATCATATATAATATTTTTGAACTTTACCAACTAAACATAAGTCATCAACACATGCCTCAAGAAGGAAAATGAGGAGAAGGATGCTTTGTTTCAACACTCTTTCATGGTAACTAGGACTAACCACGTGTAAGTTATGGCCCAAGTTAACTCCTTCAGCACTCAATTGAAAACTTAGGAGGACTTGGAGGCTATCTTTCAAGCCTTCCAAATGAAGGCTAGTGAGTGGGGGGAGATCTTAGATGGTGGGGTGAAGCATGTGAAATAAAAGATGGAAGCCTTTAGAAAAGAATTAGGAAGCACGGATGTGATTGTCTTAGAGGTTACATCCATAGAAGCAAATAGTTCCATTAAAGAAATTAAGGATTCCATTCAAGTATTAGGAAATTTCAAAGAGGATTTAAGGTTGGGCATGCTCGAATTCTGCATGCCTAAGGTGCTTAAAGACTAGTTCACAGTAGACTAGATATTTTGTATGAGGTAATGTTGGGTCCTCTTTTTGAGAAAGTATATGGAATGTGCCATCTAGACCTATCATGATTCAAGGCAACCCTTGGAGGTATTTATCCCCTTTGTTTTTGTATATTTTGGTACTAGTTAAAGAAGTCCCCGTGGATCCCACACCAGCTGGTAGGTAGTTGTAAGGTGTTGACTTACATAAAGACACTCCTACTAAGTCTTCTACATGATGGCTCAAAAAGAATGGATTTCAAAGAGTGGATTAGGTGAGATAGTGACCCTTCAATGATAGATCAACATATAACATGCACTTTTCTACCTAGAGCAATATAGTGGAGCTACTAGTGACAACTCATCACTCGGTACATGCCTATCTAATGTGGCAAGAAAACTTCTCTTCACCTATAAAAGAAGCTTCACTTTTGAAAAAAATAAAATGGAAATGAAGTGCAGCAAAGTTATAGTTAAATAAAGAGAAACCCTCTAGGATTTCCTTTATGCATATAGTAGTTAGGAATTTGAATGTACAACCCAAGCTCACATGTGAGTCGCTGGGCATGAATAGAGATAGGAAGAGTGTATGTTCTGGCTATTGTATTAAAATCTATGATTAGACTTTGAGTTGATGGAATGAGCATTTAATCCCATGATATAGTGTTGTATAATTTTATTCTTATGAGTTAAGTGTTAATTAAATAATGTTGGATTGGTACTTAGATATGATGTGGAATAGAGATTCACTTCTCATCTCTAAAGGCATCCTTATGCCATCTAATGACTTTGGACCCCCTATATTAGATTAAGGACTAGGATATGCTTCTTCCAAATCCCTAAGACCTATAATTAGAGCACTGATCTATCTAAATACTTGAACCATTTTAAGTCAGCCCTTAACCCAATTTACATTGTTAAGAGCCCCATCTAGCTAGTTAGGGGTCCACCTACTATGACCTATACCCTTAAGGAGGCTTACACATAGTAGCTTCCATTTTAAATACTAATTCTAGATGACCCATTTAAACCCTTTGGTTAATGACTAAGTCCCTTAAAATCCCAAGTTGCACCATGATGGAACTAGCCCAACATGAGCTTGGTCCTTTCATTATTGTTCTTCAGGTAAGCGCAAAAGGCTTGCACCTTATGTGATGATGATGTCAGTGCCACATCATGATTAAATTTTGTGCACCAGATCTTTTACCCTTGCACCTAGCTCCACCAAGTCAAGAAATGACTTAGATTGATAATTATGTGGATAACCAAGCATAAAATCCAATCGAGTGAACTTTTCTACAACACAACGATCATTAATTTAATCATTGAATTGTTGACTACACCCATGAAGGGTGATGAAAAAGTTGTTAATTTTCTTACTAAGATTAAAAATATTAAATATTAGTTATATGGATGTAATTTTAATTTGATTTAGGATCATTTTCTTTATTGTATCATCAGTTAAATATTCATGAAAAGTTTAGAAGTTTTATTTCAATTCTAAATTCTAAGTATCAAACTGAGCAAGATATCTCTGATCTTACCACCTTGTTTACCCTTTTGATTCAAGAAGAGAAAGTGATGACCAATTTTTATTCCAAGGAGAATGCCACTTAGGCACTCCTCACCTTAAATAATGTTCTTGATAACAATAAAAACTAGAAATCTAACCCTAACTCTGGTAAAGGCAAAAATAGGAATAAAAAATTTGGTAATAAGAATCATAAACCTAAGTTTAATGGGAATTACAATCTATGTAATAAAATTGGTCATATAAAGGAACCCTTTTATAAAAACAAGGATAGAATTAATAATTAATCTTATAAAAATAGCTAAGAGAAGAAATCTAATCAAAACAAGTAGAAGAATCAAAACCCTAATCAAAATAATAATTAGGATTCAAATTTTATTGCTTTATATGTTACTTTATTTGCTTCAAATGAAAATTAATGTATCTTAGATAATAGTGCATCACACCATATGACATGCTTATCTAATTTTTTGTGTGACTCTAGATATATCTCTAAAAGAAATTACTTAGGAGATAATTCTTTTTTAGAAGAAACTAAACTTGGAAAAGAAAAGTTTTAAAATGTTGTTATTAATGATGTTTTCTATGTACCTAAGCTTAAAAATAATTTACTATCTTTTCCTCAACTTAAAAATGAAAATTTCATTGTAATTTTTATTAAATATAGTTGTTTTATTAGAAACCAATCTGGATCACTAATTGTTGAAGGTATTTAAAATAATGGTTTATATATCTTTTCTCCTTCTACATGTTTACTTTCATCGTATAATAAGAGTGAATCTTAGTTATGGCATGAAAGATTAGGACATGTTAATTTTATAAGTTTACATGATATGTCTATTAATAATCTTAATGTTGGACTTCCATCTATTCCTTCTCATCATGAAACTTGTAAAGATTACTTACATGGTAAGCAACATACCAACCCCTGTCACAAGGTTCATGATGTGAATACCTCACATCATTTATAATTAATTCATGGTGATGTTTTAGGTCCTTAGGAAGTTACTTCTCTTAATGGTTCATTATATAGTATTACATTTATTGATTACTATATTAGAATGATCTGGTCTTATTTCATTAAAAAGAAATTTGATATAACTAGAAAGAATTAAAGCTCATGTTAAAAATGCATCTAATTTTTCTATTAAAATATTAATAATTTATAATGGTTGTGATTATTTTAGTAAATATTTTGATTATTTTTGCATTAGTTGTGATATTCAAAGGAAATTAACAACTCCCTATTCCCCTCAGCAAAATGGTATTACTGAAAGGAAAAACCACACCATCATAGAAATGGATAGAACGATGTTGGAATTTACAAATGTTCCTAAGTTTTTATGGGTTGAGGCCATGAATATTGTAGTGCATATTTTGAATAGAGTCCCTACCAAATCCTTTCATTTGTCTACCCATTTATAAATGTGGTCTAAAAAGAAACCCAATGTGGCTCATCTCAGGATCTTTGATAGTCCTACTTCTATCTTTGTTCCTAAGGTTAAAAGGAAAAAATCTCAATCCCACCTCGTATTCTTGCATTTTTTTAGGTTATGGAGGTAATACAAAATATTTAAGGGTGTACAATGCCTCTAAATGTCATATCATTTAGAATAGGAATGTTCTTATTCTTGAAAAATCCTTTTGTGATTCCTTTGTATATCCTCCTCAATTTTTTTATTTTGATGAACTTGACTCTCATGTTTCTCCTTATGATGAAATAGATACTCTTGAAGAAGTTAATCTAATTATAGATGACTTAGAGTCTGAAGAACCCCTTGAGTTTCAAATTCAAGCTAAAATACCTAAATAGGTAGAATCCCTAATTCAATCTTCTAATGTTGATAGCCTTAATAAATTAACTAGAAGTCAACATTCTTATCATGCATTAATGACTTTGTATGAGTGTGAACCTCAATATTTTGAGGAAGCCACTGAAGATGATAAATGAAATATTTATATTCAAGTTAAATATAATGCATTAATTAAAATTCAAACTTGGGGGATCTTGTCTTTCCTCTATCTAAAAGGCATATTGTTAGTTATAGGTGGTTTTATAAGATCAACTATAATTCAATTGGTAAAATTGAAAATTTTAAATCTATATTGGTTTCTCATGGGTTTACTAAAAAACCCAAGATTTACTATATTGAAACCTTTGCTCCTATAGTAAAAGTGAGTATCGTTGGACTTCTTATTGCCCTTACAACCCATAATGGTTGGGTTATACACCAAATGGATGTCAAGAATGAATTTATAAATGGTGATTTAGAAGAATAAATCTACATGACTCAACCTAAAGGTTTCATTGACCCTAACAAAGAACATTAAGTATAGAAATTAAAGAAATATTTGTATGGTATCCTCAAGCTTGGTATTTTAATATTACTTATTTTTTTAAAGAATTAGGTTTTTCTAATTACTATTCAGATAATGATCTTTGATAAAATTGTAAATAGGTATTTGATTCTAATTGTATTATATGCTAATGATTTGTTGATTATTGGTGATATAACTAGTTTAATTTGTAAAGATAAGGATAAACTAAGTCAAATTTTTGAAATGGGTGATTTAAGCATTCTACATCATTTTTTAGGAATGACTATATTTTAGGATAAAAATTATATTATTGTATCACAATCTCAATCTGCTCATAATCTTCTTGTTAAGTTTAACATGCTTGATTGTAAATCTACTTCTACTCCTATTGAATTTGGTATTAAAATTAATCCTAAACCTGCATGTCAAAAAGCTAACCCTACTTTGTATAGATATCTTATTGGAAGTTTGACTTATCTAACCATTACTAGGCTAGATATTTGATATGTTGTTAGTGTTGTTTCTAGATTTATGCAGGATCTTTATTTGGATCATTATAAATTAGCTAAAAAAATTTTGTTATATCAAAGGAATAATTAATTATGGTTTATTTTATTATTCTATTGATAATGCTAAATTATATGGCTATTGTGATACTAACCATCCTGGTGATACTTTATATCACAAATCTACTTTTGGGTATGTGTTTAAGTTTGGTACAGGTGTTATCACTTGGAGTAGCAAGAATAAAACTATTATCTCTCTCTTCTACAAAAGTAGAGTACAAAAATGATATGGAAGCTAATAAATAAGCCATGTGGCTATGAATTCTATTGGAAGAACTTTATTTAGTTGTTTCATAGAGTACCATGCTTCATTATGATAACCAAACTTGTATAAAGTTGGCAAAAAATCTAGTACGACACCAAAAAACTAGACACATTAAAATTTGTGTGCATTTCATCTAAGAGAAAGTCTTAAATAGTGATATTAAACTATAGTTCTATCGTACATATAAATAAGTGGTAGATATCTTCGCAAAACCACTTGGTGCTACCAAGTTTTATCTATTTTATGCAATGCTAGGCCTCTCAGAGTTAGCATTGAGGGGAAGTGTGCATAATAATGCTACTTCTTAATGGCTATTTGTTTTTTCTTCTTCTCTATACTTATCATTGTAAAGCATTGTAAATAACTTCATGTGGAATTTATGTGATTTAAGTAAACTTCGTGTGGAATTTTTTTACTTTTATACCCCAATACATTAAAAAGCATAATTTGTAATGTAGGGCTTTATGTTATAAAAGACTCCAAATATGCTTAGTGATTATTCATGAGAAACAATGAGATGTAATCTCATCATGCCAGCCTCAACTTAATTTCAAGTAATTTATAGATTATAATTATTTTTGTTTCAAAAGGTGATTTTTTGCATGATGAAGGTTTCTAAATCCTTCAAATTTGCACATAGTATAATCCCTTTATAGTGATTATGGATTTTATCCCCACTTAGCATTAAGGGAGAGTGTTAGAGAAATTAATGTCTAAGTGGCTATTATTAATCCTTGGCTTACATTAGTAAGTAATTGAATAAATAATAATATATTATTAATTTACTCGAGGTTTAAACTTCATGAAAATAAATAATCTTATTATAATTATTTAATATTTACCAAATGTTTATTAATTGGATTTATCGAGGTGGATGGATCTGTTATTTTAATAATAGTCACATCCCCTTGTGAATCATTATAAATAGGGTTTTACCCCTATTATAAATATATAAAACACAAAAAAATCAAATATTCAAGTATTCTTGTGTGTGGAAAATACTTGTCTGAGAAAAACTTTTGAAGAATTTATCTGAGTGAGATGAAGAAGATTTGGTGTATTGAGGTTATTATTATTTCTCAATACTGAATATCACTTTGCTAGGGTTTTTACCTTTTTGAGGTTTTCTATGTGTTGTGTTCATTGATATATGCATGCTTTTTTGATTAAATTTACATCTAGATCTATCTGTGTTAAATATACATTGTAATATAATCAAATTCTCTCAATCACTTACCAGTGTACCAAACATCCAATGGAAAAAAGGATTCTTAAGGCTTAATTTTTTTATAAATATTTATAGATTATCCTTGATATAAATTTTAGTTGAGGCTCAAAATATTTCAAAGAATAAATCTAATATCAATCCATTATCAAGAGTATCTTTCCCCTTTACGACCACTTCAGCCATAATATTTTAATGAAGTGCTACTAGAAATTTAATTCTTTAAGGATGATGTATGATAGCTTAATGTCAGTAATAAATCCTATAGTCACTATGCTTTTATGACACCTATCATTCAATTTATATACCATATTGGATATATGAGGTTGATACATGTGTTAGAGTATCAATTCCTAGTCACTATACCCTAAGCACTCATAAGAAGGTGATGAGATCCACCCCGTGCATCCAAAAGAGAAGGATCAAAACTTGTTTTTAATTCCCAAGTAGCATCACCAATGTGGAATCAAGTGAAGAACATATGAAAGTGCAATAAAGGTAACAAAGTCACAAAGTTATTTTTTATTTTGGAGTACTATCACCAATGTGATACTAAGGAAAGAACAAACACAACTTTATGATACAAACATGAATTAATATTTACAATGAAAAATAAATGTGATCCAATTATTAAAAAAATAAAAATTATTTATATACTACTTGCAAGAAGTCAAAAAAATTAAATAAGCATAGTTACCAAAATAAAAATAATATTAGCAAGAAAATAAAATAAAATACTTTTTTTATATAAAATTTTGCTTCTTTAGCAAGTGTCCTGTATAAAATAATCACTAAGTTGTTTGTGAAGAGGTAATCAATCCAAAAATCCTATAGGTTAGCCAAACTATAAACATAAAATGAAGATAAAACTAAAAAACTTTCACAATAAATATCTAACAAGATTATAAACAATAAGATAAAAGTCAAAAAATAAAAAATATCCAACCTTTATGTGAGAAATCAAGATTAAAAATGAACAAGATTGAAATATGTGATTTTTAAGGAAATAATTATCAAGCTCAAAATGGAACAATTTTTATGCTCCTTTCTGATATCTTTGTTTTGGCATGAACGGGAGGTCAAATGGACACTCGAGTCAAACATTATGGCCTCCAAAAGATGGCACTCTAGATTAGTTGTCTAAGCCATGATTTACAATCCAAGATACTAAATAAAAATCTATAAAAATAAAAAGTAAAAGGACTTACAAATCTTATGATTTTTTAAGCTCAAAATGAATTAAAAAACTCTCCTTGAAATATTGATGTTTGATGAAGTTGAAAGATTTGATAGATGGCTTTGGACAACACTTTATTATGTTATTTAACCTTAGTGGAAATATATGTGAATGGATCCATTTATATATTTGGTTTGATTAATGAGATCCATTAATCTTGGTTGGAGATTAATAGTAGAGGATAATTGAATCGATGGGAGATTATTAATTTATTTATTGTAAATATTAGGAATGGGAAATAGGTGGGGACATTGGGACCATGGAAGATTGAATGGATTATTTAATTTGAGAGTAGAGGTTAGTGGGATTTTATGTGGATTATTAAATTCATAAAGAGAAATATTTGGATTACAAAATTCAGATGATAAGGGATAGGTGAAGCCTTTGACATTATTTAAGTTTAGAAAGTGGCATATTTAAATTATAAAATTTAAATGATGGGAGACAAGCAGAGCTATAACATCATTGAAATTTGTAAAGAGGAATCTTTATATTAGAAAATTGATATGATGAGGGACACACGAAGCCTATGGCATCATTTAAATTTGGAAAGTGAAGTGGGGTGAAATATGATGTCATGATGTAGGGATTATTTGATGTTTTGATTTTGATAATTATGGATATTCAAAATCCATGGAATTAGGGAAGTATTAGTTAATTAATTTAGATTAATTAAATAATGGAATAGGATGTGAATTTTATGAGATTGGATATGGTTATGGAGTAAAATATTAATTGATTAGGAGATGGTGAATAGTAAAGGCTAAGGATGTTAATGTGTATAGAAGATTAATTTATTAAAATTGTCACGAAGTGTCTAATTTTAAGTGTCTACAAATATTATCCCATCTTTGGCTAGATCAGTTTCATGTTTATATTTTTAGCTTATTAGTGACATCATCAAAATAATCACATATATTTTAGTCCAACTATAGCAGCTAGCTAGATGTCATTCTCTACATGATAGAATGTGTATATATAGTTCTTTCTATTTTAATTGACTAAATTAGCCACAAACCATTACAAAGTGACAATATATATCCCTTTCCATCACTACATTATATGATCCAGGTTGATATAGTTCATCTTAGTCATGTTTAACTAGATTGTATCAACCTAGCTAATATAATTCATTTTAGTCATGTTTCAATAAACTATATTGACTTGACTAATATAATTCATTTAGTCTTTTTCACCAAACTATATCGACCTGGTTGATACATTTCATTTTAGTCCTATTAATTTATATTATATCACCTCCCAAAGATCCTAATATTTCCTTAGATACCACATTTCTTACTATAACATAGATTTACATAGATTTTGACATCATTACTAGGCCTATAAATCTTAATATTAACTCTAATAAACTTAAATACCATAGGTTGAGGCATCTTTTGATGCCCATATTTTTTTTACTACACATATTAGGACACCTTTGGCTACCTACCCTTTTCTTAATTCAGCCTTTGGGGCTTATTGTATACCCATCCTTAACTTTATGCATGATTTGGTGAAATCTTCCTATGCCCATTCTCATTCTCATGTATTATTTATCTCTCATCATTATCATGATTCAGTAATCAATAACCTTTCACATCTTATAAGCAAATAAATTTAGATTCAATAAACTTTTGATACAAATATGCTCAAATTTTACATGCTCTTCTTTGATATATTTGGTAGCATGGATATTTATTGTTATTTTGTCTCATGTTTCCTTTATTTACTAAATTTTATTCACTTATCATCATTTTTATTGCACTATTACCACTTTTTTGGTTCTTTGGTATCTTATAGTCAGCCTTAGTTCCCATCATGTATCTTAGATAACACCTTCAAGTTTTTTTAAGTATTTATATCACCTTATAGTCAACCTTAGTATCATTCATAGATCTCAGGTATCACCTTTAGGTTTAATTTATATCATTTATATCACTATATATTTGGCCTTAGTTTCCATTTTGGACTTTAGGTAGCACCTTCAATTTTCTTCATCAAATCTTATAACATATTTTTAGTTGGCCATAGTTTCCTTTTGATGCTTTGGTATCATTTTTCTTCCCCATCTTTTGGGATGGTTCTTTTTATTAGTACTAGTTCTAGACCACTATAAGTTTGCATGACATCTTTAATTACATTACCACCATGCTCTTATTATTAAATTCTACTTATATGCTTATGATTATTTTATATTTTTTTTGAGATAACATTTCTTGTAAGTTTTACTTTTTCTCTCTTATACTACATTTTAGCATTGTTTCACCTCTAGTTTTCTCATTCACATTAACCTCTATACCTATGTTTTTTCCTTAGTTATTTTTTTTATACCTCTTGGTTTCTTAATTTGTGAGTTGCATTATAACACATGGATAATACAACTAGGCTTTCCTCATAAACACTCATCCCTTTTTCATTGAACCATTATTTACTTTAAGAATATTTGGTTTCTTTTATCATTACATACACCCTTTGGGTCCTTTATCATCATACCTTTACTTGTGCATCTAGGATTTTCACTTTATGAGTTTCATGTTAAGACCTATCAAATAATCTAGGACCTCCTCACAATTTCCCATTATATTTAAGACATATTGAATTTTCTCCCAACCTTAGCTATATTTATTCATATAGATAGAAGCTAATGGTCGATATTTATGTATTCCATCACTTGGAGTTAGTCATATTATCTTGTGGTAAAACTATAACATTTTATTTTCATGTCCTCATCCACAGTTTACCATTTTTTTTTCATGTCTCATGCCTACCTTTTATAATATCATCTTCCCTTGCCCATTTTTTTATTTATGGAAACCTAATCATCTATGATAATTTCCATCATTCTCCATTTTCCATTTTCATTTGGGCTCACCAAGATTAGTTTTGAGATTGCATTATTTTTTAAGATAAAATTCTAGGAGTCTTTAGGCACCATAGTATTTATTTTATCTTCTTAGCAATTGAGTGTAAGCTCTCTTGTGATAGTAATTTTTAGCATCCATTGTTGTTGTTTTTTAATTTGTATAGATGAGGAAAATATAGAAATCCAAAACAAGTAAAATCCAAATCATAAGAAAAGATAATATTAGAAGGCTAATAAAATTATAAAAGTCATATCACACCAAAAGACATGATATTTTTAGCACATCCCCTATTTTATTTAAAGCTCACACTCTATAGCTATCCTCATGATAGAGAAAAGGTCTATTAGGTGTGATAGTCCAACATATTTGGGTAGGAGGTTTCATTATTCCATTATATATCTTCTTACATCCTAGTTCCATGTATTTTATCACACAAGTAGCCAATATCTACAGTAGACTAATGACTATGTAAGGGTCTTAAGGAATGGGGAACAATTTGTGGGAATGTAGCGTCTTTTGATATTATATGCATGTTAACCTTCATGGGATGATATTTACACTTTACCAATTATCCCAAACTTATTGTTTTAGATAGAATTATCTAGGTTTATTAATGTTAAAAATTCTTAGTCTTACCAAATTGATTCAAGTTTCTTGTTTCCATTAAAGACCATATTTTCACCTTGATGACACCCTCTTTCCCCTCCCTCTATTTTACCCCTTTATAGGTAGGTTTTTTTATAAATCTTTCCAATGTAATTTACTTCATATTCTCCATTTTTTTCAAACATGGTAGCAATATGGCAATTTTAGCCTTTTCATCTTTAGAATAAAATTTGCATCTTTGAGTTGTGAGATGCTATATCAATCATTGCCTTATATTTATAGGATTTATCTCATTTATGTTTAGGACATTGAGTTTTGTATTTGCATTATTTTGGGCCACTTGGTCCTATTTTTCCCTTTCATATTTCACATCTTTGTTTTAGTTCAGTTTGTTACTTATCTTATGTTTGGCATTATTTTTATCATAAATCAGTTATATGTGTCATTTTTTTTATTTTTATTGTTACTTATCTTACTTTGGATACATTTTTTGGTCTTTTAATCCTAAGTAGCCTTTATGTTTTGACTTACCGATTTTCATTTATTTTTATCTTCTTCTTACATCTTTTGGCTCTAACCTAACCTTATTGATATCAGTTTGCCAAATTTTTAAGTTTTTCCATCATTTTTAGAGTTTTCATTTACATCCATTGATTATCCTACATATGAATTAATTTATTTTATCTTTTTTAAACCTATATCTTTAGGGTTTCTTAAATGCACTTTTTGTGCCTTCCACGATTGATACTATGGTATTCACGTATAGTCATTTCGAAGAAAAGGTAAGTCAAGGTTTGTATATGGTAATTTTAATTATTCATTTATCAATATTTATTTTAGTGTTTATTTTCAGTTGTGATTTTTAGTTGTTATGTATCATTTCCAAATCACCATTTTAAATTACACTATGGTGACATGTGATGAACTTCAAGTGGGGTATGTACATGCACCTACTATTTTTCACTTGATCACTTTAGTGACACTTTCTCTTATGGCATCTTGATGACACATAAATGTCATTAAGTGCATGCCTTAAAGGTGTACTGAGAATGGGGTGGGAAAGACTTATGGTGTTTTCTAAGAGATATTATAAATATATCATGATTACACCATTATTAATATCAATCTAACTTCGTCTAAGTTTTTATATGCATTTCCTTCTATTTGATGCATACCCAAATTATTTAGTTTCCTTATATCCTATGGTATCAACCTATCTGTTACCATTTATTTTGTGTATTTATCCTTCATGTATTATATTGGCTAGTGTAGACACCGCGAACGTGTCTGCACCTTGGTCCTCCCCCTTGGCCTTAAACCCCTATCCTAACCCTTGACCTTGGCCCCCTTTCCACCCTACCCTTGCCACCTTGGATCCTCCCTTGAATCCCTCCACCTTCCCCCTAGCATTTATTAGGCCAAATCTCTTCATTATCTTCCCCCCATGCCCATTTTGGCATCCTCGTGACCGTTCTTCCCACACCCCCTCGCTCGGCGGCGTGCAAGAATGGGCAAAGGCTATTTTTAGCCTCTGTCCCCATTCTGCGACCGTCGACGTCGGCGACCCTTTGGCCGACATCGGCGAAACTGCCGGCGTCGGCATCCTTCATTACCCCTTTTTGCATCCGTTGTAGCCCCTGGACCCTTGAGCTCGCAAGCAGATCTCTCTTGGTGTTTTGGCATTCGTCTTGTCTCCGTTTGGACCTCGTGCAACAACAGCAATAGGTGCAAAGGTTCTTCATCAGAGTTCTCTTCTTGAAGAATCCTCTGTGGCTTCAACAATAGCTTCTTCAACTCTTCATCCAGCAAGCAAAAAGGTAAGCAAGTCTGTTAATTGATTCTATTTTTTTGGTTTTCAGTTATCTGCTATTCCTATTCCCTCCATCCTTCCCCCTGAGAGGCTGAAAAGCCTTCTCAAGACCTGTCCTCTGTCCATCCTCCTCTCACATTGCCCCACTCTTCATACCAATCCCAGACAACTCCCTCATCCCCCTTTTGCCAACAAAGACCCTGTACAGGGCAAGACCACTCCACAGTCCATTCAGACCCGTCCCCAAACTCTGTCTCGACCCTCTTAGCATCCCGGACCTGTCCACAGTCCAGAACACATCCCAGACCCGACCACAGGCTATTACCCCGACCGACGCCGGTCACTTCCCCGATCGACGTCGGCAGGATAACCGACGTCGGCAGATCTCTTAACCGACGCTGGCAGCATTTCTGACCTCGGTGACTGTCATCAACCTGACTGCTCCTTTCAGGTAATCATTGGTGTTTTCTTTCATTCCTAATCTGTTTATCACTTCTATATTCTAGCATCTTATATTTTCTTAGTCTTTATCTGTCTGTTATCTATGGGTTGACCTCCCTTAAGGAAGTTTTTACACTTTCGGGAACAAGCTTTCGCTCGGCAACCCACTGCCTATTTATCTAACATCCTCTTGTCCAAGTTTCTTTTTGTTGCAGGTGTCATTCCTCCAGAGCCAAAGAGGAGTGCTCACAAGCGTCTGGATTACGGTGCACAGTCTTTAGTCCAGGTATTCCTTGCCTCGTCCATCTTCTTTAGTTTCTTTATTCAACTTCTGAATGTAGAAAGCGAATTAGCCCAAGAAACATTCTGGCACGCCCGGTGGGACCCTAGGTTCCTCCTGGGTTCCTTTCTTTCTTCATTCATTTAGGAGCATTAGGTTCTTACCTTTTCTCCTCTTTCTCTTCTTCTCAATGACACTATAAGCAGGACTAAAATGAATTCTTCTTTTCTTTCTTGCACATTCTAGACTAGTCTAAACATCATACTCTCAACCCTTTCTCAAACTTGTCTTCATAACAAACATCACATTTCGACTTGGGTATTAAAACGTATTGCACTTTCATTTCTACTTGTGCTTGCATTAGTCCACATCTAGTAACTTAGATGCATATTGAATGAACTGTAGACACTTGATGTTACACTACCGAACCACATGCACTAAACGAACATAAAACTTACCTGAGACAAGGCCCGACTGGGATTTCATCCCCCAGCGGATACCTTACCCGTCCCGGTGACCCTACTTGGATTTCATCACCAAGGGGGAAGCCCACTCCATTCTCTGGCAGAGTCTAAACTCTAGGCGAGGTATATCTTGGCTAAGCAAGACCAGCTAACCACTGGAATCGTGAAGTGAGGGGAGCTTGCTCCTTAGCACCAGGCCACGTACCAGACCCTAACATAGATTTTGAGCACCTAAAACAACACCCAAAACCATCTTTAGACTGCCTTCTTCTAGGACCCATTTTTCAGCCAATCTCCCCAAACAATACATCTAAGGCATAAGCTACAATTTCTAAGGTTAATTCCTAGGATTTATTGCTTAGGCTTGTCTGTCTCTCTCTGTTTTCCTCTTCTCATCTGATTGTTTGACTGTGTGAGGATGCTTTCTTCTTTGTTTTTCCAAGAATCTTCAAACCTTTTGGTTCTCTGGAAGACACAGTCACCGACATCAGTTCTGCCACCGACGTCGGCCTTCCCCTGTCACCGGCATCGGTTCTAATACCGACGTCGGCTTTATCTGTTACCGACATCGGTTATCTGACCGACGTCGGCCACATTTATTACCTACATCAGTTTTTAAACCGACATCGGTCTCTGTCACTGTCCTTTTTCTTCAAAACCAGCAGCCTGAAACCTATCCCTTCTCTGTCCAAAAACTCCATTCTAGTTTTCTGAGACTACAAAAACACAGTTTCTGGAACCAGGACTCTCTTCTTAACCACTTTAGCCAACAGCCGCTTCCGTCTATCCTGTCTCTAACCAGTCCTATCATGGAGTTCCACTCGGAGACTGAAAGAACTCCTACAGGACTGACCCCGACCTCGACCCCGACTCAAATTCCCATCATCCCTGAAGGGGACCAAGATTTTGAGAGATTCTTGGACCTCAATACCGCAGCCCTCCAAAACTATCTCGCGAGAAACCCAACGCGAGACCTTTCGGGTGATGTGGCGACGACATCCACACCATTCACCACCCAACCCTTTATGACTCAGCCTTTCGCCTCGACTATTAACCCAACCATGGCCTCCCCGTCTATTTTTAGACCGACCTCCATCGGGGTTCCATTACCCCCTCAACTACCTACAATTCAACCAAGTTCTACATCATATCAGAACTTGATTGCCTTGACCCCTCACACTCTTACGCCCACAAATATAGGAGTGCCAACCTGTCTTTCTACCAGTGCCGCCATTCAACCACCTTTGGCAGTGCCCAGTCAACCTATACCTTCGACCTTCGTAATGCAACCACTTCTAGCCTCCACTTCTACCCCTGCGACTAGTCATCCGTACATTGTACAACCGACTATGTCGCACGCCTCCTCTAACCTCTTCCAAGCGCCTTATAACTTAGGGGGTGCTCAACCCGCCAATCCATCAGCAGATCTTATCAAGATGCTGATGGATAAAATGTCCAGTCTCGAAGCCTCCATTTCTGGTTCAAGCAATACTTTGTCATATGAAAAAATTTGCAATGAGCCCATCCATCCTTCCGTCCCTATTCGACCATACCCTAACCATTGGGAGCTTCCTAAATTCACTCGCTTTTAGAGTAAGGAAGACCCACAACAACATCTACGGGCATTTAGACATGCCTGTTATCTTATCACCCACGATGATGCGTTACTTCTACGCACGTTCCCTATGTCCCTTTCTGGCCCTGCCCTTGACTGGTATAGTTCTCTTACCAGACACTCTATCTTTTCATTCATCCAACTCGCCCAACTATTTCTTGACCATTTCTCAATCAACATCACTAAACAAGTCTCAATCACAGACCTTTACTCCATCAGGCAATTTGACGACGAATCAATTGTCGACTTTGTCGCTCGTTGGAGAGGTCTGATTAACCAGCTCTCCTTCTCTTTACCTCAACCTGAGCTCATCGATCTCTTCTCTCGAGCATGTGCCAGACACATCTCTTCTACCTTGCGGATTCAGACATTTCGCACTTTTGACGAAGCTTTCATCATGGCTCGAAAGCTTGAACTCCGTGCCCTTAAAGAAGATAAGGTCAAATTGCGTAATACCAATGCAAAATCTACTGACCATTCTTCTTCCAGACCTTCTTCTTCTGCCAACTCCAAGTCTAAAGGAGTGGCCAACACTGTGGTCATTAGATCACCATCCTCAACAACAACGAATTACTCTCAACCTTCGACATCTTCCAGCATCACCAAACAATTCCAACAATGGTACATTCAGCGTTCTTACACTCCACTTGGAGAACCATACGCTTCCGTTTTGGAAAAACTTCTCAAGCAGGGGGTCCTCAATCTCCCTCCAATTCGACCACCTCAATTTGACCCTTCAAAGGCCAACCCTACATGGTATAGGGAGGCCGACTTCTGTCCCTTTCATCGCGTCCAAGGCCATGACATCGACAACTGCCAAACTTTCAAAAACATCGTCCAAGACATGATCAACAAGGGGGATCTTATTTTAGATAACCCGAACGCCCCACCTAATCAACATATTGACATCTTCAAACAACCATTTTTGAATCATCCGCCTACTCAAAACAACGTCCAGACTTCAACCAATGACCCTCAAGACCATGACATTCACACGATTAGCACTATCTTGCCTCTTGTCCTTGACCAACCTCTTCCATTAAAGGATGAGGAACCTCCTTCTCCTACTAGTCCTCCATCTACCTCTCTTGTATCGGAGGACGCTTTGACCACATCAACGCCATTAAGCCCACCTTCATCTGAAGACCCTACCTTACCTACTCCTCAACTACAAGTAGAAGGCACGATCATCCATGCCCTCTGCCCACTGGAGGAGCCAGACTCTCTTATTTCTTCTCCACCAAGAGAAGAACCAGTCTCTCCACCCGTTTCAATCGAGGAAGACCCAGTCGCGGTTTCCTCTTGTCCTTTGCCTGAGATTGTTACATCTCACTCACCTTCATCCACATCCAAACCCAAACCCACATCTAACCTCGCCTCACACAATGGTGGCCCTCGACCCAAACACACGAAAGCTACTAGACCACACCGGAGAACTCCTCCCCCACCTTCGTCATTACCTTCAATCTTGGGCCCGCATCCGTCCACTTTAATAGGAGTGCTTCCCACTCCCATCCTTCACAGAGGCACATTGCCTCCATTATTTCCTCATCCCATCAGACATACATCTCATCCGAACTCTCGACCTATGCCTCTTTCACCTCCCAAACCAACGTCACCAACCCTCACTGCAATAAAGCATCCAGACCCGTTAGCAGGTTCATATGTCTTGCTCTTACGGCACTTGTTGCAGTCGTCTCATATCGACCTCCCGCCTCTTAGACAATATCAATCTCTCAGACCTAAACCACCATGGTTCGATGACACTCGCATTTGTGCGTATCATCGCACCCCTGGGCACGACACGGAGCATTATCATGCCCTCAAGGTCGCCATTCACCAATGTCTTGGGAATGACACCCTTCTTCTCGACTACGTTATCAACAAACCCTCAACACCACCCCACTCATCAACTCTCGGATTAAGACCATCTTGGTTCGACAACTCCACATTCTGTCGTTATCATCACACTCCGGGGCATGACACTGAGCGTTGTTGCGCTCTTAAAGCTGTCATTCGTCAGCACCAGAAAAAGGATTCCCTTCTCATTAAGGGTCCTCTTGACCACCTTTTCGACAAAACATCAACCTCGACTCATGCCTCTCCAACCTCATCACCTAAATCGGGATCTCCACGCCAGACTGTGGTCCCTTTGCCACCTTTGACCCCCTTATTCGACATTAACACCGTCCATCTGACCACTAAACCTCAACCGACCTTAACCAACCTTTCAAACATTCTCCCTACCCGCTGGGGGAATTCATCCTTTATTCAAACCTCGACCAACTGTTCAACCCAGTCTCTACCACATATCAATCACTCATTTTATCTTAAAACCCGACCAAGTATCCACCGACCCAACCCCCGACCAATTATTCGACTAGTCTCAACCAAACTTCAACCAAATATCAATCACCCTGACCTCTCGACCAAACATTCAACCTTTCTCAACCAACCAATGACAATGTCAACCAACTTCACATCCATCAATCAACACCTGACCAATCTGGAAAGAGGCAAATGGGGCAGGTTTGCTCCCAATTGACTCGGACCTTAACATACTAGCATGGCCCAGGGTCTTATTAGACCTTAAACCCCTTTTTATGTCTTGCATCGTTGACCTTTCTTCTGTTAGTCGAGTGCTCCATCACTTGACATTTTACTTGAGCTCGTCCCTTGAGCAACCCCTTGTCATTGTCATTCCTTTTCCTATCAACCCTGCTTCGTAACCCTTGTCAACCCCTTTTTTGTCAAGCAGTAATGCTTTGTCCTAATAAAAGGGGCGTCCTTGAACTTCTACAGCCTTGTCCATGACTCTAAATCAAAAAAATCAAAATATATCAAGATGTCAAAACATATCCATGGTCACAAAATCAAGTCAAAATCAAAAAGACAGACTGCTCCCTCGAAGGACAGCTGTACTAATCATTGCTGTATTACTAGACTGATCCCTCGAAGGACAGCTAGGCCAACTTATTAAACATTATTAAGCGAAAATATAGACCACTCCCTCAAAGGATGGCTATGACTAATCTTGCTACAAACAGCACTTTTCTTAGAAGCTTCCCGCATTGATCAGCTTCGCAACATGACCACTACATCAAAAGACATCTCTATGTAGGCTTCCCGCATCGATCAGCCTGCACCAAAAAAAAAAAAAAAAAAAAAAAAATGAGTCATGGACTTGGCTTGTAGTTGTCTCAAGGTCTCCTATAAAAAGGGGCAAGGTTATTCCTGCTCTTAAACTGGGTTACCCTATCCTCCTCCTCCTATCACCTGCTCAAGGGACTTCGAGCTCACTTTAATGTCAAAGTGATTCGATTACCATTCTAACACAACACTGGTCAACGATGTAATGCATGAACGGGGCTTTTGTTCTAATAACCCCTATCTATGCTTCCTTTCTGGTCCTTGTCAATGAAAGAGTGATTTGCCTTTCATCTTTTCTCTTTGCTTTGGTCACATTTAACCGCATCAATCTGCGACTCATCTCAAACCCAGCCATTTTCATCATTTTCAGCTGACATCATCCTAGACCATTTCACATAGTTTCTATGGACACCAGTACACATGGAAACTACCGACTAGACCCAATTTATGTTAAGCATAAACCAATACTTGCTGAAGCATAAATAGACTTCTATTCATTCTTAGCATACATCCATCGCGACTATGGAAACTTGCTAGGGATGAAAGACTATCGACCAATTCTACATAATACACCATCTGTAGCATCATTTTATCCTCATCTTACCCTCGTCATTTCAACACATGACCAATCTCATCATCGACCAATCTTCTCAATTTGTCTGAACTACATTGGTCTGAGGCCCTATGACCAGGGCTATGTAGGCAACACTCAGATAACACATCCTCTGAGGTTAGCTCGACCACCCCTGTTTGTTCGTCTCTTTGATGAACAAACCTTCTCTTCTGCGACCTTGACCTTGACCTTGACCAAGACCAATCATTTTCTTTGTCCAAGACCAATCATTTTCTTTGACCAAGACCAATCAATCCCTCTGACCCTCCCTCCCTTTTAGGGAGAACTACATCGGCCTGAGGCCCCTACGACAGGGGCTATGTAGGTAACACTCAGTTGACATGGGGTCTTCTGGGGTTAGCTCAGCCGCATCCTTTCGTCCATCCATCCCCTTGACCAATGACCATCCTTCGACCTTCGACCACTTCCAAGACAATGTTGCCTTGGTTGTTTTTGCGTGTGTGCTACCTCACGGCTGGTTAGCAAAATTGTCCGCAGACTATTTTTGACCCTTCACAAGTATAGGATCACGAGCCAGTTGATCCCTACTACTTGTGGCTTTTTCGTGTTTTTGGGAGCACTTCCTGAGCCCTGGATACCTAGAACACGATGACCATCTGGAGCTTCAGCTTAAATTGAGTGACCCGATCAGCAGACAACTAAATGCTGGGGCCCGATTACTTCAATTTTGGCACTCCTTGACCCTCGACATGCGACAATTTGACCCGACCCTCTCGTGAAGTGGACTACGCGCAATCATGACTACTGCAGCATTTTCACTCACTCTCTTCTATCCATTTCTCTGTCAAATTGACACTCGATCTTCGGTTCCCTTCTCTCGACTATCGCTTTGAGGGGGGAACACCTCATCCTTTTTCTGGGGCAACCAACTCCTATTTTTGTCTTGCAGTTCGTCTAGAACAACCAACAAGACAAAAAGGGGCAAATGTAGACACCACAAACGTGTCTGCACCTTGGTCCTCCCCCTTGGCCTTAAACCCCTATCCTAACCCTTGACCTTGGCCCCCTTTCCACCCTACCCTTACCACCTTGGATCCTCCCTTGAATCCCTCCACCTTCCCCCTAGCATTTATTAGGCCAAATCTCTTCATTATCTTCCCCCCACACCCATTTTGGCATCCTCGTGACCGTTCTTCCCACACCCCCTCGCTCGGCGGCATGCAAGAATGGGCAGAGGCTATTTTTAGCCTCTGTCCCCATTCTGCGACTGCCGACGTCGGCGACCCTTCGGCCGACGTCGGTGAAACTGCCAGCGTCGACATCCTTCATTACCCCTTTCTGCATCCGTTGCAGCCCCTGGACCCTTGAGCTCGCAAGCAGATCTCTCTTGGTGTTTTGGCATTCGTCTTGTCTCTGTTTGGACCTCGTGCAACAACAGCAACAGGTGCAAAGGTTCTTCATCAGAGTTCTCTTCTTGCAGAATCCTCTGTGGCTTCAACAACAGCTTCTTCAACTCTTCATCTAGCAAGCAAAAAGGTAAGCAAGTCTGTTAATTGATTCTATTTTTTTGGTTTTTAGTTATCTGCTATTCCTATTCCCTCCATCCTTCCCCCTGAGAGGCTGAAAAGCCTTCTCAGGACCTGTCCTCTGTCCATCCTCCTCTCACATTGCCCCACTCTTCATACCAATCCCAGACAACTCCCTCATCCCCCTTTTGCCAACAAAGACCCTGTACAGGGCAAGACCACTCCACAGTCCATTCAGACCCATCCCCAAACTCTGTCTCGACCCTCTTAGCATCCCGGACCTGTCCACAGTCCAGAACACATCCCAGACCCGACCACAGGCTACTACCCCGACCGACGCCGGTCACTTCCCCGACCGACGTCGGCAGGATAACCGACGTCGACAGATCTCTTAACCGACGCCGGCAGCATTTCCGACCTCGGCGACTGTCATCAGCCCGACTACTCCTTTCAGGTAATCATTGGTGTTTTCTTTCATTCCTAATCTGTTTATCACTTCTATATTCTGGCATCTTATATTTTCTTAGTCTTTATCTATCTGTTATCTGTGGGTTGACCTCCCTTAAGGAAGTTTTTACACTTCCGGGAACAAGCTTTCGCTTGGCAACCCACTGCCTATCTATCTAACATCCTCTTGTCCAATTTTCTTTTCGTTGCAGGTGTCATTCCTCCACAGCCAAAGAGGAGTGCTCACAAGCGTCTGGATTACGGTGCGCAGTCTTTAGTCCAGGTATTCCTTGCCTCGTTCATCTTCTTTAGTTTCTTTATTCAACTTCTGAATGTAGAAAGCGAATTAGCCCAAGAAACAGCTAGCCTAATATAATTCTAAGTGTGTCTTATAACATTGATACTATATCAACCAATATATTACAATTGTATCATTCAAAATGATATCATCAACTTAGAGTTTAGGGTTGGTTTTAGATATTAGAATAATATATATAGGGGTCACATTTCATCCATATCACATCACACTAATTATCTATGATTTCACTCATATTTATACCTTAAGGAAGTATTGGAAGATTTAGTGGCTTATAACCCTGTCTTGAGGAGTCTTGTCTTGTGGTGTCATTGAATATTTATAGGAGTCATTTTGAGTTCCTAACTGAGGATATCTAGATCTTCATCTAACCATTTAATATTTTTAACCTAAAATATTCTCTTACAAAGCTCCACTTGATCTAAGGGGGAGTTTGAAGTGTTGATGGGTCCACCCTGATAAAATTATATATATATATATATATTCCTACACTTTTTTTATGTACTTAATATATTATATATTTCTTTGCTTATTACATTATGATTGTAAATATGGTTAGTTTATTGGGCACATAGCTCAAAAGTTATGCATTATATTAATCAAATTTTGCTCTTTAAATAAATATTTGGATCTAAAATAAATCATGCTACCATTTTTTCCTCATTAAAATTTTAATATAATCCTCTATGTTATGCATATATGAATCCTACGTATAACTGTAGGATTTGGTGGTTCATCTCTACCCAACATAATTTCAATGCAATGGTTGCATAAAGTTAGAATTATTTTTCTACTTAGTAAAAAAAAGTTTATTTTAATGGACACATCAATCCATGTGAAAAATTTTAGTGTGTGGGATGATAAATTTAATAATATTATTTTTATACATTCATCTAGACATGACCCCAAATTTAATTCTTCGATTGGGCATATGGTTTAAAATTTGTGTTTCTCCCTAAATCAAGTTTTGGATGTGAGAGAAATATTAATTATATTTTTTAATAATCATGATTTAAATATAATCCTCCAATTTATGTGTATATTAATCTCACATGCAAGTACTATATTTGATGTTTCATCTCTGCCCCGCATAGTTTATGTGTAATGACTGCGCAAAGTTCCAGTATTTTTCTCCTTATAACTAACAATTTTATATTAAAATGCATGTCTATATGAATGAAATTGTATAATTTTAGGGAAAAAATATAGTATAAAAAATTTAATTTTTTATATTTATACTTCCATTTGTATGTGGTCATGAAGCTAGTTCATTGATTGGGTCTGTAGTTCAAAAGTCATGCATTATATTGACAAAAAATTTCTCCCTAAATCAAGCTTTGGATGCAATTGAAAGTGTCCCATTTTTTCAATATTATTTTAAGATAATAATATAATTTTATGTGTATATTAATCTTTTTGGAAACTATAATAACTTACATTTCATCTCTACCACTCATGGTTTGTGTGCACTGACTATGTAAAGTTTACACTATTTTTTCCCTTGAGAATGAAAAATTTATCTTAAGGGACAAATATGAATACCTTTAAGTATGGATTTTATGGGCTGATAAAGAGTTAAAATATTCCTATATTATAATTATAAACTCATTTTTTCATGAACATGAAGCTGGTTCATTAATTGTGCATGCAATTCAAAAGTTATACATTAAACAGACCAATTTTTAATCCCTAAAGAAAATTTTGGATGCGATGGAAAGTGTGCCACACTTTTTCCTCATTTTTATTGTAATATAATAATCTATGGTATGTTTATAATAATCTCATATGAAATTGTATTAATAAAGGTCCGTATCTACCTCTCATGGTTTACGTACAATACTTGTGCAAATTTTGCATAATTATTCCTTAAGAATGACAAGTTTATCTTAAGGGATGTTGTTTATGGGTATTTTGGCACACAAAATTATGAAATATGGGAACCATAAAACCTCTCATTAAAGGATAAAAAATATCACCAAGTTCTATAGTTGTAGGTCTTAGCTTATGGATAACCTAGTTGGTTGATGTGAAATTATTCCATTTCAAGGGCCATGTTGGAATATATTTTAACTTGATCAAAATGAGAGATAATTAAATTATTTTAGATTTGTTGATGTGGGTTTTATTCATACACTAAATAATATCAATCATGGATAAATTGCCTATAAAAATCAATAATTTAGGTTTATCATGGAAATTATAACTGATTTAATACATTAATTTCATCACATACATTTAAAAGTGCATAAACAACAATTAAAAGGGTTTGTAATTAATATCAAACTTATAAACACAAATTGTAATTTTTAGATTTACTCTAAACCTACTCTATCATGTTTATTAAAAAAAATAAAAATATGAGGGTAAAGGGGAAAAGAATGATCTTGTTCATCATGTAAAAAATTTGACTCGTTTAATTAAGTAAATTTATTAAAACCAATATTCATCTTATCCATTATACACAACCAAATCTAGAAAAGGATGCAAATTTTTGAGGATATTTTTAGATATTAAGAAAATTTGAAAAAAATCACCATATATATTCACATATAATGAACTTCCCAATTTAAATCCTTTCAATTTAATAGATATTGCATAGAAAAAACTTGAAGGAATCAACCGTAATCAGTTGAATTGTAAAATTTTTGACAACATAACTCATCTTTGGAGAATGATAAAATAAAATAGAACTAAGTAAAACTAAAAATATGAGTTTTCTAATTGCTTCCATAAAACCTCTAACCCATAAATAGTCTTATTGAAAGTATCATATAGACAAGTCTTCCACTTAAGAGGTGGGTAAAAAATATTAAATGTATGGGTCAAAATCAAAGGCCCATATTGAGTGTGTAAAACTATCATCTCAAGGAAATAAATGTCAAGAATAAGATAAGAATCCCAACATTTAATTATGGTAATAAGGGACAAGTGAAACAATATCACATCACATGTGCACAAGTCTAAGACAAGAGATCCCTCCTTGATACACTTTCTAACTACATTAAATGTTGGTAAAAAGTTTAGTATTCTATCTAAAATGTTCTCCTTGAATGTATTTACCCCTAAATATCATACTTCTAAAATAAAATAAGAGAAATTAAAATAATCAAATCCAACACTTTATCAAAATAATTAAGTCACTAAATTGACAAATTTACAACGTCCATTTTCCTCATACAAAACCTATACCACTATGAAGGCAGTAAGACCAAATTTTTGCTGTAACAAACAACCTAGAAAAAGGACTCCCAAGTCAAAATTTATAGACAAATAATCATCTCTTAGTAGTTTTAATTGTAACCAAAAGTTTTTGACAAAAAAATATTTTTCTTTATAAAAAATGATTTAATTAAATTTAAACAATTCAATGGAATGAAATTAAATTAATTATTGTTAAATAATTAAATTATATTAATTAAAAAATTAATTTAAAAAAAAAATTAAATTAAATTAAACTAAAAATTATGTGCTTCCCTACACCTAAGTTGAGCATAAAACCCTAACTAAAATAGTGGATGGAGGGGTCATGATCCCCCATGAAGTGGTCACAATTTCAATCTTGGCCACCAAATAATTTTAAAAAATAAATTAAAAAAATCACCTAAAGGATAAATCTTAATAATAAGTTGGATTTTCACTCTAAAACACACAAAATGACCCATTATACCTATTCAGGTCTTTTAGCTCAATTAGGTCTAAACAAAGTATTTTGTCCCGCATAGACCTGACCAAGGTTTTAGGACCGACTACTTCAAGAATACTAAATAATGTATCGGGTCCATCTTCACCAAAAGTGTTATATATGTAAATTTATCAGTTGTTCTCTCTAAAATGTGACCACTTTAGGCACAATTTTGCATTGAAAACACCCTAACACTTCATGAACCTGATTAAGAAAATTATGTTAATTTACAAACATAGATTAAAAAATGTCAAGCTTTCACTTTTGGGAGAAATGTTATGTATGAAAATTTATCATTTGGATAGCATTGATGTAATGTAATGGGTTTTGAGACCTAATTATATACACAAGACAACATAAGATTAAAATAATGACTTATCAAGGGAAAACCAACTAAATAGCACCAAGTGAGACTAGACTCTAAAATCAAAAATAGGTACCATTCTTATAATAAATTATGGTGTGTTTTGAAATAAACAACAATGGGAGACTCTACTGGGAAATACTCCTGAGTATTTCAAAACAAAATAAATGTCTACAAACCTAGAAGCTCTGGGTAAAAAAACACATGGTACATAAATAAATTTCTAAATGGGTAAGAATGGAATTGATTATAAGATAAAACAAAATATTTAAATTAACCATAGTGTGTTAAAATGCATTTATTCTCTTTCATGAAATTTTTAAAGACTAGCTACTATAGCCCAAATCATTGAGCTAGTGAATTGTACCTTGAAATGATCCCATGGACATTGCTTCACTACCATCCAAGAATCCATAGCCCTAAAAATTTATCTTTGATCCCACTCAAGGCCTTACTCTATTATAGGTTGGGTGTCCATAGCCCTGGTAGAGGTTATTTAAATCACCTTGAAATTAATTTTTTTATAATTTATTTTAGTTTCTATTATCTTTTCTTTTTTATTTATTTTGAGCATCTCAATTCTAAACTAGGGACCACCATGGAAAATAAAAGGTAGAATTTTATGGTTTTTACCCTAAATCTTGACTATAATAGTTTCATCTAAGAAAACCTAAAAAATATTAAAGTATGTTTTCATACAAGGTTTTGGCATAACATCTTCATAATTCAAATAGTTTAACCAAACACACTCAAATATGAACAAATAAAAAAAACACACAATAGTCTAAACCTTTGAAATCAAACTCCTAAATAGAATCTTGTATCAAAAAATACCTAGAGTACTTAAACAACAAAATTATATTGTTGTTACTTATCAACAAACTCCATTTTCCTTTAGGATCATAAATTACCATGGGATTAAAATAAATATATAGAAATAGAGGCCAAGGTCAAGGACAGACCAACCACAAAAAGAATCAATCCATCAACCTAAGCTAAAGAAGAATACTTAAAAAAATAGTAAACACAACAAAAGTAGGAAAATTATGTACAAATACTCATAAATCTAACTCATATTTGTGATGATGTTGTCATTTTCTCTCATACACCTTATCCCATGATTTTCTCAATCATATCTAGTAAATTTTCATTCATAAATTCAACAACATCATTACTATTAATTCATGAATAATTATTGGAAGAAGATTTAAAAATTACCTTTTCCCATACAGAAAACTATAAATAGGGATAAACAGGAGTAATATCACATAATAGATTAAATGGCATCCCCAACCTAGTAAAAATGTGTTATTTGAGGAAGACAATCACAATTTTGGTTACTAATTATTGATCTTGAGATGCAAGTGCTACAAAAATATCATCTTCATTCTCCTTCCTATGGACATAAAAAGTGTAAATTAATGTTATTAGTTTGTGAGTGACCTTTTTGTTATGTTAATCATGCTTAAAATAACCAAATGATGAGAAAATATGTCTTTAATTGACATATCTTCAAGTTTAAACTCTGATAATTCTTCTTCCTCCCCAAGACTACCATGTTCCAAGTTGTTCACTTTCATTGCTACCATTTCCCATTCTAAGAGGAACATTGGTTTTTTATATTTTTCTTGTTATTCATCATGAATTTTATCTTTAATCATAAGAGCAAAGATGTATGGTGTAAATACTTTAGATACATAGAATGCATCCTCTTCATAAAACTATTATAGCTCTTCAATTTCATTCTTAGGGCGATCACTTAAATTCTATTATTATTCTTGCATGAAAACCTTATTGATAATCATATTTTCACCCATTAACTCATCTGAAACAATTGCTATATCATCAGAGTTAGAATTATAATCATCATCAATTTCTTCTACTACCTGTTGCTTCACAAGTGTAACATTTTTATCAAACATAAATTCTTTAACTCATGTCTTGCTTCCAATCTCATAGACCCCAAATTTTGATTTTGTGAACAAAGTCTCATTAGTCAACCCTTGTACCATTGGTTGTATATTTTCCACTTTTGTGATCATATTTAAACCGTGATGATTTCCAATTTTAGATTCAATTTAGTCGTAGGTGTTGTATTATATGTCATTTGGTTAGCAACAACATCAAAAGACATTTGATAGTTTAAAAATGATGTGATAGCTTATTTATTACTAACTAAATTAATATAACCATTTGTGTTAAGTGAAAAGTTAGTGTTATTATAGGATACATGCATGATATATTTATTGTATGATTGAGGTAACACATGATTTAAAGGCCCAAGTTGATTCACAAGCATGTAACTTAAAGGTGTTTTATTATAATATTGATCATAAGTTGGATATGAAGTAGTGGGATTGGGTGTGTGCACATAATATTTTTAAACTTTATCAATTACTAATGCTTTTTTTCTTATAGGAACACATCGAGTCTCAATCTCTCTAAGTGCACACCTTAAAAGATACACCAAGAAAGGGGTGGGCAGACCATTGGTGATTCACAAGATTGTTATCCCTTATACCACCACTTGTAACCAACACAAACCCCTCCTATACACTTCCATAAGCTTTGACACATCCCCTACCCACTCTTCCAAGAAATTCACTACCTTATTTAACCCCTACCTAAGTCAAAAACCCTTTTTGACATTTACCAAATAAATTCAACTTGGGTTGACCTAGTACTTAAATTATACTTGTACATTAGGGTAAGTGCACAAAGTTGGGGAACAAAAAAGAGCTACCCATGCACATGATTTTCCAAAAAATTCATAAAATTTAACTTGTGTAGATAATTTGAAATAGATACACTCAAAATTTGAAGATGCTATAAGAACATGATTATATCACTTCAAAACTATTTTCCAAAAATTATTTTTTTTTAGAAATGATTAAGTATAATTAGGTAAAACATATAAAATATGAATATGAACTTTTTTTTTCAAGAAAATAGAGTGGACAGATGATTGTATGGCCCACCATTTTTTCAGCATCATTTAATATTATTTGAAACCCTTTAGTGAATATTTAGATAAGATCTTTTAGTTTGTGACCTAGATTTTTTTATATTTTATTAATGAATATATTATTATTATTATTATTATTATTATTATTATTATTATTATTATTATTATTATTATTATTATTATAAGTAAATAGATCCTGAAAATTGATTAAAAAATGGATATCTAGTTGTGTGGCCCCCCTAAGTACCTCAAAAAAATAAAAAATATATTTTTTTAATGTGTGTATAATTAATCCTAGTTTATGACTATATAATTTTTTTTTCCCTTGGATAAATGAAAAATAAATTATTTTAACATATATAGGCATGTATATTTGTGGCATGTGGTGGTGTAAAAATGCTATAGTTAGAAATCAACATAGTTTGTAACCTCAAGATAGACCAAAAATTATAAAAATCATATATTTGAAAAAAGGAGAGTGATATCATCATCATGGTAATTTTTTTTCAAATTTGTTTGATGACATTCCTAGTGTATTTGGTAATGGAAGTTGAAATTTTTTGTTTTTAATCTAACCTCTTAGACTCAACTATAAAATGACAGGTCCTAGCCTTTGACTCAGGAATCCATGTTATTTCCAAGCTAAAAGGTTTAGAATTTGATTTTTAAAATATAATTCATACATTTTACATATAACACATATCTATTACATAATAATAAGGTGTACACATTATATATTAATGTGTACGCATTACATAATGCATATGCATTATAGTATAACATGTATGCATTCTATCATAACACATACACATTATAATATAATGTGTATGTGTTATCCTGATATAAGCAAAAATTCTCTTTTTAATAGACATTTTTTACTCAAACTAAGAAATATGCACCATTAGACATTCTCTACATGTTTTTGCAGTACTTGTAAGTTGGGAACAAGAGTTATCAAGTGCTTTTTTGGAACCCACCATTGAAAGGTTATCAATTATCTAATAGGTGATGGATAATGTTTGAGAAAGATAAATAAGTTAAAAAATAAAACATTTGAGTAAATACAATAGGTGAGAGATAAAAACAAGGTACAAATGCAAGCACTTCATTTAAAATAAGATACATAAACTATCTCTAATGAGCCAAATGTCATAGACAATGATGCAATTGATAATAATGAATTGAATAATGATGAAATTGAAAATAATCAATTTGATAATGATATAATTGACTATATTGAATTGCATAATGATGAAATTGATAATAATGAATTAGATAATGTTAGAATCTCACATTCAAAGTATAATGTTTTTTTTATTTTGTTGACGATGGTTGTATACATGATGTCTTACCCCCAAAGAATGAAGATATTTTTATGTAAATAAATAATTATGAAATTAGAAATGAATAAAATTTCATAGAATTATATAATGAGGAAATAAATAATGAATAAAATGTCATCCCACCAGTAATCAACGAAAGTAATGAAGATTTTAAAACACCGTCTCAACAAGTTCCACCAGTAACAACACCTCCAAGAATTATGTGTAGAAAATTTAAGTACTTAATCAAAGTAAATGAAAATATTTTGAAACTAATTCCTAATAAAATGTCTAACCACCATTCAAGAAGATTGGCTCAAGAAATTTAGGATAGTTTCTTTCATAATTTGACTCATGATACTAAAAGATGTCAATTATTAATTTTGTTGATGAAATTGATTAAGATGAAACCTACCATATACACATTATGGATAATAACATCTAATATGATGATGAAAATGTATAAATTTGACAAATTATGTGATGCATATCATATTGTGGGCCCTGAATCACATAACAAAGATTATAATGTTTTTGTCATACAATCACAACTTGTGTAGTAAGTAGTCATTTTTTTGACAGTATGTCCATAATATATCCCTTATTTACAATCCATAAAATAAATTGAATATGTTTATTAAATTTAATTATTTTACTATTAAATCATTAAAATTACCTCTAGCATGTCAGAATGAGAAATGATTATGTTGTTAGAGTTACTCGTATAGATCTAAATTATTAGTTTTTTTATTAGGATTCCATTTTTTTTGTTTGAATGAATGGGAGGGGCATTGGTTTTATATTTTATAATGGATTTACCATGAGTCAAGAGTCGTGTTTTCTATGCTATGGTTCCTATATTGATGAAAATATTCACATCTTATGACAAATTAGTGGTGCCCTCATTATATCGATTACGGAGTGTCATCATAACCTCATCAAATTAACCAAATGTTGGAAATTTAATAAGATGTTTTGCATTGGTTCCTCATATGAGATGTTTTAATGTTAGGGCACCTACTTTCATTATTTCTAGTTGTTCTAGAGTAAACAAATTGGATTTTTCTATGTCAATGAAGTCAAAAGGATATATATCATGGTATCAGGTTTGTATAAGTGAAATATCAATCCAAATTTCTTATTCTTTTATGTATATGAGGGTAATCAAAAGAAGTGTGTAATCCATGGTTGATGATGTTATCATATTTAGATAATTTATTCGACAAAACTAGTGTTGTTAAATAGTCTACGTGTAATTGAATGAGTTAGGCACAAATCATATATGTATATTATTCATAGTAGTATGTAATATCATTATTTTATTCATTCCATTTATTATATAAATTTTCCCACTTGAATCCATCTGACATGTTTCTTTAAATGTGTTGATCTAGTCATGCACCATTTTACTTACTAAATTAATTTCAACCAATTTCTAATGATTTAATGTTAGAAATTATATGTATAGAATCATTATTTCATCTATTAGTATTTATTTATGTGATGTTCCATATTTTTATTGATCCACTTTTTTTATTGTACATCCCTTAAGTTTGGTGCATGATCCATTTTTTGGAAAAATGTAATCTTTCAAGTGTGTTATCATTAAACAAATTTTGAATGATCATTGATTTTCATTTCTCCATACCTTACATTAAAACACCTCATTCTTAGGCTTATTTTATGACCCCCATGTTTGTATTGCATTAGGTTGGTCCTTTCATGTTGGGTTGCTTCTTAGATCACACTCTATAACTTTAACTTTTCCACATTAGTTATGATGTCTTTCTATATAGATATTGCACTGTATAAAAAAACAAAACCAAAATAAACAAACAAAACATTAAACCAAAAATTGTAAACTACATGGTGTTACTAAGTACCCTCTCTCATTTTTTGATGAGATTTTATAGAGATTATTGATGGTAAGGCTTAAGCCTATAACCATTTAAACATCCTGGTATAATGGTTCCTTGAAGATATTTTAAAATAATTATTCTTCGATATGAGACATCATGAATTAGGTAAGGTCCATTTCATAAAATGTGTAGCTTACTTTGGAATGTTCTAAATCTATTATCATATAGTATAATTCTTGCTATAGAAAAAAAATCTTTAGATCGTAGATTGAGATCATACCACAATTTTTGAATTTGCTTACTAACTTCTTATGTCCATTGTCTTATTTTCCTATATTCTTCTATCCTTTTTAAACTCATAAGTCATTCCTATAGAGATTCTTGATCTCCTATTCTCATGATCATTGGAATTCATAGAGTAGAAACTATGTAATCCATTGGCATGATGTTTCTAATTCACAAACTAGCTAAAATGGAGTAAAACCTATCACACACTTGTATTTTGTTCTATACACCCATAAGATCTTAATGATTTGATCTTCCCAATAATCATTTGCATATTCCATATCTTTATGAACATATTTCTAATGAATTTTTTATGCCTCATCTTACCATTGTCTTGTGGATGATTTTTAGTGTTTTTTGGTGGGATATCATAAGCTCCTTTGTTAGAGTCTTGATGGTGTTTATGAAATTTTTTACTATGTCATGAACCAAATTCAATAGACGTCCACATATGGTTATAATATGTTTATACATAATTTTGTCTACATCTTTAGCATTGCATCTTAGTATCATAGTATCTTCCACCTATTTAGTGAAGTAGTCCATCATAGTAATTATGTACCTTGCATTATTGCACTTACTATGCAGATTGATCGATCCTACAATGTTGATTCCCTATTGTTCAAATGTTTTATAAGATAACATAGGATTAAATGGAATTTCATCTCTCTGATTAGACCTTCCCATCCTTTGGAATATGTTATAGTGTTTTCTACTTGATTCACATATTAACAAAGAGTAGGCCACCATATGCTACTTTACAATATCTTCCTTGCAGTGGATTCTTGTACCAAATTTCCACCTATGATTCCCTAATGTGACTCTTCAAGAAGTTTTGTTTGCTCATGCTTAAAACACACTTTGTGTAACACATCATCTTCCCCATTTTGTATAGAAAGACATTGATGATGTTATATGTAAATGCTTGTGTGATCAACTACTTCTTGTCCCTTTCCACATTGTGCACAAGAAAAAATCCTTATTCTATAAAATTATCTATCTTCCATGTTTTCTATCATTATAGAGACTTGAAAAAAATGGGCATATAATGATTCATCTTGAAGTTCTTCAGGTTATTCTCCATTGCATATTTGGCTCAAGTGCTATGGTCCCACATTTTGCCTCCTAGGCTTCACATTGATTCTAAATTGAAACTCTTGAAATATCATCAACTAATGAGATATTCTCTCTCCTACTATGGACTTATTTACTAAGTATCATAGATCTTGGTGATCAATAAAGATTTTAAATGTCATTGATAGAAGGTAATATCTAAATTTATAAATTATGAATAACATTTACATAGCTTCCAATTTTAGATTTATATAATTTTTATCTATAGTTGAGATTTTTTTACTTATGAAATCAATGGGATGGTTTAATCCTCTATCTTATGGTTGTGTAAGAATAGACCCTACCATAGTTATTGAGTCATCTACATGAACATGGAAAGTTTTACTATAGTTGGTAAAGACCAAAATGGGAGTTCTTACTAGCCTCTGATTTAGCTCCACAAACTCTACTTGTCACTCATTAGTTTATTTAAACCTAGTATTGTTGTGTACTAGCTTTTTCATGGGGCCAGATATATTTATGTATCTTTTTATGAATTTATTGTAGTATTTTGTATCCCACAAAAAATATTACACTTCTATAGATCTTATAGGAGGTTGCATGCCCACAATAACTATGATTTTGGCTTCGTCAAATAAAACCCCATCATTTCATACTATATTCCCCAAAGGACACCAAAAAGTGTGAAAAATAAACACTTATTTAGGTTTAGTGTAATATATAGATCTTATTATTGTTCCAACATCAGTCAAAGCTTGGATAAATACTCCTTAAATAAATAAAAAACAACACAATCATCTAAATAGACTTCCAAGAAATCATGAATGAAGTCTTTAAATTCAGTAACCACAACCCTAGATAATAAAATAGAAATATTCTTCAAACCAAACAGTATTACCTTGTATGCAAAATATCCCCTTTATGTTGTAAATGTGATTTTATCTTGATATTATATTATGATCAGTATCTAATGGAAGCCACTAAACCCATCTATAAAATAATACACTTTATGTCCTATGATTGACTCTAGGGTTTCATCTATGAGTAGAATTTGGAATGGATCATTAATGCAGGCATATTTTAGTGCATAATAATCCCCAAACACTCTTATTTATATGGAATTCTTAGGCTTTACCACCATTGGGCTAACCTAATATACTTTTCCAATAGATATATAATGTCTACTTCTTGTATCTATGATCCTAAACTTAGGAGCTTTAGTTGAAAGATAATTCAAGAAACAAAACTAACACAATTTTAATAATTTTATCTCTAAGAAGAGATGTTTTATTGATCAAATTTGTAGATGCAAACATATGCCTATCTCTAAGAAGAGATGTATGATTGCCTTTTTGGGCTACATCTATTTCATACATACTTTTAAGGTATGAGGATGATGTCGAAGGTCACCAATCTTGAGGGAGATGAAGTGGTTTGACTTCCACGATTTACATCATTACAAAATTTTAGAAATTACTATTTTTAGAAACTTACTATTTTTAGATTGCACTATTAAAATTAAAATGTAGGACACTTCCATTGGGATTTTTGGGGTCAAAAACCATCAAGCATAGTTCCATGACATCTCATCATGTTCTCCTCATTCTTATCTTTCCAATGGTTCAAACAGGGAGTCAAACAAAGCTATGGTATAAAAGTTATGGCTCTCAGAAGTTCTACCACCAATTAGGGTAGAACCATCACCTGAATTGTCACCTAAAATGTTATTCAAATCAATCTAATCTAATTTATACTTGAACTTAAACTTCATGTTAGGGTTTAACATATATGGTTGCTTTTTCATATATCATGTGTGCTCCTTTAGCTATATGTGTATCTCACATAGGGAAGGGTCTACCCCTTTTACTTCTATGAACTTTGTTTGAAATACATCTTGGTAATCTCAACATAATTGAAATCCTTTTGAAACCTCATTCTACATCTATTAGTCTTCCAAAGTCATAAGTTTTATCACAAAATCTATCTCAATATTCCCTACCAAATTCTTTAATGGATCCTGATATATTTTTTGGAGCCATTTGTAATGGAGACTTTCACTATTCTATGTCCTTATCACTCTGGATCAAATAATCCTATCAAATCCAATTCTTCATCATTGTCAATAGACTCATCTTGTTCCATCATATTTATGATTTTATTGTAAGGTTTTATTTTGAAAATTTATCTTAAATTATTCTCCTTATAACTTTTTCAAGTTACATTTAAGTCTTTATCCACTTCCTCATATGAAGTAGATTCTAGTGTACTACTGAGATCCTCTGATCATCCATGGCATAAGAAGAGCTTCAATTTCTATAGAGCTTGGTATACCATAGGGTTTTCATCCTAAAAAATAATTATTTGAATAAAATATTTTTGGGCCTATGGATAATTATTATTCTCCCTATTTTTATCTTGATGCATATACCATGATGTCAGAAGTGTTGTCAGTATATACCTGAATACATGTACCCAATATTTGGGTTCTATACCTTACGCATACCATACACCTACTCATTTATGGATGTGAATATATGGACACTACCCTTATTTTAAAAATGACTATTTTTCCCTAATGATATATTGTATTTGGAATTTATCTCATAACAATTTACAACCTCATCCCATTATAATTGGCTTATCTTGTGAACTACCCACCAAGTCATAGCAATTCCCTTTAGTACAAAGTGTACTACACTCACCTTCTAATCTATATTAGGCACATGATTTTATATTATAAAATTAATTTTTCCAAGTCATTATTTGATAAATACTAAGTTAGATGTAATTATATATCAAAAACCATGTGCATCAGACACATCTCATGATTTCCTCTTACCCAGTTCAACATGTGGATATCTGAATCACCACTAATAAAGGACATAGTTTCCCAAGGTAAAAGACATTATTTTTTGGGTTATGAATATTCCATTTATATCACACCTAATTTTTACAATAAATCCACTTCATATGTGTTTATTGATCACATAAATGGTGACTTACATTATAATATTTGGAACTATGGAACATGTTCCTTTGTTATTATAGGTATAGTAAAGAATTGCTTAGTTTGTTATAACTAATTTTTAGGTTCTATTTCTAGATGAAAAATGATACTTTGTAGCTTTTAGTATGTTATGCTTATCTTTTATTCCCACCTTAAACCAACTATTATCTCCATAGGCAAAGGGTGAATCTAACTCTTTGGGCATGATGTATGGATTGCTCTCAATTCTATTTATTAGTATAATGTAATTTTATCCCTTTGGTGTGCCTCAATTTGATTGTGCATTGTATTACTAATCATATGACCATCATAGGCCCACTTATTACCAATTAACATAGGGTATTATGTTTCATCAGTCTTCATGTCAATCACTTTAAAATCCACTTGTATGCTTATGTTAGCATCTTTGATTTCTACATCCTTTAGTTGGCTAAAAGGATCTACCCTACCATAGTCTAAAATGCTTAGCATGATTAGATTGTAACTAAGATTTGATCATATAATAGATTCCCATGTGGATTGAGGGATCATATTGACTATGATATAAAAAATTAAACATAACATTTGGTACTTCATACCCTACCAACTCAATATCCATATGCAATTCAACATCCTAGGGTTTCTTATTTTTCACATACTATACTACCTTGTTAGCTTCTTATTGATCTCTCTATGTACATTCTAATAGGTTACATAAAATATTTATAGAATTTTATGAGATTTATTCATTTTTTAGAGCACTTAAGAGTTTACTAAGGTCAACAAAGGTAGTAAATACTCATTCTCTCATGATGTACACAAATTTTCCATACATTAATGCATCAATGGTTATGGTATCTCCCTCTGATACAACATGTTTTTTAATGTTTTAAAGAACCTAAGTTTCTTGATACATCAAAACCCTTTCTATTATAGGGTCAGGATATTTATCCTATTGAACCTTCTGATTCATTAATCTTATGGCATTTCTAAGGGCAATCTCTACTTTGCATGTTGATGTCATGTAAATACTTGTTGAATACATGTTCCTTGGGATGTGAGTTGTTCAAGTTCACATTTCACATATGCTTCTCTTTCCTCTTTTTCCAATGCTAGAAAATCTTTATTATGGTGTTATTTCAAAACTCTATAATAAATAAAATATATTTACCTCTAAGCATTAGTCAGGAAATTACATTTGAACTGGTTTTAATCGCCACATAATTAGTATATAATTTGTTGACATCCATATTATTCATCATGTCTATGATTTCCTCCTTGATATCGACCTTAGTATCCTCCTCTATACATGATTTCTCTTTATTGAAATACCCATATTGAATACTATAGACCTTCATATCCTCCTTTCCTTTGAGGAGAATCCCAACCCTATTGTTTATGGCCATTATATACCCCGTGCTTTCCTTAGGGAGAAGATGGAGCCCATACTAATTTTTATTGTTGATGCAATACAACATTACATGGTTGTTGATATTAAGGTGATGGAGGAGACCATTCAAACTAGTACTAAGGATACTGAGGAACATATGGTGTAAAACATGTGGAGCCTATGTTTTATATCAATGTGTATTTGGCACCCATCCAAGAACACTTTGCATCACATATGTCATATCTACATCTAGGTTGGGATCCTTGGATTTGTAGATGGAATTTATTGTGCTTTAAATTTGAATACACTACTGGTGATGTATTCCTTAAATTCTAGGAGTGATTAGTAATTCTTATCATCATCATTGTGCAAATTACAGAATCTACAGTACAAAGTCTAAGGTTGTTGAATGTATTATTGTAATAAATGAAATTTGGTAGTCACATGCCCTACTACATGAAAAAATCATATAATTTTATCTTAACTTCTGGTAGTCATTTTTATGGTGCCTCTCTTTCCACACTCCATAAACCATAATCCTAGACTAATCTTATTACTTTCATGTAACTCATCCATATTACATTACACAACATGTATCTCCATAATCCTCTCTCTACTCTACATAAATTGCATTTTCCCAAGCATCAATGTTGTTCTTAAGATAGGTTTGAACAATGTCAAACCTAATCCTAGGTCATAGGCCTTATACAAACATTTTGGCTTTCTCTGTGTCCTAAAATAGAAAGTATACTATGTTCATTACATCCAAAAATCTATGATCATAATCCCACGCTAATTCACCTAATTTTTGTTGAATCTATTTCATCTCTTGGATTTTTTGACTCAAAAATTTATTTAATTTGAATTCAACTATCAACTAGTCATTGACATCCTAAAAACTTATTTTGGAAGTGTATCTTTTGTAGATGAACTCCAAAAATCTTCTAATTAAAGCTCCTATGAGCTCACACTTCTTCGTATCATCTATAGTTACATTTGTAATCTACTATTTCATTTCACAAGTTAGATACTACTAAGGGTTAGTATACCTATCATATGGTTTAAACATGACAAAGACTACTAGATTAATAGCCATTTCTCCTAAGGTAGCACTTGAAACTGATGGTGGTGGTGGTCTAGACTTGGGCAATGTCTTGAGATTTGGTAAAACCTAAAATCTTGCCTCAATTAATTTATTCCTATCCATCACTTTTTTGGTATATACACTATACTTCCCAAATTTATCTTTAAAATAGTCAAACCATGTACTATCTCTACTAGTTTTTGCACTTTTTCTTCTTTATGTTGATAAAATAGGCACAGGCGATGTGTACCCTTGAAATGAATGATCTATATTGGTGAATTTGGATTCATTATAACTTGAACCTGCTTATCATGTGACTTAACATAACTTCTTCCAAAGACTATTATTTATCTTCTCAAAATAATATCCTCCCTTCTAGTTGTGATCTAAAACAAACTTCTAACTATCTATTTATTATCCTTCTCTCTTTCCACTTTCTTCCATCTTTTCAACATTTCTATCTATATCTACACTCTTATTTTTGCCTTATATTTTATGAGGCCCTTTCCTTTCCTTATCCTCATCCTCTCCAAATTATCTTTCTCTCCCATGATCTCCCATTCCTTATTTACCTTATACATTTTTTACTTTACTCTTAATCACATCTGCAATAGGATTATTTTGTTTATTCCATCTTCTCTATTGTTGCATGTCTTTTTCTAGTCTCAAAATTCACTATTCACTCTACTTATCTATATCCTCCATCTTTTGGGTATAGGTTCAAGCTTCCATTCTTAGGGTATTCATTATTAACTTCATTATCACAGACATTCCCATATACCTAGAGTGACTACTTTATGTTGGTAGGAGTAGGGACCATGACCTTTTATACAACCAATATTTTGACAAGCATAGGTAGTTATTCTATAAATTTACTTCTAATGCCTCTCAAATAGATCCTTTGTAGCCTCAAATTAAATTTAGCCTTATACAAAATATTTAGTGATGTATCCTTCAATGGTAGTTTTTACCAAATGATCTATTGCATGGTTCTAATTAGTATCTAACTTTCATAGGTTTTCTAGTCTTTCTTTCATCCAAAATATAAATTATGTTTATCTCAGCTAAAAAAATAGTATTCAGTTCTTGATAACCATGCATCTAGTATTCTAGAAAACTCACACAATTTTTCATATATTTCATTGTATATGCTCTCATGGATAACTTTTTGCATAGAGCCTCTTATTATTTTTACTTCTTCTAGAAAATTTTGAATTCATTCATCAAAACATCATTCCAAGTATCTTTGTTTAGTTATCCATTGAATCATGTTTTAACATCCCCTTCTTACCACACCATTATTAGAAGAGGTTCTTATAAAACCCATCCAAACAAGATAATTTTTGTTTTATGTGCTAAGTCAAAAACATGATTAGAATGTATTCATAATTGTAGAACAAGCAAAGTCTTTCTTCAATTAAGAATTATATAGTTTACCTAGAAACCCACACTAACATGTATAGAACATTCATTATTATTACTAAATGATTAAACATATTTGAGCAAAACAAAGAATTCACTATGCAAAAAACAAGGACAAAAGACATTTTGGAAAACCATTATTAGATCTATATATTCATCTCTATCTTTTTTAAACTCCTTTCCATTAAAACTAATCACTATGTATAGAATTTTACATTCATTTGTTACTTCACAATCATGTTGACCAAATTTGACCCTACAGGTCAAATTGGGACCCCTATAGGTAAAACCTTGAGTTTTTATATGTTTTATGGGTCTAATATATTTTCATGGGGTGTATTATAATTTATCTGATGTCATTTAATATCATATTATCCTTGGTCTTAGTCATATTAGTCAATTTGTCATTTTGAGTCTTTTTGGGGTCAAAATAGGGCATTTAATGAGTTGTAAAAACTCCTTGGGAAGTATGAAGGTGTAATAAGTGTGATTTCACATGAAATATTTTCCATTATGCCTAAATAAACTATTCATAACTGAAAGTGATAGGTTCTTCAGAAGAAAGAGTAATTTTCGTGGGAAAAGAGAAGAGTTTGGCACTTGTATGACACATGGGGGAAGGTGACATAAGGGAAAAGCTCATGTAACATCCCTTCATATTCATCACACTTATCTTAGTTATTAACATGATTTTAAATTTATAAAAAGGTGCAAAACCATTATGATCTTATTTCTCTTAATTTATGTTCATTTCTTAATTAAAGAAGAAATAAGAAACTAGTAATAAGGGTGTGGTTGAAGAACCTATTTATTTATGCACACATGACCTAGATGATTGTAAATATATCATATTTATCTTGAGAAGAATTAAATATAGATAAAAAAATCACCCATGCAAATGGGTTATTAGATGGGTGGTAAGGTGGACTGCCTAGAGTGAGCTAGATTTGAGAAGCGTAAGCTTGCTAAGAGGCTCTCAATCCACTCTTTGATAACAGTTAAGTTGAAAGAGATAAAAGGAAGTACTTGAATCAATTTTTTTTTTAAAATTAAATACAAGAATAAATATATGCTTGATAAACATAAATAGACTAAATATAGCAATAGTAGGCCAATACTAATGCTAAAGAGGTCAAGTTGGGTTTAAAAAATAGGTGAGGTCTCTATGAATAAGCAGGGACATAGAATGTGGAATTTGGTTGAGGGTAAGTGGGTATAAATAACTTGATATTATTTCTTACCATAGTGACTATTGGTAATCAAGGTGAATATCGGTGGTTTAGTTGATTGTTAGTAGTTAGGTAACCATCGATGGTTGAAGGTGACCATCGATGGTCAAGGTGACCATCAATGATTCTTGTAGATTTTGAAAGTCTTCAAAAAAGAGTTTGGTTTAGATTATAGAAAGGGTACAGTAAGTGGTTTGGGATTTGGTTAATTTCCAAAGTTAAGGAGATAAGATGTAGAAGGTCTGATGTGGGTAGGGAAGTCAAAAACCAAACAAATAGAACCTACAATACAAAATGTACCTAGTTTATTTCTTGATGGTTGATGGTTGATCCTAGAGTAATTTTGGTAGAGTAATAGTACTTTACCTCAAGATTAATTTTGGTAAAGTTTTAGGTCTCTGTTATAGCTATTAAATTTTTGGAAGGAAGACTTGCTAGTTGATGGCTTGATCGCCTGTGTGTGAGAATGCTTGATTATGGATCCTTATTCACCTCCTACTCCCCTCATTTTATACGTAAAGAGAGATGGATGTAGAAGGTTCCATAAGAGGTTAGGTTGTTAATTTCAATGCATCATTATGTGTTATCACTAATTAAGGAAAAAATATTAAATTATTTCATATTAGCTTGTATAAAATTGGTTAGGTGTTTATTCAGGTGGTGGGGAAGGGACATAACTATCGATGGTCAAGGTGACTATTGGTAGTTAAGTTGACCATCGACAGTCGATTGCCAAAATTTAAGTGTGGTAAAAAGGGGTAAGTTAATGATTTGGTTATCTAATTAGCTAACTTGACTTGGGGTCATGATCAAGGGTTGGGTAATGGTCTGATCTAGGGGTGTTTTGACATTCGTAACTACAGTGTGTAGAATTTTGGTGTCTATATTTTCCCCCTTTTTATTATGTAGTTTCTTTTAGCAAACTATAAAACAAAAAATGGATTATGGGTCAAATTTTGGTTGCCTCAAGTATGGGAAGAGGTGTTCCCTCTCAAACCAAGAGTCAATGAGGTGAAACCAAAATCGAGTTGGAGTTTGATAAGCAATTATGGTGAGTTACAAGGTTGGTGACAAAATAGGGGGTTGGGAATTTGAAGTGCAAACATGCACAAAAAAATTAACTAAGTGTGATATTTTAGATCATGCATAGACTAAGTTTCCATAGTTGGTAAAAATAAGTTCAGTGCTATACGGACAAGTGAAAAGTGGACCACAAGACTATAGGTGTGATGGTTGGAAACATTCATAAATGCAAGTCTCCTAGATATGTTTGGTGTTCTCATAGGTATTTGAGGTAGGAAGTGCTCCCATAAAAAACACAAATGGTCTAGTTATGCAAATTCAAATTTTCAACATGGCAAGGTTGTTCTATGTGATCAAAAAGACCAAGCAAGGTCAATGTAAACTATGTGAAAATTTAGGTCAAAAATGGCCAACAATGAGGTGGATGTGATCTGATGGTTGGCTGGAGAAGGGTAATATCCAATGGTTTAGGTGGGTGGGATAAAGGTTATCTCCTAAAGTAGCACTAAGGTGTAGGTGCCTAAAATTAAAAAAGTGATACCTTGACTATCAATGGTCAAGGGTCCCAAGATCAACCATCAATAGTCACCCTAACTATCAATGGTCAGGGGAAAACCCTAAAAGGTTGAAGGATAAAAAGTGAAAATAGAAAATCATTTTCACTTTTAGTGGTTTATTTCTATGACTCCTATACATTTGAGAGTTTGGCATTTTCTCAAGATTAATGACAAAGTGGGGTTGAGGCATTGACTCAATGATTTATAATTGGTTGATTTTTGGTGAGGTGGACCACAGGATGCAAGGTGGATGAAGATATGATTGAGTGGGAGGAGCCAGGATTCCTTCTCAATGCTGATCGAGGAATGAGGTAAGGGTTGTACTAATTTGTTAGATTAGTTAATTTTTATATTTGTTAGGTGAATTTGGTGAGTTTTGTTTGTGATTTGGGGAGGGTTTTGGGGTTTGCCCTAGGAGGGCAAGTATGAGATGGTAGTGGTAGTATAGGAGGGGCTAGTGATAATGGTTCCTTGGGGCATAGTTTATACAATATGATATATGTAGATGTATATGATTTTGATACTGGCCTATGAGCTAATGTAGTGAGATGTATATTTTTGAGAGAGAGAGATTCACATTGTTATATGTACTATTTATTTCGATGACATGATGTATATGATGTTTATTATGATATATAGATGTGATTTATGCTTCATGGTTCATGGTTTAAATGTTTTGATATTTTATGCTTTATGAGATGTAGACTCAGTAGCTTAGGCATGTGATGATTATGAATGATGTTTATGATTATGATGATGTTTTGTTTTGTTCATGGATATGATGTTTATGATTTATGGTTCTAGATATGGGTATGATGTTTATGGTGTTTTTATTTTGATGGTTTCAATTATGGTTATTGATGTGGTTTATGATGTTATAACTATGTGATGGTATGTTGATATGATTATGGTTATGATATGTTGTTATATGATGTGATTTTTGAGTAGGGATAGGAGGATAATCATGGTTATATATATGTGATGTGGTTTGTTTTGTTTGATGATAGCACATAAAGTAAGTTAGTTAACAAACTAAATGTGTGGAAAGAGAAAAGAATGAGGCATATGTCCAAGTGAATACATGAACCATTTATGAGAAGATAAGAAAAAGGCATGATGATCCTTTTTTGTTAAGGACTAAACAAAACTAAAGTTAGATTGGCCTAATGAGCATAATCCCTTTAAATTCTTTGCATTAACATGCATTGGTTTATAAAAAGGTGTCTTGATCACATTGTGTCAAGTAAGCTCAAAGTCGCTTGATTTGTAGATGGTAAAAAGGGGAGATGGGTGGTAGGTAATATGAAGGGAAAATGGGTGATAAGTAAGGTAACCTTATGTGAGTTAGTTTTCCCCTTCTATAGGTGACCTAATAACCATAATAGAAAAATATATGTCATATTCAAGGTGTAGACTGATTGATGCGAGAAGTCTACTAATGCTATATATGAAAGTTGATTACAACTTTCTTGAGATAGCTTGTTTTGCTTTTGATATAGGGTCTTTTGTTATTTTGTTTTGATAGGTTTGTGAAGCTGATCGATGTGAGAAGCTTAAAATGATTAATTTTGACAAAATTTGACTTATCCATCATTCTAAGGAGTGGTCTAAGTTTATATTTGTTAATTTTGGTAGCTGTACTTCAAGGGAGCAGTTTATCTTTTTAATAAATTTAGAGTTTGGACAACTATCCTCCAAGGAAATAGTCTACATGCTAGAGATGTTTGACCCAATGACATTTAGGTATCCCAAATTGTTTTTATGCTACAGTAGACATGGAAAAGTCTATTTAGGCTTAGAGGTTTACTATTGTGAGGGAAAAACTTATAGCATAAGAGGTTAATGATAGGTGAAAGGGGTGGTTTTGAGAGATAATGGCCATGAGATTCCATCCAATTAGGGATGAAAAGTATCCATGAGAATCATACCATGGGTAGACCTATGGTACCCATATTAAAAATTAGGCTATGATTGTGATGGTTAATTACATGGTATTATGTTGTAATCGGTTGTCTTTAAAGGGATAATATAAAAGTGTGAGGAAGGTGAAAATCTCGTAAATCAAAGGACAAGCTTATGTTACATGAAAATTGAGTTTGATCCTTATTTTAACAAAATAAAGGATGCAAATGCAAAGCATTGAGAGGCTCAAGTTCTGGTTTTCTTTCAAGAGAGGATAAATTATAAGCTCTTGATCCATACTTATGGGTCATGATGTAGAGTCCAAGCCAATTGAAATCAAACTTGCCTCACTTGATTTTCTCCATATTGGTCACATGTTTATTTTCCTTTAGGATAAGGTCTTTGATGTTGAATTCTCATTCTTTCAAGTGTTTATTGTAGGTGCACTTGATTCACTCTTGGAAGATGTGAAGGTGGTTAAGTGTAAAAATGAGATTCTAAAGTGGTATAAACATCATGTAGATACATTATTGGGATCATTTAAATCTTATCTCTTACAAACTATTCCTCAATCTACAAAAAAGTTTGATAATACAATGGCTTCACTTGCTTCACACATACCCTCTTCGTCCTCTTCTTCAAGAATCTATGTCATCGTGCATCACTTAACATTACCCTCTTATGTATCAACTAACATCCTCTTTATTATAAATGTAACATCCAACCCACATGAATTATGGTACAAGTAACTCACAGATTATCTTTACTTCTCTATTACCCATTCTGATCTCTCCAATAATGGGAGATGTGCCTTTATAAAATGTATTTCTCATTACCCTATGCTAGGGGGACTTCTCTAAAATCAAGGTTTTGATGGTCTTTTTCTTAGATCTTTCTAGGTGGCATTCATCAAGTAGCTCAAGTCATGTTAGATGCTTTTGATGATATTTGCTCTTCAAAATGATATATTTCAAGGATATGTGTAGAGAATGAATCTAGACTTCAATAGGTAAGACTACCTCTACCTTGAAGACCAGAGAGAATGGGGTAGCACCCTTAGAGGTTTGAATGCTAGTGTGATATGACCATAAAGTGAATTGGATGTGCAAGTATCAATCCCAACCAAAAGCATTGAACACTTTGGTTAACATCTTTTTGAGGGTTTTTTTAGAGGCTTTTGCCTATCCATTTGCTTATAGATGATAAGGCAAGGAAAAGCTTAACTTGATGCCAAATACGTCATAAATACCTTGGACTTGTTTATTTTTAAAATACTTGTCATTATTGGTGATGATATTATGGGGAACACTAAAATGATAGATGATATGATGATTGATGAAGTCGATGATCTTTTCTACTTTGGTCAAGATGAGAAGAATAGCCTCCACCTCTTTGGTGAAATATTCAGTGGTGGTGATAATGGAGTGGTGCCACTATGAATAATGAGGATTAATTTCCCTAATGATATCTAGTCCCCATTATGAGAAGTCACAAAAGTCCTTGGATAATTTAAGGCCATGGGCTAGTGTGTGATGTAAATTGGCATGTTGCTAACATTTAACACACTTCTTTACATAATCACAATAGTCTTGGTTGAGGGTGGGCTAATAGTATCCAAGGCAAAGGATACGTTTAGTGATAGCTAAACCACTAAAGTGTCCCCCACAAATTTTTTCATGCATTTACTTGATAGCATGGGAAGATTCATGATTATGTAGGTAATGGATAAGGATGCTATCAAAACCATGTTTGTACAGGATTCTCCTAGTATGGTATAATGAGAGGTATTATAAACAAAGGCTCTTTAATCATTCCTAGATAGGTTGGGAGGAATGATGTCAAGGTTAAGGTAGTCAAAGGTTTGCTAATACCAAATGTTTGACGGAGAGTCCTCCACAATAAAAATAGTAGGGAGGTTAGATTGGATATAAGAGGGTGTGATAAAATGATGGATGGTGAAAAAGAGTTTGGAATGGGATTATTGAGATGGGATTTGGGAAATAAGGGAATCCATCATATCCATGAACTTGTTGGTATATTGTGGAATAGATTGGATAAGGTAATGATAAAATGATGATAAGAGTACATCTACTAATTGCTTTTAATTTTGTAATACATCATTCTTACATTGGTAGGATCCATTGACCTAGTTGGCTAAAAGTTGAGAATCACTAAAGACACTAATCATATTGACTCCTAAGGTTAGAGTAGTTTGGAGACCTATTAGTATGGCTTAATACTTAACCATGTTGTTGGTACACTCAAAGTCAAGTTTGAAAGAGAGAGGAAGAGATTCACCATCGAGGGGAATGAGAATAACTCCAGTACCCCCACCACACTAGCATTTTTAGCCATCAAAACATATGGTCATTTGGTAGGTGATGTCCTCTTGAGAAAGAGTCATGATAGACTCATCTAGAAACATAAGAAGAAGTGGTTAGTATGTGACAAATAATATTTATCCAATTGATTAGCAATGACTTTCCCTTTAATAGCCTTGTATTAGAGGAACTCAAGGTTAAACTCAACTAGGATCATAAGCCACTTAGCCATTCATTGGTTTTGGTATGGTTTAGAGTACATGTACTTGAGTGGGTCAATGCTAGTGTTGATTAAGAAGGTAATGATAAATTTTGGTATCCATAAAGACTAAGGTGAGGTAAAGTTTCTTTGTATGGGTGTATCGATTTTGATACTATATAAGTGTTCCACTTATATAATAGACAATTTGCTCTGTCTTTTGTTCATCATGATGAGTGAGCATTGCCCCTAGGGAATGGTTAGTGGTGGATATATAAAGGTATAAGGGTTGATTTTTAGGAGGGGTTAGTCCTCTTTAGATAGATACATAAGTATGTTATCTCCTCAACTAGAGGAGTGGAGGTGGTTATTTCCTTTGTTTGGGTATCCAAAGGAATGGAGGGTGATTTAACCACTTCGATAAGGGGAGTGAAAGAAGATATTATTGAGGTAATGGTTTCCTCTATGACAAGTTCATTGATAATCACATTGACTATATGGACTTCATGAACATGAGATGATTCTAGTTTATTATCATCATGATTGGTAGAGGGGGCATGGTTGGGAAAAGGTTGTTGAAAGATGTCAAGTGATTGATTTAGGGATGCACTTGGATTATCTAATGCAAGTTCTCCCTTATCAATTAAGTTTTGGATAATGGTCTTGAAGTTGTTTCACCTACTAACGTCATGTCCAATAACATGATGGAAGTCACATAGATCATTCTCATTGTACCAACCACATATAGGATGAGAAGCATTAAATTATAGAGGAGGTTTTATGGGGGGAAGCTATATGATGTTGGATTTGAGAAACTATCCAAAATTAAAGAATATGACTCCCCTAGTGGAGTGTACTATTTTGGGATAGCCCAATTTTGATTTTGGTTTTGTTGATTGGAGTTGTTAGAGGAGTTGGTTTAGTTGGGTTGGTTGATAACTAGAGGTGGGCTTGTTTTAAGGACAACCATGTTTACAACTGCCTTTCATTTTGTGTTGGGGTAGTTATATTATTTGGTGGTTTTGGATGTGGAAGGGTCATTGGATCTGAATCTAGAGTTTTTATTTCCTAATTTTAACTTCCCCTTGTCAATAGATCTGATTTCTAGTTTGCATGCCATGGTGAAAGCCTCATCAAAGGTTCTAAAAGTTTGAACCTACAAAGTGGGGGAAATATGTTTAGCACAATCTTGAAAGAAATTTTGATCAAATTAGGTTGGGGTAAGAAGAAAGAGAGTTAGTTGATAATACCTCTCCATTATGCTATGAAATTAGCAATTGACTCATCATCAAACTACATAATGGAGTAGAGGTTGGTGATAAGGAAATTTTTAGATATATTGATGGAGAAGTGATCTAAAAAGGTTTGGGCAAGTTGAGAAAAAGAAAAGATGGAGTGCTTGGTGAGATCACTATACCAATCCAAGGCTGGTCCAGATAGAGACATGGGAAAAGTATGAAGGAGAAGGGTATCATCATATGCAATCAAATAACAAGAATGGTAAAATGCTCTTAAGTGTTGTTGGGGGTCCTCCTTGCTTTAGAACTTAGAAAATTTGGGTAGTTCCCATTAAGGAGGGTAAGGTTGGAGAGGGATGGATGGGTGAATAGGTTTGTTACAAATCTGGTCATAATAAAGGAGGTTGTGAACCCCAAAGATAGATGATTCTAGGTTGGTGATTTTGTCCATCAACATTTTGACCAAATCTATTTGGGGTTGGGGAACTCCATAATTGTATGGTAAGTGTTGTTGAGGTTGGGTGGATGTAATAAATGGTATAAGGTTGAGAGGATGCCACATGTTCATGTGTGGTCATTGAGGGTTGGGATGATGCCACATAAGGTTTAATGGGAACAAAATATTGGGTATAAGGTGCTACATATCCTTGTGGATTAGGAACATAGTGTGGGAAGGGTGTCATAGGTATTTGTTAAGGGATAGATGTGACCTAGTTGGGAGGTATGATTGAATTGGTATATTGGGGAATTGATATGGATTGGGTTAGTTGGTTGGGGGTGAATGGTGACTTTAGTACTGATAGGTGGAAGGGTGGAAGGTATAGAAAGCACCATATTTTGAAGTGTGGTGGAGATTGGTAGGTCAGTAGTGATGAGAGAGATAGTGAAATATGGGAATAAGGTATCCCCATGGTGGATGTGGTTTGGGTAATTAAAGGTAAGGTTTACCTTATGTTAGAGGAGTTGTTAGTTGGTGTAGGGATGTTTGGTTATTGATTGGGTTATTTGATTAAGTTTGGGTGGAGGTAAGAGGTGGATTATCAGTGGAGGAAGATGCTTGGGTGATCATAGGTTAGGTGGAGGTAGTGTCAATCATAATATGGGGTGGCATCCCATAGGTGGATCTATACGAGGAACTAAAGTAGTAGATGTGTAGTGAGAGAAGGTGTTGAGGTAATGTTGAAGGGTCATGGGGTTTTTATCAAGGAAGGTAACAAAATTTGCATCACCTTTGACAGCTATATGAGGCATGGTAGGAGGGTGAGAATGATAGGGAGAACCGTCAACATCTAAAGTGTATTCCATAGATGAAGAAAAAGAGGAAGATGGTTCTTGGTTGGTTTGGTTCCTCAATTGTTATCTAGTAAAGACCATGTGAGGAATAGAAAGGAAATAATGAAAATACCACAACTTAAACACAAAGCAAGAAAAATAAAAATATCTCAAGGTAATCAAAACATACACAAAATTATGTTTAAAAACTTAGGATTCTTTTTATATCACTTTTGGCTTATGCCTTAGAAAGTGTGAAGAAGAACTTTGGTTTGTAGATCAAGTACTAAAAAGGAAGTCTAAGGTTAGTTTTAGGTGTTAAAGGCTATCAAAAATCTAAATTGAAATTTAGTACATGGCTTGATATTGGGGCCTACCCCTCACTTCACACACCATAATGATAAGGGTGTCAGGTGCTTAGCCAAAATATACTAAATTTTAGAGTTTAGACCTAACCAGAGAGCTGAATTTTGGTTTTTTTTATTGGTAATGACCTCCAAGTAAGATAGCCAAAGGGTAAGGTTTACCGCTAGGTGATGAAATCCTATTCGAGCATTATGTCAATTTTTTTGATGTGTTGATTGATTATGCAATTTGGTAAAGTGTGTGAGAACAAGAGTGAAACTATGTTTGATTACTTTGCTTTTAAGTTAACTAGATGAACTAAAAACATGCAAGCAATCAATGTATGCAATGTTTATTTTATACCCAAAATAAATTTTGAATTTCATTGTATGAGCATATAATAAAGGAAGAAAATGTCACCTAGATGCTAGTAGGTCCCACCAGGGGTGCCAAAATGTTTCTCTCAATTTTTTCTCATTTCTTAATTAAAGAAGAGGTAAGAAACTAGTAATAAGGGTGTGGTAGAAGAACCTATTAGTTTGTGTGCATGTAATCTAGATGAGTGTGAAGAGTTCCTCTTTGTCTTGGGAAGAATGACCTATAGATAAGAAATCACTCATAAAAAGGGGTTGTTAGATGGGTATCAAGGTGGACTGCCTAGCGTGAGCTAGATCTAAGAAGCGTGAGCTTGCTAGGAGGCTATCAATCGACTCTTTGATAAAAGTTATGTTCAAGAGATAAAAGGAAGTACTTGCATTAAATAATAGAAATAATAGAAATGAAATGAAATACAAAAATAAATAGATTATTGATAAATAAAATAAACTAAATATAGAAATAAAGGGGAAATACTAATGCTAAAGAGGTTAAGTTGGGTTCAAAAAATAGTTGAGGTCTCTGTGAATAGGCAAGGATATAGAAAGTGCAATTTCATTAAGGGTAAGTGGGTAGAAATAACTTGTTATTTCTTACCACAGTGACTATCGATAGTTAGGGTGATCATCAGTGGTTAAGCTAATCATTGATAGTTGGGTAATCATCGATGGTTAAAGGTGACCATTAGTAGTCAAGGTGACCATCAGCAGTACCTATAGATTATAAAATTCTTCAAAAAAGAGTCTAGTTAAAATTATAGAAAGGAGTTAGTAAGTGGTTTAGGATCTGTTTAAGGTCCAAGGCTTAGGAGATAAGATACAAAAGGTCTAATGTGGTTAGGGAAGTTAGAAACCAAAAAAATAGAACCTAAAATACAAAATGTAACTAGTTTTTTGCTTGATGGTTGATCCTAGAGCAATTTTGGTAGAGTAACATTACTTTGCCTCAAGAGCAATTTTGGCAGAGGTTTAGGTCTCTATTGTAGCTATTGAACTTTTGGAAGGAAGACCTATTATTTTATGTCTTGATCACCTATGTGAAATAATTCTTGATTATGGATCCTTATTCACCTCCTAGTCCCCTCCTTTTATAGGAAAAGAGAGATGGAGATAGAAGGTTCCATAGGAGGTCAGGCTATTGATTTTGATGCATCATAATGTGTTAGCATTGGTAAGGTGAACATATTAAATTTTACCATGTTATCTTATATAAATATGGTCAATCATCTATTCATGTGGTGGGGAAGGGACCTTACTGGTGATGGTCAGGGTGATCATCAATGGTTAAGCTGACCGTTGGCAATCAAGTGTTGAAGGTTAAGTGGGGTAAAAATGGGTAAGTTAGTGAGTTGGTTAGCTAATTAGATAAATTGACTCAGGTTCATGGTCAAGTTTTGGGTAATGGTTTTATCTATGGGTGTTTTGACATTTAAAATTGTAGTATACGTAATTTCAATGTCTATAACTCCTTTCTTGCCCTTCTAAACATGTAAAAGTGATCAACATGGTCATGATTTTTATAGTCAATAGAAGAGGTTCTAGGCCAAATTACTTTATGATTTTAAATTAAACTCATATATAATTATTTCCATAATAACATTTTGAATAATGGTGGCTTGTGCTTTATGAACCATCCTCATGAAGTTGACTATGTTTTTCTGCTTGCCAATCTATTTACCCTAAAGATTTTACTCTTGTTTGGATGTTTCCATAAAATATAGCTATTCATATTGATTATAGAAGATGTTTAATCCATACTCTAATTATATCCATGTTTTTTTTATCATTTCAAGGTTTTTTGATATGCAAATCATCTTAAGTTACAAGAGGAAGCACGTTCTATGCAACAAGTAGGTTTTCACTATTTCAAGACTTTCATGCCTTGATGGTGACTTCAGGGGGGTTTTATGTTCATTTAAATGTTTTAAATTATATAATGATTCCCTTTACCTTTCAAATTCATTCTTAAAATCAATTCCCTTGAGTTGCAATCATAAACAACATATAGTTACCTCTTCACCCATTTTCTCTTGCTACCATGATTGAATCACATATAATGAAGGTTTGTATAGCCTTCATGAAGATTTAAGTATTAGTTAAATGTGTTAATCATTATCTTAAGCAATAAAAAACAGTTTAAACCTTATGAATAATGTAAAATGCAATTGTTGCAATCATACACAACACTTTCATATAGTCCACCATTGGAAAGTGCATCTAGAAGAACCTCCCTAATGATGTCATACTAAGATGGAAAACTTGAAGAGGTGTTTCAATATTTAAATAATGATAGGATTCCATTTGAACATTTTTTTAAGGCTTTAATTGATCATAAACCTTTATATCTTGCATACTTCTCAGTTTTGCTTATTGTCTTTATATATATAAATAGCCACCTATAAGTAGCATTGATAGAGACTGAGGGTACTTGATAGAGGAATTCAGACAAGATGGAATCCTTATTTATAGTATTAATAGGTTTAGGGACCATATAATACTTGTATGAGGTGTAAAGTGGCAAATTTATGTTAAAATCCACCTTCCAAAGATCTAATAATAGTATACATGGACCTTTTCCCTAAAATGAGAAAATAGAGCTCTGAGGCTTTTGGCCAAGGCCATAATACAAGGTTAATAAGTGTTCTGAGGCATATAAATGGAAAAATATTGTATCCCCTACATAATATAAAAACTTGGAAAAAATTGGAAGGTAGAGGATCAGTGGAGGATGATTGTTAAAGAGCTCTAATATACACTTTTATGCATTGAGTTTAAATAATAATATCTATAGGTTTTGAGCTACAAAGTGACCTTAACACTTCAAGGTGATAACAAGTCATACTTATATGTTTTTAATGGCCTTAGTGAGTGATATACACACTAATAAACATATATATCATCTGGATTGGGTTGATATGTAGGGTTTTAGGTTCAATGCACACCTACATGAGTCCTCTCATTTAAAATTAGTCACCTACAACCAGCCAAAGGTGAAAGTTTGAAAAGATGTTTCTATCTTATGAACCTAGATTTTAAGCACCTTAGAGAATGATTTGGACGTTTTTGGTAATAAATAACATTAGGATAGGTTATAATACTATGCTTTGAATCTCATATGCACTTACAAGACCCCACATAGTCAGTTGTAGTTGACTGTGATGGGTAGAGAACCAAGGGTTTGAGTTTGATGTGGTCTAGCCTAGGAAATATGAGATAAATGATAATATTATCCTATGGGACTATATATAAGTTTTTATATATTTTATTTAATCCCAAACAATCATGGTCACCTACAAGTGCCCTTCTAAGACACAAAAACATAGTCCACTATAACTGTGATAGACAGTGAGCAAATTTGAGGATTTGAGTGTTGGAAGTGCTTAAGAACAAAATAAATGAGTAAAAAATAATTTAAAATGACCCTAAGGTATTAATTAAAACTAATTAATTTTTTTCTACAATCTCAAACATGCATGATGACCTATAAGATTCATTGTTAGGGAAGACAGGCAGGGTAACATAGTCTTGAATAGGCAAGTAGTATGAGGGACATGTGAGAGGATGGAGGGATGAATGAAGGTTAGAAAACATCCATCATGGTAAAATTTTTATTATGTAACTTTCATGATAAACATATAATAAATAGAGGGACTCAGAGGATACATTACATAGTTCACACTAAAACATTGTGTACAATCTGCCTCGAACAACTCTATCTTGGGTCTTAAAGAATTTGGGAGGTCAAATCATCATAAAAAGGTATAAAAATTGGTAAATTTTTTTTTATGTTTTGTATAATCCCCAAAAATATTCATTATTTTTTGAGGAAATAGGGGAGTGTCTTTTGTTTTGACTCAGACAAAGGGCACTCCCCACATACACAAACCCTATAGGTTTGGAGAGTAGGGATGAAAGGTGATCTAAGGAGATAATTTAAACTTTATAAGAGATTTGGGAAGATTTATAACACACATTAAAACATGATAAAACAATAAATTAATGGTGAAGCTTAACAGGGTATCCCAAGCCCTAAGTTTGCAAGCAAGCTTAAAAGGTAGGGTTTTCACCTAAAGACCACATGTAAGACCAATTTCACTTCTATATATAATTGAGATTTATAAATAATTGAAACATATCCATGGGATCATATTAAATGTATCTAATCTATTGTGATATAGGTAAATACATCAAAAAATTCATTTTAGGATTTAAGGTGCAAACAAGCTATTAGGCATGGTTAGGCCTGATGCCCAAATGAGAGGTCACCTTCAATTATAGAATGAGATTTGCTTTCTAAAAAGTTATCAAGTGATTATAGGATTAATTTTTAGGTTTTCAATCCTTTTTAGTGTATGATAAACCATAAGGAAAGCTACTTTAGCTCAGGGCTACATCAGAGCTATGGAAAATGGAGAAACAAGCTCGATAGGAGAGGTTTGATTGCTCACATCTTTCATGAGGATTTGCATGGAGGTCATGGAGGTTTAGATTGGTTATAATGGGTCTTTAAATCTAGTCTAGTGAGATTTTTTTACATCTTCAATGCCATAACTTTATGAACAAATCATAGGAGCAAAAATAGACCCAAACCCTTGATAAAACCTTGGAGTGACCAGTTTGAGTAAATGGAGATATAAGATACTATAATGGCATATTTTTCCCAAGATGATGATTTTATTTGATATAATACTCTCTTAGGATACTCCCCATGCTTTTGGACTGTATGGAATTGTATGGATGGGGTACAAAACAAGGTTTTATTGACCTTTTTGTGTGTTTTGTAGGTTCTAGAAGGAGTCCAAAGATGAAATCAAGGTTTGGGGAAAGCTTAAGACTTAATATAACTCACTAAAAACATTTCATGCCTTTAAAAAACTCCTAAGTGTGATTATCATCTATTTCATCTTAGCCAATCAAAAATGGCATAGTGAGCATGATGGTGAGAAGTGTGGAAAATTCAAGTGGATGGGTTTTTAAGGTGTGCGTAAGTAGTCTAAGGATATGGAGAGTATTTAAAATTTTCATCCACTCCATCTCATATATTTTCATGTAAAAATAAATCAAATTTTGAGGCCAAGTGTGAGGAGTGACTGAAAAAAGAGTTTTTAAGACTATAGGAAGTGATAGATCACTTCTACGAGATTTCATATGACCAAGACTACAACCAATGTATAAAGAGGCATGTTTGAAAGCCTTCCCTCTCATTCCAATCATCATATATATCCCTAGTTATCTTTTTTATTTTCAAATAGGTGTGGATAATTAAGGAGGTTTTCTAAGCCAACATAAGGAGTTTTGTGCCACTTTTAATAAGTTTCATGCCTTGTATAGACACTTGTAATCCCTGACCTTGCATGGTTTATTTCACATATTCTTCTCATACATATGTAACTCCTTTTCTCAGCTTGAAAAGTTTCCTTGTGACCTTTTGACTTCTCTCTTCTCCTCTCTCTCAAGTTCTATAAGAACTAGCCATTTTGGCCTTTATAACTTATGATCCACCTAAGTATGGTGAAGCCCTACTCATTTACATACCATTTGATCAATAATACTACTAATGTTTACCACTTCCATGACTATTTATAGTGTTTTTTACTTGGATTATTGATTTTACTTACTGATGATTTGTTGTTTCCTTAGCATAGTTATTTTATTCTCTCACTTATTTGCAGTTGGAAAACTTCTTCATGTAGGGCATGTGAAGTGTTTTATGATATGTCAAGGTTGAGTAAGTTAGTATATTAAAATGGATCCATTTTAGGCCTCTTGTCTAGTCCTTATAACCTAAACATTCATAACAACCTCATAATGCAACGTTGATGTGAGAAGATGTAGATTGGAAAAGTGTATGTTTGGTTAGTCCCTTGTTCTCATGTGTAACATGTAGCTAGTTGGTAGTAATCAACTATTTTGGTGTATCACCTCCCTTAGGATATTTTTATTTTAGTTTTATCTCTCCCTTTTCCCTCATAAATTTTAGGTGTAATAGTGATCCAAAGTGGTACATCAAGGGAGATGGCCCTATCTAGATATTTATCTCATTCATAGGCTACCCAAAAGCCTAGAGGTGTTTCAATTATGCCACTTGGATGAGGAAAGCTGAGACATCTCCTTAAAGGATACAAATCTAAGTGAAAATATTTTTTGCATGCCCATCGAGACTCTTAATTTAAGAGGTTGAAATATCTTTGTTGTTGTCTTTCAACAATCAACATTTTGGGGTATCTATCCAAGCATCAATGGTGACTCTAAATTTGCATCAACTAGTTAAGTAGCCCAAGTTTCTTTTTAAATATTATTGGTAATATATTTATTTGTGTTCTTTCTTTCAATGAGGTTCTATGGCTAATTTTGGTGTTGAATACTATTTCACACAAGTTGGTGAGACATCTCAAACTTATGGCATTCCCTATCAACCTTGGTGTGATTCTTACCAATTTTGTCACTGCCCTTACCAACCCTAATATGACCATTTTCAACCTTATCATGATTTGTATCAGCCTTATAACTATCCTTCTCAATATCTTGCTCCTCCTAGCCAACCTAATCACTTCTCAAGTAAGTCCATCTAAACCTTCAAGTAAAATATTTTGGTATATGAGAAGTACATGTTGGATCTTGATACACTAAGGGGATATGGTCAAGAGGTTCCAAATAATCTTATTCATAAGGTGAGAGATGCATTAGAGCTGGTTAAAAGATAGTGGGTAACTATTGAGAGAGCCAATTGGTAAAGTCTCATAAGTGAGATATTAGATGTGAGTGGCCTAGTTTCATCCTTGGAAGATAGGCTAAAAATTCATGAGAAGCAACCTCACCAAACCTATCAACCTTCATATCTACTTCCCCAAGATTACTATCAGTCCTACTTGACCCCTATTCATGAGCCCAATCAAGATGATCAAAGCCATCTTTTTCCCAATCAATCGAAAGAGAGAGTTTGAAAGATAAACTTGGTTTTTGAAGTAAATTAAGTTGGCCAACATGTAGGTGAATCAATACATCTCATTAGTAAAAAAATTGGAATCTAAGCTCTCATTTCCCTCTCCCTTTACATCCTCACCTTAATAAGTGACCTCTAGCTGTGAAATCTTGAGTTGGAGACAAAGTGGAGAGTGTAAGATTAAGGAGATCCCAAGTTTCTTGAAAGCTTCATCCACTCCTAAAAGTGTATCACTACATCAAGAAGAGACTCATAATCCCAACATCCTAAGCTAGAATAAGATAGTGAAATCATGGGCAAAGGAAAAGGATAAAATCCTAGACAAAGAGTGTGAGGTTAAGAAAGACTTTGATCCTATGCAAGTCCCTCCCACCCTTCCTCATAATACATCTTTTTCTCTATGTCATCCCTCTTGTAGTCCTCATCCTCATGAATATTTTTAGGAAATCTAGGAAAGACTTTTCCAAGAGAACCTATCCAAGCAAATTGAAGAGTTAGAGCCAAGAATAAAATTATTGAGTCAAGCTATGATGGAAGGTTTAGAGCCAAAAGAAGATCCTATGACAAAACACATCCCATATAACTTCCCTCAAGAGAGTTTTCAATCTAAATAAAATGTGAATGAAGTTATTTCAAATTTAAGGAAGAAAACCAAGCTATTTTATCCGAAGGTCTGTGCCCCCTTCCTCAAGAGCTCCCAAAAGAATCCCATATTATTCATTCTCAATCTGATTTTGAGTTCGGTGTGCTATCTCCACCAACTAGTTCACTTGTCCTCACCCCATCACCCTTTGCCTTGATGGACCTATAGTATGATAACCTAAAGAGGATAATTTGGTTGATAAAAATTCAAAACTCTTGCTTGGAGAAAGCATAACTCCTTGGTAGCCTCATTGGGATAAGTCACATGATTTCAAGATGCCTAGTCTTGACATCACCAAGAAGGAGAAAGAGATTGAAGATATTTCAGTACTTAAGAAGTGAATTCATGTTATGATAGTTGAAATGAAATTTGAGAGCCCTTAAGAGGTTCTAAATTCTAAATAATGGGTGTTCTCTTGTGTTGAATCTTATGATTGGGTTAATATGGAAGAATGTTTTCCTTTTGCCAAAGAGGAAAAAATAGTCATTGGTTCTTCCATCACTATACAAGATATCATGGATGGACAAGAACAAGTTCATAATAAACATTGGGATGACTTGTTTTCAATAATTGGAGTAGGTTATACCCATCTTCAAGGAGGTTATGATCTAGTCAAAGATGGAGAAGGAAACCTTGGCACTCAAGTGAGTATGCAAATAAAAAGCAACCTTTCAAATCTATCCTCTCAAGAGGAATATGCATTCCATGATGATATTTTTGAAATCATAAAAATTGGATATCATCCTCTCAATAAATTGGGAGAAACACATCAATTTTTTAAGGATGGAGAAATCTCCTATTGGCCTCAATCTTCTAAAGAACAAGAAACCAATCCTCTTGAAGCCATGCCTATCGAGAAGATACAAGTTGATCATGAGATGAAGAGTGGGAAGTAGTATGAGGTATGTGTACAATTTTAAGAGGAATATATCTACATTGGAGACATATTTAAGGATGATATACTTTAGATCATATCAAATGAAATGCCAAGGAATAGGTCTGATCTACCAAGCATTCAATCCAAAGAGAAACATGTTTGGCACTATGACTCATCTCATGAAGAAGAAGATTCAAGAAAATTTCCTTTTGATCCTGGGAAGGAGGTATGCTTAGTTTCTATTGTGCATAATAGTTTTTTTTTGTGTTTCCCTTAAGTGCCTTGATCACATGTGTGTCTTGTTAGTTTGTTTACTTTATTTTGTGTGTGTCCTTTACTTTGTATGGTTGAGGTAGTCAATTGGTATTGTCTTGATAAAATATTGTTTTCAAGGTCCTCTTATTTTGTCTCATACTTCATATGAATCCATAACCCAATGGACTGATAAGGCTACTATTCTAGTTAGTATAGCAAGCATACTACCCCTAAGAGTCACCAATTTGTTGACCAAATTCGACCCTACACATCAAATTGGGACCCCTATAGATAAAAATTTGATTTTTTAGATGTTTTATGGGTATAATGTATTTTTATGGGGTGTATTATAAGTTATTTTATGTCATTTAATGTCATTTTAGCCTTAGTCTTAGTCATACTAGTCAATTTGTCATTTTGAGTCATTTTGGGGTCAAAATAGGGTATTTAATGAGTTGTATAACCTCATATGGAAGTTTTAAGGTGAAAAAAGAGTTATTTCACATTTAATGTGTCCTATTATGCCTAAATAAACTATTCATAACTAAAAGTGATAGGTTCTTCAAAATAAAGAGCAATTTTCTTGGGAAAAGAGAAGAGTTTGGCACTTGTACAACCTATAGGGGAAGGTGACACATGGGATAAGATCATTTAATGTCACTTAATATTAATAAATCTAATATAAATTCTTTATATTCTTTGGAATTTCCAAAAATTCCCAAAAAAATTATGCTCATTTCTTTCCCTTCTAAACATGCAAAAGTGATCAACACTTTCATGTTTGGTACGATTAGTAGAAGAGGTTTCAAGTAAAACACCTTTGGGAGGTGAAATTAAAATAAAATATATTCATTTCAATACAAATATTTAAAATAATGGTGTCATGTGCTTTATGAACCATCCTCATGAAGTTGACTGTGTTTTTTTGCTTGCCGTTCTGTACACCCTATAGGTTTTGCTCTTATTTGGATGTTTCTATACAATCTAGCTATTGGGATTCATTATAGATGATGTTTAATCCATAATATAATTGTTTCCATTTTTTTTATCATTTTAAGGTTTTTTTATAAGCAAATCATCTTAAGTTCTAGGAAGAAACACTTTCTATGCAATAGGCAAGTTTCCACCATTTTCAAGACTTTCATGCTTTGATGGTGATTTAAGAATTTTTTTTAGGTTAATTTAAATTTTTTAAATTCTCTCATGATTACCTTTACATTTAAAATTCATTATTCAAAGCAATTCCCATGAGTTACAATCATGAACACCATACAGTCACCTCTTCACCCATTTTCACTTGTTGCCATGATTGAATCATGTATAATGGAGGTCTGTATAAAATTTATGGAGATTTAAATATGGTTTAAATGTTTTAATAATGGTATTAATAGAGAACAAAAAATTTATACCTTCTAAAGAATGTAAAATGGGACTATTGCAGTTATACACAACACTTTCATACAGTCCACCATTGGAGAGTGCATCCACAGGGACCTCCCTGATGATGTCATACTGAGATGGAAAAATTAAAGATGTGTTTCAATATTTTAATAATTATAAGATTCAATTTGAACATTTTTGAAGGCTTTAATTTATCATAAACCTTTATAGCTTGCATATTGCTTAGTTTTGTTTATTGTCTTTATATATGCAAATAGCCTACAAGTAGCATTAACAAAGACTGAGGGTACTTGATGGAGGAATTTGGATAATTTATAATCCTTATTTGTAGTCTTAATATGTTGAGGTAACATATCAAAAAAATTTGAGGTGTAGAGTTGAAAATGTAAGTTAAGAACCACCTTCCAAAGATCTAATAACAGTATACAGGGACCTTTTCCCTAAAATGAGAAAATAGAGGTCTAAGGCTTTTGGCCAAGGCCATATTACAATGTTAATAAGAGTTTTGAGGCATATAAATGGAAACATATTTTATACTCTACATATTAGAATAAATTGGAAAAAATTGGAAGGTAGAGGATCAGTGGAGGATGATTGTTGAAGAGCTCTAATATACATTTTTATGCACTGAGTTTAGGTATTAATATCTACAAGCTTTGAACTACAAAGTGACCTTAACACTTCAAGGTGATAACAAGGCATAATTTCATTTTTTTAATGAAATTAATGAGTGAAATACACACCAATTAACATATATATCATCATTATTGGGTTGGTATGTAGTGTTTCAGGTTCCATGCACACCTACACAAGTCCTCCCATTTGAAATTAGTCACCTACAGCCAGCCAAAGGTGAAAGTTTGAAAAGATGTTTCTATATTGTGAACCTAGATTTTAATCACCATAAATAATTATGTGTAATTTTTTTCTCATAAATACCATTAATATAGGTTAGAATATTGTACTTTGAATCTCATATGCACCTATAAGACCCCACACAGTTATTTATAGCTGACTGTGAGGGGTAGAAAACCAAGGGTTTGAGTTTGATGTGGTATAACCTAGTAAATATGATAAAAATGAATTAAAATAAGGATAATATGATCCTATGGGACTCTATATAATTTTTTAGATACTTTATTCAATCCCAAATAATCATGGTGACATATAGGGGCCCTTTCAAGACATAAAAACATAGTCTGCTATAACTATGATAAATAGTGAGAAAATTTAAGGATTTTGAGTGTTAGAAATTATTAAGAATAAAATTAATGGGTAAAAATTCATTTAAAATTACCCTAAGGGATTAATTTAAACTCATTCAATGTTTTTTCTAAGCTCAAGCATGTATGATGACCTACAGGATTCGTTGTTAGGGAAGACAGGGAAGGTAAATGGTCTTGACTAGGCAAGTAGTATGAGGGACATGTGAGATGTTATAGGGATTATTTAAGGTTATAAAACATCAATAATTTTCAAATTAGTCTCATTTAAATTCTATGATAAACATATAACAAAGAGAGGGACTTAGAGGATGCATTACACAGTTCACACCAAAACATTGTGCACAGTCTACCTCTAACAAATCTATCTTGGGTCTTAGAGTATTTTGTAGCTCAAATAATAAGACCAAGGGATAAAAATTGGTACATAAATTTTTTATTTTTTTATAATACCCTAAAATATTCACTATTGTTTGAATAAATAGGGGAGTGCCCTCTATTTTGTCTCAGATAAACGACACTCCCCTCATGCATAAACCCTACAGATTTGGACAGTCGGGATGAAAGGTGATCCAAGGAGATGAGTAGAAATTTATAGGAGGTGTAATAAGATTTATAAAACATATGAAAACATTATAAACCAAGCAATAAAGGGTGAATCTCAATAGGGTATCCTAGACCCTTAAGTTTGCAAGTAGGCCTAAAAGGCAGGGTGTTGGCCTAAAGACCAAATGTGAGACCAGTTTCACTTCTAACTCTAATTGAGATTTACAAAAGATTGAAACATGTATGTGGTATCTTAATATAGGTATATAATCTATTTGGATATAATTAAATCCATTAAAAAAAAAGTCATTTTGGGCTTTAAGGTGCAAACAGGCTATTAGGCATGGTTAGACCTAGTGCCCAAATGAGAGGCCACCTTTAATTATAGCATGAGATAAGATTTATAACAAGTTATAAAAAATTTATAGTATTAATTTATATGTTTTAAATCTATTTTAGTGCATGATAAACCATAAGGAAATCTACTTTAGCTCAGGGCTTTATCAGACCTTTGCAAAGTGGAGAAACAAGCTCGTAGGAGAGGTTTGATTGCTCACATATTTTATGAGGCTTTGCATGGAGGTTAAGGAGGTTCAAAGGGATTATTAGGGGTCTTTAACTATATTATATTTATATTTTTTTACATATTCAATGTCAAAACCTTATTAACAAACCTTAGGAGCAAAAATAGGCCTAAACCCTTACTAAACCCTTGGAGTGACTAGTTTGAGGAAATGGAGATAGAAAACTAATCTAATGGCATCTTTTTCCAAATAATATGATTGGATGTTGTATAATACTCTCTCAATATTCTCCCCATGATTTTGGACTATATGGAATTTTAAGGATGGGGTAAAAAATAGGGTTTTCTTGACCTTTTTCTATGTTTATAGGTTCTAGAAGGAGTATAAAGATGAAATAAAGTTTGGGGGAAATATTATGACTTAATATAACTCCCTATGTACATTTAATTCCTTGAAAAAAATCCTAAGTGTTTTTATCAACTACTTCATCTTAGCCAGTCAAAATTGACATAGTGAACCTAAGAAATATAAGGCCATGGAGAGTCTTACCAAACTATCATACACTCCCTCCCATGGATTTTCATGGAAAATGGAATCCAATTTTGAGGCCAAGTGTGAGGGGTTACTAAAAAATGAGTTTTTTAAACTATAGGCAATGATGGCTCACTTCCAAGAGATTCCAGATGATCAAGACTACAACCAATGCATGGAGAGGCATGTTTGAAATCCTTCCCTATCATTACAATAATCAAACCCATCCCTAGTAATTTTGAGACATTAAAAAATTTGTGGATAATGAAGGGAGTTTTTTGAGCCATCGTAAGGAGTTTCATGCCACTTTTCATGAGTTTCATGCCTTGTATGGACACTTTTACTTCTTGCCCTTGCATGGTTCATTTCACATATTCTTCTCATACATATGTAACTTATTTTCTTATCTTTATAAGTGTCCTTATGACCTTTGGAATTCTCTCTTATCCTCTCTCTCTCAATTTCTATAATAAATAGCCATTTTGGCCTTTGTAACTTATGTTCCACTTGAGTATGGTGAAGCCCTGATCATTTGCATACCATTTGATCAATAAGACTAATAATTTTTACCTCTTTAATTATTGTTTATAGTGTGTTTTACTTGGATGATTGATTTTTCTTAGTGATGACTTATTATTTCCTTAGCATTGTTGTTTCATTCTCTCACCTATTTGCAATTGGAAAGCTTCTTCTTTCAGGGCATGTGAATTGTTTTATGATGTGTCAAGGTTGATTGAGTTATTATATTCAAATAGTGAAATTTTAGGCCTCTTGTCTAGTCTTCCTAGCCTAAACATTCATCACAACCTCATAATGTAACATTGATGTGATAAAATGTAGATTGGAGAAGTGTATGATTAGTTAGTCCCTTGTTCTCATGTGTAGCATGCAACTAGTTGGTAGTCATTAACTATTTTGGTGTATCACCTCCCTTATGATAGTTTTATTTCAGTTTTCTCTCTCCTTTTTCCCTCAAAAATTTTAGGTGTAGTAGTGATCCAGAGTGGTACATCAAGGGATCTATCCCTATCTAGAGATTCACCTCATTCATAGGCTACCCACAAGCCTATAGGTGTTGCAATTATGCCACTTTTATGAGGAGAGATAAGACATCTCATCAAAGGGTGAAAATCCAAGTGATAATAATTCCATCCTTTTGATTCAAGTGTGAACAAGTCTTTTCACTTTCCATAGACTTTTGGAATACATACATAGGCTAAATGCATAAAAAATACAATACATTATATAGGATGATATCCATCACACACTTTTCATGGATTTAAACTCTATGATTTTATAGTTATATTCTATTATCAACAGAAAAATGTATCTATAACCATTTTTGAGTGATTTCCTTGATTATAGAGTCATTTTGGATTCAGAGGACTATTGTCCCTATTGGGGTATTGTTTCTAGGATCACAATGTAGTCCTCTATAAGCCAATATAGTCCCCAGGATAAGGTTTTTGAGATATTTATGTGGATTCTATATTCTACAAGTTTATGTACAATTTGTGTACCAATTCATGATTACTGATTATTTCCATTTCTTGTTTTTAGGAGGATATTTATAGTATAAAGTTCCAATGAGGCTGAATGATGGAGACTATGTTTAGGATACCTTTTTTAGATGGGGATAGGTAGATTATTTATAGTAATAGGCTTGGATATGTAGGTTGGTTGGAGATTATGTTATGACACTCATCTGATGATCGAGTTAGCTGAGTGATGAGATGAAAATACTTGTACATTTTGGTTTTTAATTGGAGATATGACCATTACATTAGAGGATGTTTGGAGTATATTATGATTATTTATGAATAGTAGGAGAGTGGTTATATATTATTCAATGGGTCCTAGGACCATGGATCATGCATGTAGATATTTGAATAGGAGTGTAGATGTTCAACATTGCACTAGGAGTGACTCAGATGTGCTTTTATCTATGATTGTATTATCATATATTCTACATTTGAAAGTTCCTAACTACATTTTTGGAATAATCTATAATTTTGGATTGTAGATGTGTGTTAATATCATATAGGATGCACTATATCATATAGTATCTAAAGGATCACAAGTGAGTATATTCATGGGATAGGACTATACTTGCACACTTGTATTATGATATGTATAGATTTGATCAAGTAATATAGTGGTGGTATTGGTTTAGATAAATTTTTATATTATTAGGAATATGAACATATAGTAGTTACATGATCAGTGGGGATGTAACTCCCTAAGTGGGCACATATAAAGGTGTATATAATGAGGTGGACTAGTTTAAGATATATATAGGATTGGAGCATTACACATTATAGGAAGATATTAGATTACGTGACTATTGATTATATCGTATGGATATTTTACAGAGAGTTTTTGGGTGGTAAGAGGATGGGTCATAAATACATCATATCCACATGAGTTTTTGGTTCCATGATCAGTGGCTAAATGTGTATGAACATTTTCAGTATGATAAGTTCACTAGATAGTTCATTATACCTCAGGATCTCTCTTGAGCTCCATGGGTATGGTTAAGGAGTGTGTAGGATCTAATGAGACCAGATAATAAAGGTAAGTTATCACTAGTAGATTTAGCTCCTATTCTGATAGAGGATATGGATCTCTTGATAGAGATCCTAAATGTGTATGATGTAGGATACACTGATGCATATATAGAATGGTGGAGACATCATAGGTGGGTCCACTATTTTTAGGTGGAGGATTAATAATTGGTGATGATGTGGTTGATCCTAATCCTATTATTATAGTTGTAGTTTGAATTACATTATATTACCTTTGTTATCTATACACTTATCATTATTTAAATTAGTTCAAGTAATATCTAATTATTATTTTATTTTGTATCAACATAAGTGATGAGTATTATTGGGTTATGATGATTGAGTTTTCATTATGTGAGTTGACATGGCATTTACATGATGATATTATATACAGTGGTATAATTAATCAATCTATTATAGTTTTTGGTGTGCATAAACCCTTATTTTATTGAGCCATGATTGATATTATAGTATATGTTAAATTAGTGATAAAGAGGGATGAACTAAGAGCTAATATAATTAGGTGACATATGCCTCTACCAAATTTGATGGTTAATCTAGGTCCTTAGTTATTAGATGAGTATATATGATTATAAAAAGAACATATTGATATCAAGGCATGTCTACTTGTTTATGAGGATCATGAGAAGAGACAAAGGTTGCATTATAAGATATCTGGTTATTCTAGAGTGTCTATTTCTAATTCTCATATATTAGTTGATACAAATGATAGTGAGGAGGGAGGTCATATGGACCACAAATTGATTATAGAGCTATGTTCTATGTATTGCATTGTATGAAATTTTTTTGATATATGGATATGACCTATTTTAGTGTATAGGAATCATGATGATTTTATTTTTTTTATTAGTATATATTTTTAAGATATACTTCATTTAATTTTGAATTTATTATGTTAGAATGTCAGTAATATAGCTCTATGATATCTGTCTAAAAATGATGTGAAAACTATCTGAAATTGATATAATCATTTATCCACCCTAAAGGGAGTAATTTTTTTGAACCATACTAATCATGTTATGTATCTTAATTACTATACTTTGGTGGTGATGTTGCTCTGGTCATAGCTATAGTATGAGTCTGTGTATGATCTTTTGTAAAAATGTTTATTAGTTTTTTCACTATCACTATTTATTGATTTATATTTTATTATGTCACAATACAATTTTAAGTTATCTTATCCTTTTGTATTGTCTTCCATCTTATTAACTCTATGGTGAAATGGATCTTTCATAATTAGGTTCTCTAAGAACATTTCTAATCACACGATGAGTAACCATTGGTTCCTTGAAAGGAACATACTAGGACAACTAAGTCATGGAATAATGGGATCTATGAGGATGAGGATAAAGTGACCTAGATATCTTATTCATGAATTTGATGTTAGGACTTGTTCCAAAGTCTTAACATTAGGTTAGATTTTTGGTAGATAATAAATAATTATTGTAAATGAGGCATGCATCTTTTAGTAAAGACACACCCATAAAATAAACTTACTTAGATTAATTTTTAGGTAGTTTTTGTGTTTTATATTTATTAATTAGAACTACCTTATGGGTTGTTTTCCTGTATTTAGTTGGTTATAGGATTAGTTGTTTTTATCGGTAATTGGTAAAAACTATATAAATCCATGTTTGCATTGTAAAAGGGTTAACAGAGTAAAGGCACCCTTATGTACTTGATTTCTTGAATTTAATAAAATACTTGTGCACTCGCACTAAGCGGGGATAAGGTTCAACCTATTTTAGTTCAGGAGTTATCAGTGGTATCAGAGCATGGTTATTTTGGGAGCTTGGTGAATTCGAAGGAGCAAGGTGAAAAATCAATTCACGTGATATCATTTTGGCATGAAATAAGGTATGCCATATAAAATGAAAAAATTTATTGGTTTAAATGTTTGAAAAATTATTAAATTATTTTAATTTTTCAAATATTATTTACATTTAAACCTGTATTTTCCATATACCACAATCTGGTCATTTTTGGCCATTTGATACTCCATTTTCCTGTGATCAAACTCCAAATTTGGCATAAAAAATGAATTTTTAGCATTTAAATGTTATTAAATTCATTGTTTTTTTATAAAAACTAGATTTTTACAACCTATTTATTTGAGAAAAACTTCTGTAATGTTTATTCATGGCTACCATTATTGATTCATCTCATTCTTAGGCCTCTTAATAGCTAAAACACCTACAAATGGTATTAAACCCCTGTTTTTGCATTCAAATTGAAAATCTAAGAATTTTTTGAACTTGTACGATCTGTTGTATGGCCTTCCAATGCCCTGGCTTAATTTTGAATCTATTTCCTACGAATATACCTCAAAAAAATTTCCAAAACTCAGGTAAAATCTTTTTATCCAGCTTGTATGGATTTATACGACTTGTAGGTGAGAGAATAGGTGAATAAATAGTTACCAACAGCAGCCATGGCATCCCAAGGAAGAATGGCACAGTATAATACACAAAAAATTATTTTTTGATGTTTCTAAAGTTTGCATTCATTAAATTTGTTGTGACTGGGTCCCACGGGAGGAAACTTGGAAGAGAAGGTTGTAAAAGGGAAAAAAAAAATTATTCACTCACATGTAATTTTTTTTTTCTCTCATACACAAAATCTGGTATAAGTAGAAATTTTTGAGTGTAATGTTCTGAAAATGCTCTTAGAGCAATTGGTTAAGCTTATTTTGTTAGAAGCTTGCAAAGGAGGAGGTCAAGGGTTCAAATCCCTTCTTTTTGGAGAAAGTTCTTTTTGCTTTGGAATATGCTTTTTTTGAAAAAGGAATATTCTCTTTTTAAGTCAGAATATTGTAAAACACATACTTATTGTATTATGTTATTTAAATTTTTGAAAAAGGGGGAATTCAATCATATTTTCTATTGCATTGTTGTGGTGATATAAGGGTGTAATTGGTGGAAAAGGGTTGTAATTTGGTGAAATAAGGGTGCAATCATTGATTTTTGGTGAGGTTAAGTGCAAAACCCATCAAAAATACTTATTTTTCTTTTACGCTCTACATGGAGGTTACGTGCAAAACCCCGTAGAAGCAATGTCTTGTGCAGTGAGTGTGATATTTGTTTCATTTCTTTTTCATTTTGTGACACTTTTCTCTACTGCACTTGCTTTCATTTCAAAATGTTGAAAATTTAAAATTTGCTTTCAGATGGTGATAGATTAACAATTTCCAATTATTCGGATTGGAAACGATTGATGGAGGCTTCACTAGTGTTTAGTGAGTTATGGGATATTGTTAAGAATGAAAATCCCACATTGCCAACAGAGTAGGCTAAATTAGATATTTTCAATTTGCATGATTATAAGGCCTTAGCTCTCATTAAATGCTATTGTACTCATGATACTTAGTTCATCTTGAAAATTCTCCTCATAGTTACATTGCATGGAAAACATTGTCAGATTTGTATGATAAGAAACCTAAGCATAAGAAGATAGATATTCATATGTAGTTGTTTACTTTGTCATTAGATGAAGATGGGGATATGGGATAATATATGTCTAAGTTGAAAAATATCACTACTGAGTACACTAAAGCTGGTTTTGGAAAACTAGATGATGACCTCATAGTTACTGCTGCTTTGAAAGGACTACTAGGGTCCTATAGGAATTTTGTTGAAATGTTTCAGGTCTCTAACAAGATCATAGGCATCACCTTTGATAAGTTTGTTGAGTTTCTCATCCAACATGACCTCTCTCTACCCAAGAAATCTAAGAAAACCGAAGAAGCCCATGTTTTAGAGTCAAAGCCTAGTTCATCTTCATTTGGGCATCAAAACAATAAAGGAAATAGTTATAAAGGGGATCAAGGTTACAGAGGAGGCAGATATCAAAACAGAGATAGGGGTCATTTAAATAATCAACAATCTAATCAATCACATTCACATGAAACAAGTGATTGAGGACATGGTCACAACTCATATAGGGGTAGAGGTCGAGGTAGATCAGACATTTAGTGTCATAGATGTGGAAAATTTTGTCACATTGCCTCACAATGTAGGATTCCTTTTGATAAAATTTAGAAGCCACAAAAAGTGACTAAGACTAACTCTGCTTAGTATGCCAAACATGACTATGATGAATCTAGTAATGTTGCCCATGAATCTGCATTCACTACTTTGGGGCATATTGATTATATTGAATATGAGGCTAGAGATGAGCTCACAGATGTATGGGTTTTAGACACAGGAGCAACCAAACACATGACATTTAGGAGAGATTTCTTTTGGTCTTATATGGAAGCTTCTCTCTCTCCAGTTGCCTTAGCAGATAAGTCCATGCATACCCCACTAGGACTTGGATCTATTCGAATTCTTCTTCCTAATGGGTTTATAAAATACTTGGAGGATGTTTGGTATGTTCCCACATTGAATAAACACTTACCTTCTTTGGTAACTATTTGAAAGAAAGGTTATCAAATTGTGCTTGAAAATGGGCTCATTTACATCAATTTAGTGAAGGATGATTATAAAACAATGTATACAGGATATGAAGATGGAAACTTGGTTAGATTGCATTGTAAGGTGCTTCCTCCCAATATAAAACTTGTAGTAGTCATTGACACAGGTACAGGTACTATGTCTACATAGTGGTTATGGCATCTCTACTATGGACATTTGAATATCCACTCTTTAGTGGATTTGCAGAGATATGGTATGGTGAATGGGCTGCCCACTTTTTGCAAAGATAGTATTCTTTGTGAGTCATGTGTTTTGGGCAAAAAAAATTGGGAAAAAATTCCTAAATAGTCATCTTAGAGAGCTAACAGATGTTTACAGTTAGTTCATAGTGATGTATGTGACATGAAAAAGTCATCCATTGGTGGGTGTAGATACTTTGTCTTGTTTATTGATGACTTTTCTAGGATGACTTGGGTATTCTTTATGAAAAACAAATCTAAAGTTTTCGCTAAGTTTCGTGATTGGTTACACTTCATTGAAAAAGAAACAGGTTCACATTTGGCCACTCTTCATTTAGATAATGGAGGTGAGTATATCTCTAATGAATTTTTAGATTATTGTTGATAACATGACATTCATCAACAATATAGTAATGCTTATAATCCATAACAAAATGGAGTATCTTAATGGATGAATAGAACTTTAGAGGGCACAACACGTGCGATGTTGCACTATAAATAGCTTGGTGATAAGTTTTAGGAAGAAGCCATTGGTACTATAGTGTATTTGAGAAATAGGTCCCCCACAGTTGCACTTTTGGGACAAACTCCATATGAGGCATGGTATGGATTTAAACCAAAAGTTAAACACTTGAAAGTGTTTGGATGTCTTTGTTTTGCTTTGGTTCCTATTAAACATAGAACTAAGTTGGAACCACGAAGTCAAAAATGCATCTTTCTTGGTTATTCTGAAGATAAAAAGGGGTTTCATTTACTTGCATAGGATTCAGGAAAATTCATAGTGAGTCGAGATGTAATATTTGATGAGTTTGGGACTATGAACACTGCAGAGATTGATTCTCAACTTGATAGATTAGAGAGGAAAAATACAAATAGAGATAAGGGTTTGATAATGGAGATAACTCTTCAAAGTTATGGTATGAAACTCAAATTCCTTCACTTTCCTCTCCTTCATCTACAAGTTCACAAGTTGATGACTTAGAAATTGTTGAAAATTCTCTAAGTCCCCCTTTGAATGATGTACATGATGAGAATTCTAGAGTCCCTGATTTGAATAATTTGTCTAAGTATCCAAAATGGGCTCAAAGTACTTTTTCTGACTTGATAGTAGATGAAGTTGGTTTAACAAGGCCTAGGAATTCTCAAAAATAGGTGAATTATGCTATGGTTGTTACTACTTCTTCCACTGAGCCATCCACTTTTGAGGAGGCATCTACTAAACATGTTTGGTAATAGGTAATGAAATGTGAGTATGCTTCGATACTTAACAATAATTCATGGGTTTTAGTTGATCTTCCTCCACACGTTAAACCTATCAAATGTAAATGGGTTTATAAGACTAAGTATAATTCAGAGGGCTCCATTGATAAACATAAGGCATGACTTGTTGCAAAAGGATATGCGTAACAAGAAGGTATTGAATATGAGGAAACATTTGCACCAATTGCCAAATGGCACACTATTCATATGGTACTTGCCTTAGCAGCACAAAATAGCTAGAAAGTACATCAATTAGATGTTAAAAGTGCCTTTTTAAATGGTGATTTATAGGAAGAAGTCTATATGAAATAACCTCAAGGTTTTGAACAGGTGGGTGCTGAACACAAAGTATGTAAATTGATAAAATCTTTGTATGGGCTCAAACAGGCACCCAAGGCTTGGTATGAGAAAATGGATTCATACTTGAAATCCATTGGTTGATGACACTCTCTATTTTTGAGTGTAGGGTAAGAAAATGGTGATACTTGTTCTCTATGTAGATGACTTGTTTATTATAGGTAATGATGAAAACCATAACAAGTCTATGAAGAAGGAATTAAAAGATGGGTTTGAGATGATAGATCTTGGACTTCTTCACTACTATCTAGGCATAGAGGTAACTCAAAATGAGCATATTATTTTGCATTTCACAAACTAAGTATATTTCTAAGTTATTAGAGAGGTTTGGCATGAGTGATTTCAAACCTGCCCTCACTCCCATGTAAAGTAATTTGAAATTGTCTAAGGATGATAGCAGTGCCTTTTTTGATGGCACCACATATAGACAATTGGTGGGAGGTTTGATATACTTGATGACTACCAAGCCCGATATTTCATTTTCAAATGCAATTTTATCTAGGTTTATGCATGAGCCTAGAGAAATTCATTGGCATGCAGCAAAATGAGTACTTCATTACCTTCAAGAAAAAAAAACATATGGCCTTGAATACCACCGCAACACAAACTTCAAACTTGTTGGATATTGTGATGCAAATTTGGCAGATGTGTAGATGACAGAGTGTCAACTACAAGATACAATATGCATATGGGTTTAGCTTCCATTGCTTGGTGTTGTAAGAAGCAAGATATAGTGGCAAATTCATCAACAAAATCAGAGTATATTGCAGCATGGGATGCTTCCAGATAAATTGTTTACCTTTGTCGTATTCTTGAAGATCTTTAGGTTTCTCAATTTGCTCCTACACAGTTATATATTGATAATCAGAGTGCAATCAAGATGTCAAAGAATCCAGTGTTTCATGCCAAAACAAAACATATGGATGTCAAATACCATTATCTGTGAATGTTGGTGGCAAAGAAAACTCTTAATCCAATATATTGCCCAACTGTCAATCAGCAAACTAATATCTTCACAAAACCCCTTAACAAAATCAAATTTGAAAAATTTAGAAAAATGCTTGGTATGTGTCCAAAGACCTGACTTTGGATCATAGGGGGGTTTTTTAGGACTTGTTCCAAAGTCTTAACATTAGGTTAGATTTTTGGTAGATAATAAATAATTATTGTAAATGGGGCATACATCTTTTAGTAAAGACACCCCCATAAAATAAACTTGCTTAGATTAATTTTTAGGTAGTTTTCATGTTTTATATTTATTAATTAGAACTAACTTACGGGTTGTTTTCCTGTATTTAGTTGGTTATAGGATTAGTTGTTTTTACCAGTCATTGGTAAAAACTATATAAATCCACATTTGCATTGTAAAAGGGTTAACGGAGTAAAGGCACCCTTATGTACTTGATTTTTTGAATTTAATAAAATACTTGTGCACTCGCACTAAGCGAGGACAAGGTTCAACCTATTTTGGTTCAGGAATTATCATTTGATAATACCTTTATTGACATATTACTCAATATTGGTCTCTAAGTGCACAATAATCATTATCCCAATAAACATTGATGTGGTGATAGTTTCAATATGGTTGGTTTCTAACTCTGCTCAAATGATATGATTTATTATAATGATTAGTAGGAAGATTAATCATCCTCCTATCTAATAGTGTCAAAATGATATCATGATTCTTATCTCTACATGAATCAAACTATATAGGCTCTCACTTATTATATTTTATTCTACTCACTATAGGAGTTGCTTGATAAATTAGTTCTTTCCCTTTGTTGAGTACCTTAACTTGTGGTTTCAAATACACTTTATTCTTTTTAAGAGGTATATTAGGTTCTTGAAACATGTTTGATGACTCTAATGGAAATAGCTCAATATCAAAATCTTCCTTTGTATTAAACTCAACAAGTCCCAATTTATTTTTAAATACAGTATCTACATTACAAATATATTGAAATGACTTAGATGGTTTATATAATATTTTTTCCTTAAGAGGGAATATAAGGCCTCTATATAATATATATTGTATCTCTAAATTTTTTGGTTGATATATTAGTTATCACATACATGACTTAAGTTATAATATGTAATCACTAAATAGATTTAATTGGCTCTAAATTAATAAAGGTAACCTCTCATATGTGATTATGGGGCCTTTATTATAAATTAAATCATAAGGAATACCTATTTTAACTCAGCATGTGTATGTAAAGAGACACTAGGGAGTGAATGAAGAAACTAATTTAATTTGTCTTCTTCTAGGCTTTTTGGAAATAACTATAATAATATCAAACTACCATTGCATCCATCTATAGCTTTCTTATAATCTTTGAGATGCAAATAAGGATCCCCGTGCCTATTAGATTTAGGTCATGTTGGTATCTAAAACTTCTTTGGTAATGGTGCATGGAAGATCTTATGTGAAATAGGGTTTCCATGAATAGCTTTTGAATCAACCCATGATTAATAAGCCTTACTTTCTAAATTAAGTTGATGCACTTTATGTTTTAATTCACCCACATCATGCATTAAATAAATAACTTCTGATGAAGGTATATTTAAATCATTAAGGGGCTCATTCTAGCATTGGATTTGATTATTTATCTTATCCATTGGTACATTATTTCACTTAGGTTCATTGGGCATAATGGGTTGGGTCATCTTACCCTTTGGAGTAATGATAACATGGACTTGGTTAAAGGAAAAGTAGTTATAACCCTCTTGAAGATTAAGATGAGGAAGAGATTATACTTTAGTAAGGGTGGGTTTGGAATATTCATTTGTAGTATTAGTTTGTAATGACATATTAAATCATATTTAAATCAAATAAATAATTTCATTGTGTTCATCATTAGATTCAATATGTGCTTCTAATTTATCTTTTGAAAGAATACTAAGAATATCAACATAGGTTGTAACAATATTATCACTAAGTACATCATCATTTTATTTATCATGCAACATGAAATATTCATTAACATGAGAGGTGGGTGAAGAATAAGGAATACTAGGTGCTTACTAAATATTTTCCTCTTCACTATATGCATAATAATAATCATCATTCCAATGTTCATCACAACCATAATTTTTGTCACTTATAGGATAAACATTATAAGGAACCACACTTTCATGCTCACTAGAGGAAGGTGTAAGAGATGATTTTGTATTGTTATTATCATTCAAATCATTATCACATGGAAGAGGAAAGTAATATTTTATTTCATTATCAATAGTTGGAGTAAAGGGATAAAGAGGATTAAAAACTACATTTTCAACCTTATTTGAAATATCATCACATGAATGAGGAATGAAATATTTAATTTTGTGATCTTCATTTTAAATTGTAACATTATTTTTAGCATAAAAAGTGAATAAAAGAGGAAGAGGAATATTTTATACTTTGTTTGAAACATCATCATATGAAATATGAATGCAACATTCACTTTCTTTTTTGATTTTGAAAGAGAAGGAAATAGAACATACATTGCCATTTTATATTTTAGAAACATCATTATAATATGAGAAAGGAAAATTATTTTAAATAAGATACACTTTTTGAGATACAATATTGTAATTTTTTTTTCATGCAATGAAGTTTTAACTTGATTTACTTTATATTTTACAATTTGAAAAAAAAGATGTAGAAAATGTTTTTGATGACCTAGGAGTACTATCAAACAATGCATAACTAATGAGAGGTTATTTTGGGCTTACATTTTTAATTTATTTTTCTTGTATGGGAATAGATGGAGAAGGACTAGGAGAAGAATATGCATCTACACTACCTTTATTAGCATTTTGATCATAATGGTCATAATATTCATCATAACCATCATGTAAATAATGGTCATCATCATTTTATATAAAATCATATTCCTCATTATTAGCTAATGTACAATCTTAGTTAATTTTCCATTCTTTATTGTAATTATAAGGAATGCCTACGAATTCATCAACTTGATGGGAAGGAAAGGTTTCCTTAGTATTTATTATGCTCCAACACACCCCATTTTCAAATTTCAAATAGGGACCCATTATTATTAGAAAACTTCATGGTCTATATGAACCTCAAAATTCTAAATATTAAGTCTATTTATGCAGCCTAAGTTTATTTTGGGTTCAATTTTACATTTCAAAGTAAATTTCAAAACTTGAACATGGTATGATATTATTTCATTTATCATATTTGATTTTATTTCTCATTTTGATTTTTTGGGTTTTATTTGACTAATCGATCTAATGAAATGTTGTTTTGGTGCATCTCAACTCTTGATTATGTGTAGGATTAATTCTAAGACTTAGGATTATTTTTAATTTGGTCCTTTCCAAATATCATGGTTCCATGTTTTTTCTTTGTTGATTATAAGTCTCCCCAAGCCAATGTTTATTGATAACATATAGAGCAATGAGAGTTATCCACCTATCAACATTATGGCTACCCATAGTGTGTAATTCAATAGTTAGGCCTATTTCCTTCACCTAATAATCTTATATTCTTGATATCATGTGAAATGGCATCATCATATCAACTCAAAAACTCAAAGACTAATCAATAAAATTACATTATCAAGATTTCATATAGCCCCAAAGTTTTGAGTACTATCCACATGGAATGATCCTATTCACTCAAAACACAATGGACTATAGTACAGAGACTTATCTTTGAAATTATCCAGATAAATGTGGGTCATCCATGTGTCATCATATCATAAGTTTGAATATTATTATTTAAAGATACATAGTCAATATATTATTTTATTTGGGACCCCTAGAGCTATCCACATGTCACCAGCATAGTAATTCATAACCCTATCAATCATAAGTGCATCCCTAAAATTACATTTTCTAAGACTCTTAGGGACATCCAAGTGTCATCATCTTATAATCTCAAACCCTACCAAAAAGAGATACATTTTCATAGTTCTAATTTTTATAGATTAATGGGAACTATCCACATGGGTGATCTCACTAACTCAGAGCCTATTAGTTAGAGATACATAGTCAAGATCTTATTTTCTCTTAGGCCTCTAGAGCCATCCACATTTCATCATCTTGGAAGCCCATAAATTTCCAAAAAATACAAGGATAAAAAGGAATAACCTTTATATCCTCAAGAGTTGTCTACATAACATCATTGTAATTTATAACCCATTGAGAAAAGTACACAATCAATTTTTAAAGAACCTATAGAACCCTACGATCATAACATGTGTCATGATCACATTCACTCTGTGATTATTGGGAAGATGTATAAAGTTAATAGCATAATGACATCATATTATTGATATCATGCCAAGTGGTGTAATCTTAATAACGTGTGCCTTATGAGGGGTATGAAGTAAAATAATAAATAAATAACCTTGACTATGTGAGATTGTGATAAGTGTCATAATCATGGAGATTCATAGCTAGAATGCAATTGTAAAATATAATAACTATACCAGTAACTGATACATGTTAAGTGGACACATATCATGAGGCAATGACTAAACACTCATGAAAACTTACAAAATTATTGTATGGCAGAAGATACCCACCAAAGCTAACTAATAAATTGAAATTGAAATGGGAAGTAAAATTAAAATCCATTATTGCATTAAATTCAAATAAACTAAATATTCAAGTCCTAATATTTTAGAAATATATGTATATTTTTGAGTAACATAAATTCACCATTACCATTAGTTAAATTCTATCCAATTGTGAATTTGAGATACTTTGTTACAAAAAACCCTAATGTTTCTCTCAGCAAACTTGTAAGTGTTTTTAATCACCTTAAGAGAGATTTTTTAGTTTTTTATAATATAGAAATGGTGTTTTTATAATGATCAATTCAACCTCTTTCCTAATACACCATTGTAGGTGGGCCATAATATATGGATACAGTGTTTGAGTTATAATTCCCCCACTATTTATCATTTGGGATAAGTGCATGACATAAAGTCATATTTAGTGTAGGATTAGATGACTGAGGATAACCAAAATAATGTTGATGACATGGTGTAAATCAATCCTTTGATATTTCACAACTCAATTTTAAAATATGAGGTGATGACTTGTATTGACCTTATGAGGGATTTATTTATTAATATTTATATTACTAGGGATTACCTGCACTTTAGACTTCATATAAATGTAGTTCTTACATTTTTGAAGCTCCTAATGCTAGAAGTGACTTATGAGCAAGTTTCTACTAATGTCTAGTTATAACATGACACCATTGAGTGGAAACTTAAGTAATGGATTAAGAAAGAGAGAAATTGATTACTTAGGGCATCATTTCTCTAGTCCCCATAGTAAAATTTAGGCCAAAGATTATAATAACCATGGCCTTGATGAATAAATTATATGGTTTTTCTAACACTAATTATGTACACAAGGGGTGCCCCTAGTGGAAATTATTTTGACTATTAACAAAATTATGCCACTTAAAGAGATTATCAATTTCATACTAAGGGAATAAATATTATGATTTGATTAGAGGCCCTATAATAAAAACTTTATATGATGTCTTATGTGATGGATGAAATCATGGGAAATATTAGCCAAATTTGGCCCACATATAAATATTCTACCTAGATAGATCAGCTAAGTAGAGTTCCTAATTGACGAAATGATCAAATGACTTGTGCAAGTGAAGAAGATGGAATAGATCATCATCAAATGTCATGAATAAATAGATAGGTTAGTTTGGTGCACACTTCATAAGTTCACTTAGGAATCCTCTTAAAGCCAAAGTATTGAATAGACATGAGTTTCTTCATTCTTTGAACATTCTATGCAAAATTGGTATCTTGATCAGTTTTCTATATCAAGATACAAGTCCTCAAAGTTGAACAAGTAGAGTCGGATGTGTGTGCAAATGTAAAATTAAAGTCATGGAAAATAGATGTTTGAATTAAAATGTTTAAAATATGATTGTGCAACTAAAAAATGTCAAAATATCACTTGATCAAATCATAGATCAATGGCACGTAGGTAGTCAATAGGTCAAAAGGTCCCTAGAATGAGATCAATGATTTACATTAAATCAAATCAAAAGATCTAATGGTGAGTGGGCAATGATGATGTAATTGGTTCTTGAAGATCTAATAAAATATGTTTAATCATGCATTCAAAGATTAATGGTAAGAATCAAGTCAAAATTCAGAGGATATTGAAGATTGAATGCATCAATGATAAGTGTCATGATCACAATGACTTACCAAATCAAAAATGCATATTTGATTAAATAGAACAAAGATAAATGGCATGAATTCACCAAGTAGACAAGATAATGATATGAACAAAGTCAAAAAGTCAATGAGCTTAGATTAAATATGAGGCCACAATGTGGTACAAGCAAGGAAGTAGATAGACTGATAGTAGGAACCTAAGAAGAGATGCATCATTAATAATTCACACAATATAAGAAGCCTAAATTAAGATCAACAGCCAATATTTAAAGTTAAAGACATGAGACTTTGAGTAGAGTTTAAACATGTGACCTAGGTAAAACTAGATAAGTGTTTTAAAAGGCATATGTCCCTATTAGAGCTCATTCAAGCATCCTTAAGCATAATATGTAGTGATACAATTAGGATTGTTAATGATAAAGTTTTGATGCCATTAAAAGCATGGTTTGGATCTGATTTAAGGGTTTTTTAAACATACAGGCCTATTTCTTCTAAGATTATAGTAATGCTCTATAACTATGTTCACTATTATTTAAAGAATTCCTATGCATATGATGAGTTATAGACTTCCACAAGGTTAAAAGGTAAAATAGGTTTGTTTAAACCTATATAGTTCAAGATAGGACTATATAGTCTATAGGTTTTCATCGATATTATAGCTATATGAAAACCAATAAATGGATTGTTTTTCAATCTATAGTAAATGTATGTTCAAGTTTGGAGTAGGGGTAGATAAAAATAATAAGAGTGTCTTATCTTCCAAAATAGCCATTTCCTCAACAATCAAGTACTTATAGTTTATTAAATTAGACATGATCATGGCTCTGTCAGGTCCATGGGTATGAAGACTTTGTCTTTATAATGAAAGCAAGTGGGAGATGGTGTATAATATCAAATCAAATGGTATAGGGATTGAAGATTAAAGTAGAGCATTTTATTCTTCTAATATCCTTTAATTATTTTATTTTCTTGGTAAGATCATGACCCTTCATGTTCAAAATAAATTCTTGTCTTCTAGTGTATTTATCAGTCAATGAGAAGAGATTAAAGACTATTGGAGAAAATGAAGGCTATTTTGTCTATGATGTATTAACCCTAATTTGAACAAAATATGGTAGAGAATATATTGAAAAATGGTGGAATCTTATTTAATGATCTCAGATGGTGTGTTCCCTCTCTCTCTCATGTCTTCTATATATCTTATTTTCTTCCACATTGTAAGCTCTCTCTCTCTCTCTAATTTTATATTCTCATAAGGACTCTTTAATCTTGAAGAGCAAAAGAGTCTCTAAGATATTGCAAGATATGATCATCTTGATAAGGTTAAACCCTATCAAGAATTTGTAAGAACTACCTCTTAATGTCATAAAGGACTTTCTTTACCTATCTCTTGCCTTGGATCTATGTTGAATGGGTTGTGCATGATGGTCTTGTGAAGGAGACTCTTCCATATCCATTATCCTCCTTATTTGTCTCTTATAAGGTTTTTTCAATTTTTTTGTAGGTATATATTTGTGTTCTTTCTACCATTAATGTATGCTTTGTTTGGGTCTTAAAATCCCTCCTTATTTCCATTCATTGCTTCCTGAACCTACTCTATGAAATGCTTATGCAATTAGGTGGTCTGTGAGGTTGTGTAAGCTAGCATTGTCTTGTGTTGATCTAGTGTGGATTAAAGCTTATGGTCTCTTCCATTTTCATTTGGTACATAACTTGGTTAAATTTATTAGGAGTGATTTCCCATTTATTAGTTTAGGTGATCCATCAAGAGGAAGTCAGCCTTCTCCAAAGGTTCAACCTTATTATAGGATACCCTTAGCTTAGGGTTTTTACCATAATGTGATTAGGAGTGGAGGATCATAAATAAATCTTCCACAAGGGTGAAATCTCACATCATAATAGTTTCTAGCATGTTTGATGGGACTACATTGTTCATTGAGTAAAGATTTTTTATGTTCTCTTCATCCAATCAACCTTTGGAGGAGGCATGTGTGTAAACATCAATGGTGAATCCAAGTTTTCAAATGGTTACAGTATTCTAATTAAATCTTCAATTAAGTTTTATATTTATCTAGTCTCTTTCCTAAGTCTTTATGGCTGAATTTATGGTAGAATTGAATCCTAATCAGGTTGGTGAGCCCTATCATCAACCCAATGAAGCCTACCAGTCTTACTATGGCCCCTAATAGTAATCCAATCATTATTATTAGCCCTAAAATGAGTCTATATATCCTTAATATGCACATACCTATCCCTCTATCCAACCTTGTCAAAAATATGTTTCTACTACCACATCCTTGTTGGTATTCAAGCTAAATATGTTCAAATCTGAAAAGGTGATGAGAAAATGGGATAGATAACTTGATGTGATCCATTTTCATATTATATAGAGGATGAGGAATTTAGCTTAAATGTTGATAGGTAAGTGTAAGTTATTTGGATAAGAAGCCCAATATGGTGCTATCAATGATGAGTTGTATGAAATGAGAACTCTCATCCAATGGTGGATAGATAGATTAGAGAGGTAGGAGAATTAAGAAACCTAATCCAAATATCCTCAACCATTGTTTCCTATCCCTATTACACCTTTTTTAATTCTAAGTCTTCCTCAAGTTATACCTACCCCTCTTTAAGAGCTTGAGAACATGTCATGTTGGAGACTACCTCACATCATGGATTTTGATTATGTTATGCCATCACTTGTGATAGGACCTTCTCCTATGCACACTAGAGATAAGAAGGAAGCTTTAATTGAGAGAGTTGAATATCAGTTTGTAGTTATTGAAGAACCTTAAGAAGGCCATGAGGAAAATAATGTTTTTGGGGAAGAAGATGTTCCTTCCATTTCCCAACTCAATTTTCTTTCCCTAAAAGATTTTCCTTAAGAGTAAACCATTCTCAAGGTTTTAAGTTACAATAAGGTTTCCTCCATTCCCAAACCCATCCATGAACCATCCATAATACTTCATACTCCCTCTCCAACTCATGAATATTCCCATTACCCTTCCACCACATCCCTTATTGAAGAGGAACATGTCCTATGAGAATCAAATAAATAATAGATTGTAGATGCAAGTGTGATTCAAAAAAAAATGTGAAGAAGACAATGCAAGTGTAAATGATGAGGAATTCATCATTAATACTCCACTTGGTGAAAATGGACACAAATCAATCTTCACAAATGAAAATAAGTATGATTTGGATGATGTCAAAGTTGCCTATGAAAAGAGTGCTAAAGTTGATACCTTGGCGTATGAATAAGTTAGTGACGATGTGAAAGAAAGATATCTTGATAAAGGCATCATGTTGACTAACCTTATTTATTCAAATGAGCAGGTTGAAGAGGATTCATGGTAGTAGTTATACCATAGCTTCATGGGAGAGCTTAAAGTGTTCACCAGTAGCAAATCTCTTGAGACCAAGGTGGAATTTATTATTCTTGAAGATGACTCAATACCTTAGCCTAATTTTAAACCACTCTCAGATTATTGGTAGCATAAAATAGATATCTTTCAAGAGTTTGAAGAGCTTTGTTAGGTTGAAGGTCAAGTACTTTAGAAGGTAAAGAAAGAGTTTTCCATGGAGGATAATGACCAAGATGGGGTGGACTCTGTAGAGATCCTTGATGAGCTTGAGGAACTTGCATCTATTAGGAGACCTAATCTTATTGGGAGAACCATGGAAACCAAGGAGGTATGCCTTATTTAAGCACCATTGGAGGTTGTATTTGAATAATCCTATGAGAAATATGAGTCTTTTTGGATGTAAGAAGATTCCATTTCCATATCTAACCTGGTTAGATCTGATTTGTTTTCATTGAGTATCATGTTAAATAAGTTGGAAAACACCATGAGGAATATGGAGGTATCAATTTTAAGGGTCAAAAGGCTACATGGCTCATTAAATCCCTCATTCAATGATGCACGAAGGTTTTTTAACTTCCCCTTTAATCTAGGAGGAAGTGTTTCTTTTAGGTTAGTTTGTGTTTAGGCTAGTTAGTTTCCCTTCTATTCTATGTTTCCCTTCAATAAGTGCCTTGGGCATAGTTTTTATTTTATTTATTTTGGTCCTTGTTTATTTAAGAGGACGTTTCTAGAAAGGTATCCTTGCATCATTTCATGTCAACTAATAACAAAGACTTGTGACCCCATCTACCTAATGGATCAAACAAAGCAATTAGTCTAGGTTCTCAAGCATATCATACATATTTCCTCATGAGTTGCCAAAGATGTTGGCCAAATTTATCCCACATAAAAATATTCTAATTGGATAGATCAATTGAGAAGAATCCTTGATTGATCAAATTATCAAATTACTTGAGTAAGTGAATTATATGGACTAGACCATCATCAAACATCATGTAGAAATAGATAGGTCAATTTGGTTACACACTTAATAAGTTCATTTAGGAGGCCTCTCAGAGCCTAAATATTGCACAGACATGAATTTATTCATTCCTTGAACATTATCTATAAAATTGGTATCTTGATGATTTTTCTACCTCAAGATATAAGTCCTCAAAGTTGAACAAGTAGAGTAGGATGTGTGCATAGACGTCAAGTTAAAGCTATGGTAAATATCCATTTGAATTAAATTATTCTAAGTATGAATACATGGCTAACAAATGTCAAAATATCTCTTGATTAGATCATATATCAATGGCACACAAGTATTTAATAGGTCAAAAGGTCCCTGGAATGAGATCAAGAGTCTACGTTCAATCAAATTAAAGGATCCAATAGTGAGCAAGTGAGGATGATGTCAATGGGTCCTAAAGATCTAATAGAGTATAATTACTCATGCATTCAAATATAAATGGTGAAAATAAAGTCAAAATTTAGAGTATATTGAATATTAAATGCATCAATGACAAGTGTCATGATCACAGTGACTTACTAGATCAATGATGCACATTTGATTAAGCAGAACAAATATCAATGGTATGCATTCATCGAGTAGATGAGATCAATGGTGTGAGTGAGGTTAAAAATTCAATGATTTTAGATTAAATTCAAGGCCACCATGTGGCATAATCATGGAAAAAAAAATATTAATATCAAGATCCTAATAAGGGATGTGTCACCAATAATTGGTGAGAAGCCCAGATCAAGATTGAGGATTGATATTAAAATTTGAAGACATGAGACTTTGATTAGAGGTCAAACTAGAGAAATGCTTCAAAAGTCATATATCACCATTAGAGCACAGTAAAGCATCCTTAATCATAAGATATAGTGATACAATCATGATTGTCAATGATAAAGTTAAAATGCCATTAAAAGCATAGTTTAGATCTAGTTTAAGGGGTTTTAGAACTTACATGCCTGTTTATTCTAAGAATACAATAATGCTTTGTAATTTTTTTCTCTATTATTTAAATAAGACCTATTCATATGATTATTTATTATCTTCTACAAGGTTTAAAGGCAAAATAGGTTTATTTAAACCTAATATAGTTCAAGATAGGACTATATAGCCTATAGGTTTTCATTGATATTATAGCTACATGAAAACCAATAAATGGATTGGTTTTTAATCTATAGTAAACCTATGTTTAGGTTTTGATTAAAATATATATAAGATTGTCTTATCTTCCATAATAGTCATTTCCTTGACAAGCAGGTACTTGCATCCACTTAAAGTAGACATGATCATGACTCTATTAGGTCCATGGGTATAAAGACTTTGTCCTTATAATGAAAGCAAGTGGGAGATGGAATAAAAGATCAAAGAAAAGGAATTCAGGTATTGGAGAGTATAGTGGAGCATTAAATTCTTCTTAGATCCTTTAAAGATTTTCCTTTCTTGGTAAGATCATGACCCATCATCTTCAAAATAGATTATTGTCTTCTAGTGTATTTCTCAACCAATGAGAAGAGCTTGAAGACTATTGGAGAAAATGAATGTTATTTTTTCTATGATGTATTAACCCTAATTTGATCAAAATATGGTGGATCATCCATTGAAATATGGTGGCATCTCATTTAATGATCTTGGATGGCATGCTCCCTCTCTCCCCTTTCTCTTATATCTCTTATTTTCTTCCGAATTGTAAGCTCTCTCTCTAATTTTAGATTCTCATAAGGACTACTTGATCTTGAAAAATTAGAGGACTCTCTAAGATATTTCAAGATATCCTCATCTTCATAAGGCTAAAACCTATCAAGAATTTATAAAAACTACCTCTTGATGCAATAAAAGACTTTCTTTACCTTTCTCTTGCCTTGGATCCATGTTGAGTGGGTTGCGCATGATGGCTTTGTGAAGGAGATTCTTCCATATCCATTTTCCTCCCCCTCTGACTCATCTAAGGTATTTTCAAGTTTTTTTTAAGTCTATATGTTATTTTTCCCATTAATGTAGGCTTGGTGTGGGTCTTAGAATCCCTCCCTATTTCCATTCATTGTTTCTTAAACCTAGTCTATGAAAAACTTATGCAATCAGATGGTCTATGAGGTTGTGTGAGATAGCATTATCTTGTGTTGATCTACTGTGGGTTCAAGATTATGGGAGTCTTCCATTTTAATTTTTTACATCACTTGGTTAACTTTCTTAGGATACCTTTCCCCCTTTCTAACCCTTTTCCATATGATAACATTAGTTTAGGTGATCCATCAAGAGGAATTTGACCTTCTCTAGAGGTTTAACCCTATTATAGGATACCCATAGCCTTATTTTATTCCCATATTGTGACTCAGAGTGGAGGATCCTGAAGAACTCTTCCATAAGGGTGCAATCTCATGTCACAATAGGAACAATGTATAGAATTCATGGGCAACCCTAAGAGTTGTCTACTAAATATATCAAGAACACATTTTGTGATTTTTTTTCCATACTACATGTTTATAGGTTTAGAGTTTAAATCAAATAAATTTTATAATAAATTTATCCATAGGTGTACCAATCCATCTATGGGCATCAGATGCCTAGGATTTCTAAGAACATGAGAAGAAGTATAGAAAAGAGAGGAAATTATTGGTACTATCTTGATTGTACCATAATCATGATTGAGGAAAAATTGTCACCTCCCTATATTTTCCTCATTATGTCATTTATAAGGTGGTAAATCAGTATATTTCACACTAAATATAAAATAGTGTGGATGAGCACCTTACTATTGAACATTAGGGATATTACCACAAAACTCCTCTAAGGATAGGCCAAATATAGTATTTAGTGAGGAGGAACCTCAATTTAGTTTTTAAGATTAAGGCCCACTATGTCTTAGAAGAAGCAATACATAGATACTGGGACCCTAGGGAAAAATTCAATAAATATCTCAGTGACCTCACAAGAAAGAGAGTCCAAATTCCCTAGGGACATAAAAGCTTTGAACACGATGAAATTTTTATCAATTCTCAAGATGAATATGAGGTATATATACTAATGAACAAACACAATATGCTAATGGTAGTAGCATAGAATATCCAATATGATCCTTAAATTACTAGATAGGAAGAAATCAAAATTATGAAATAGGTGAATAGAGTTGAAAGCTATCAATGGCCTTAGTATCATGCTCAATCACCTCTAAATCAAAAAAATACTACCTCTCCTCAGAAATAAGAAGTTGGCCAAGAGGATGAACTTATCACCCAAAGATAAATGGATCCTATAATTATAAATAACATTCTAAGGGGAATACCAAGGCCTCAAATAGAAACCACAAGTCAATATTCTACAATAACTATAATGGCATCATCTCATGTGGATGGGAAAGTAAGAACATTATCTTTGGAATATTTTCCTCCTCTGAGTACAATTCAACATGCAAGCCTTTCCAAATATTTTTAGAAGTATTTTTTATCAATGCCATCCATCACATCATCCATTTCACCTCCAATGTCTCCATTAAGGACACCTATAATTTTAATGGCCTCACCTCCATCCCCTATAACCCTTCCATATATTTTACCTTATATAACCTCTTCTATATGCACTCCACCTCCATCTACTAATACCCCTTCATCTCTCATTCAATCCACCTTAGGACAAGCCCCCATTTCCACTCAGTGACCCATTGCTATATATCAAAGGAAGCCTAGAATCCTTTTAGTCTCTCCCAATATTTCCCAAGTGGAAGAAAGAGGGTTTATCTATTCATGAAGATCCTCTTGATGAGGAATAATAACATGAATTAGTATCATTTTTAGATTATTCCATTGATGAGGGAGAAGAGGAAATAGAACCCATAGAAGAAGAAGAAAAAAGAGGTGAAATTAAAAGAATTGATATAATTAAGGATACAGAGTCTAAATAAGTGTGGGAGGAAGAATATAAACTATCCTCTACATAAGAGTAAAATGTTATTTCTAAATGATAAATTAATCCCTTAATAACTTAGTGTATTTTTTCACTTCCTCTTATACAATATAAATACTAGTGTTATTGATTTGTCTTCTACTAGCCTAGTTGTTGCATCCCTCTCTCCATATGAATCATTACATCTATATTTTTTAAAACCCAAACCATTATATGTCCATTCCAATATTAAGTAAACTGAGTCACAAACTTCTAGTTCATTTGATTCTTTAATTCTTTCAACTACAACCTCAATAATTTCTAGACTCCAAAAAACTATTAGGAATGCCCATTTTAAGAACTTGGTATCTATTTATATTTTTGATCCCTAAGCACCACCTTCACCCTCAATTTCATCTACCCAATTAGAGTTATCTATCCCTCAGTCCACTCAAATAGATTATTTCATCATGACCATCTTAAAAACTCTAGGGCAGACAAGGTATGTGGTAGATACTATACCTTAGATATATCTTGGGATGGATCAGGGTCAGTTAGCCACCTCTTTAGCTTCATATCCAAATAAATGTCTCAATTCTTCCACTAGGATCCATCCCACCTTCTACCTCTATAAAAATTATTCATCCTAAAGAACAAGGGAAGCTCATTGTCCCTTCTTAGGTCAAATATTCCTAAGAGTGAAATAAATATAGAATGGGCTTAGTCCTAATAGAAGTGCCAATAATAAATGCATCTTTGACAAGAAATATGGCACTATTTAGAGAGTAAGGAAGAGGAAAATAGTAGATAGGAGAGGGAATAAATACTATTATAATAGAGGGAGAACTTGTTCCTTTTAGAAAATAAACATAAATATAACCCCATTAACCCTGATGAATACGAAGAGGATTTTGTGCATTTATTGATTTAATAGGGGAGGCTATGAAATAAAAGTATAAGAGTTAAGACTAGGATAGATAAAGACTTCTATAGAGGAAGATAATTTAGGATCCTAGGCAAATAGTGGAGAATGTTTAGATTGCACCTAAAAAACTATATAATACCATATACATAATAAGGATTTACATGGGTAAGTCCCAACCTTATTGGGGAAAGTTATTAACCTTTTGGAAAACATTAAAAGATTTAGAAAAGAGGTAAAAAAAATTGTTATCATGTGCAAGGAATTATGCTTACAGTCATTTAAATCTAATTACTACTCAGGAAGCTGTGTGGGCTTTAAATTATGTGGTTTCAAAGAGAGATTGTACATTTAATTAGCATTAGCAAAAAAAGGATTTGATATCTTAGTTTGTGAGATAATAGAGAGATGTCAAAGAAATTTTGAAATGTATGAGAGTTACCTATGTGATTACCTCTACAAGGAAATTGGTAAATAATCCCATTTTGAAGTGTTACTTAAAGCCACTATAAAATCATTCAAGGCTAAAGTAGAGGGCATGGTATATAAGATCAGTGAAGAGATTTAAAAGTTGATAAATTTTTCAAAGGACAAGGTAACTAAGCTAGATCCAATAAATCCAAATTCAAAACCTTAAAATTTGAGCATAAGAGACTGGTTGTTGAAATCACATAGATATTTAAGACATCTATGCTCAATTTTTAAATCATTAGTTTTGATTTTGACACTACCTATGTATTTTATAATCAACTCAAGTATATTAAGGAGTATTCTAATACAACACAAAGTACATCATCAATTACTCCTTCAAGTACTTAGTCTTAATTTTAAGTTCACATTGTGGTGCATTATTTCTATTGGATCCGCTTTGATTGAATCTTCACATGTAAAGCCTCGATCTATTTTTTTCATGACTATATTGAGCATGGAATAACTATATCCTCTTTAAAAATTCCTTATTCAGTGTATGAAATCATAAATACATCATATCTATAAATCAATCCTAACTTGGATGAGATAGATCATACTTACACTTTTGATTGGGGATACATTAGATAATCAATAACATGACCAAAATGGGGATCTGCTAGACCCAATTAGGGGATATATTATCACAATAAAAAATACTAGGGAGGGTTCCAAATCCTCTAGTCAAGCACAATCATGAAATAACCCTAACTAAGCTCTATGTTTTCATATTCACTATACTAATAACAAGTAAAGCAAAGAAATCTAATATAACTCTCACCAAAGCTTGTGGCACAATATGGGGGTTAGTAAAAAAAAACATGCATAATAGAATCTAAATTAAGTTATGTATGAGTAAGACCTAATACATGGAGAAGAAGAGTAATATTATTCAAAGCCAATACTTATGTTACTTCTATCTACTAAAGAGAGGAGCAAAATTAGAGAATACTTACCTAAAAGATAAACCTGTCGAGACTCTATCTCTCCCTTGGCCAAAGGGGATTGACAACAGGTTGTTTTGGTTTGTAAGGATCACTAAGAAAGGTAAAAGCATCCAATACTTCTCCATAAAACTAGATTCTCCAAGTAGAAACCCTAATCTAAGACTCCTCAAGTAGAATGGTGGAAGAGTGGATTATAAAGCACAAGTGAATAGTAACTCTTAATCATTGGTAAATAATGATGAAATGATATTTTATATATAGGTGGATTTAATCCTAACCCCTTAAGAAATTTTTGGTTGATAGGGTTGACCCAGTCAACTTAGTACTATTATGGACAAAAATTCATTAGGTCATGGGCTCGGTCAGCCAAGAGTTAACCTAGACCCTAAATTAATTTCACCCAAAAGAGTACAGGGTCAACCCAATTGACCTAGTACTATGAAATATTGAAAGGTGTTTTAGGTCAATAAAAGAGGGATGGAAGGTGGTAAAAGGTTGGAGGAGTGTGAAAAAAGAGTATTAATATCTTAGGGAAGGTTTAAGGAGATGGTTGGATTGGTAATAAGTGAAAATAAGGGAAAATAAATGTGTGAAGCACTAATGGTCTACCTACCCCTTTCCCAATGCACCCCTTAGGGCATGCACTTAGAGAGATTGAGACTTGATGCATTCTTGCAAGATATAAAGCATCAGTATTTGATAAAGTTTTAAAATATTATGTGTATACATATTCCCCACTTGAAGCTCATCACGTGTCATGTAGGTACAACAGGGGATGGTGCTTTCAAAAAGAACATAGTAAAACTTAACGTTGAGAATTGTTAAAAATGTTGTAGTATTTTAAATCATAAAATAATTTAAAGTAAATGAATTTAAGGGAAATAACTAAAAATTAAATGTGATGCATACCTTGACTTACCTTTATCATTGGATGGTTGTTTGTTGTGTTTGTAGTTTTTATTGTGTAAGGCATAGAGATTGATTTTGACAAACCCAAAAATACAAAATTGAAGATAAAAAATAAATAAACACAAGAAAACCAAGATAACTAGTGCTATATGGATGGGACATACTTGGAAATTTAGAAATCTAGGGTGACAAGTGCTATGTTAGACAAAATGACCAAGTCAAAATTTGGAGTAAATCAAGTAAATAAAAATCCAAGGCTAATAAATAATAAAAAACCTAAACAAGTAAAAATTAAGTAATAAAGTAAAACTCACCAAATCAAACCAAAGATACATGTCAAAAAGATGTATTGACCATTTTTGACAACAAGTAAAAATGGGTCAACCCCTATAGTCAAGACTTGATATGGGGGTAAAACATAGTTTCATAGGGTATGTTGTGGTCTATTTTATGTCATTTAACACCATTCTAACCTTGTTCATGATCTAGTTTAGACTTATGTCATTTGGAGTCATCTAAGGAGTCACCATCATGGCATGTCACATAGGAATGAATAGGGAAGTTTGGTTATACATTTTTTTAGTCATATAAAATGTCAAAATTGGTAGCTTGAGTGTGGCTTGTGACACCTAACATATAGGTCCCTCTTGCATGCTCTCTTAACCCTTCTAGACACTTTTTTATTGACTTTCAATCATCCATAGACTTTTGAGACCCGATTCTAGCTCAGTGAGACCCCATTTCCCATACTTATTCCACCCCCTAGGTCTCAGGTCTATAAGATAGGAGAGATAGGGTTGGACTATAGCACTGGACCCTAGGGTGTCCCATTTCTAGCACTCATATCTAATCACATTTCAAGCCCAGATGAATATTTTCTTCTGATTCCTCTTCTTCATTATGTCAACCTAGTACGAATGTATTTGACCCATGACCAATAGATCTCTATAAAACCCCATTCAAAGTTCATTTATAAAGGGTTGGAAATTATTTTAAAATCAATCAATAATACAATAAAAACCACTAAAGAAATTTTCCTTACTCTATAATATACCCAGCCAAAACAACCATAAGCTCATTCAAACCCTCACACCAGTCCCTAGCCACCTCAAACACATCCATTTTAGCATTTTTCTATTTGTATAACACTATTGCATAAAGCACATCAAGTGGGAGAAATACATATGGCTTGATCCCTCTTTAGAGTATGGTATGTAGGTAGCATTCCCACACAAGAGGTGTGGATACATGTTTAGTGCATCTTATACACACTAACCCCCTCTCTTTCTCAAATTTTTATTAAAGCATACTAAAGGTCTAGGGTTGAATATTAAATTAGATATACAAGGATCCCCGTCAACATTCAAGGTTCAAAATTTCACAAGCAAACTAACATAGGAATAGTGGACAAAACCCAAAAAACTCAAATATTTGTGACTAGTTTGGATAATAATGGCAAGATTTGGACTATAACACTAGACCCAAAGTGTCCTATTTTCAGCACTCCTATCCTTTCGCCAAATTAAATCTAGATCTAGCTTCATGATAGTGTCCTAGTCCTACACAGCTGGTATCAGCTTTTGTCTCAACCATATTAGCCCAATTTGAAGATAAGTTGCATTTCTTATCTTTCATTACTATGTTTAGAAAGCTACAAAGACCAAATAAATTATACAAATTAGTACTCTATTTATTAAAATATTATTTACTAATTTAGTCAACTTAGACCTTTAACTAAATTAGGAATAGGACTCTAATATTCCTAAAATAATTAAATAATTTAGTGAACCTGACTTTGTTTGTGCATAAAATCCCTATAAACCCTAGGGAAAATTCCTTGTTGATTTTTCCAATTATTTTTTCATTTTTTTACCAGCATTTTTAAATCTTAAATTCACTTTAATTTTTAAAATTCCATGGTAATTTTTATAAAGATATATATTTTCTTCCAAACCCTAGTTGCATATACTAGGTCCATTTAAATTAGAATTTTTCTAATATTTTTTTGATTTTTTACTTACATATTTAAATCAAAAATTCAATTGAATTTTTAAAATTCCATAATAATTTTTAAAACACTCTTTTTTTTCCAAACCCTAGTTGCATATACTAGGTCCCCTTACTTTTGAGCTATCACTGTACATGTTTGTGAGCTTCATATCCTTTTTATGCATTTTCTAGTTTACTATTTTTAGGACTTTACATTTCCTATATTCAACACTTTCCTTTCATAGCACTTTTCTTATTACAAATTACTACAAAAAATTCAATCAATTTTTAATTTGTTATCCTACTTTAACAATGGCCTAATATAATAGTTTTGATGAAACTGATAAAAGGGAACTTCAAGAACTCTTAAATAAACACCCTGACATATAAGATGACATGCATAAAATACTACAAGAAGAACAAAAAAAAGTGAACAATGGACAATCCTCTCAAAACACAAAGTAACCAGTTGAAAATGGCATTACAGGGCCAACTATGTCTCAACAACCCCCCATAGTAGCCCAACCTTCCTATGAGGCACCGCCAGTTACAACTAATACAACTTCATCTCCCAATGTGGTTGCCCTTTCGTAAGAGATAAAATCTCTTCAATCCAAGGTGATACATCTTGAGCTGGGTGCCTCTAGACCTACATAGGCCTTGGATTCTTTTGCTCTATTGCATACACCTTTGTCATTTCATACTACTTCTACACCCTTCCCACCAAGTTTTGTTCAACCCAAGCTCACTCTATATGATGGCCAAGGTGATCTAGAGAAATATTTATGATTTTTTCACATAACATGCTTGGACTATATGCCAAGTTATTGGTTACTAACCAAACTATTTCCATAGAGTCTTAAGGATTATGCTTTACAATGGTCCTATAGTCTACTGAATCAGTTGGTCAATGCAGTCAATCCTTTAGATAACATGTTCTTAGCTCATTTCAACATTAACATTGGTGATAAGGTTTCATATGCCCAAGTTGCACAATAGAAACAAAGGTCAAATAAGCATCTCAAAAATTATGTTCTTCGATATAAAACTATTTTGGATAAGATGACTAGCCCCATGGTTGATCAAGAGTTATAATATCTCTTCAAATAGAGTCTTTTACCATCTTTACATGAATTATTAATGTTCAAAAGTTTGTTTTCTTTCACTAAGTTATGTAATACACTAAAGGAAAGGGAAGTCAAATTAATTTCAATGGGCAAACTCAAGTACACAAGTATATCAAGAATAATAAACAAGAGTAACAACAAAGTCCCATACAAAGTCAAGGTCATTGATAAAAAAATTTAGAATCAACCTACAGTCAATGTAGCTTCAGATCCCCCTCAGTGAATAGTTTTAACAACACCTCCTCGGTGAACCTTCACCAATCTACTAGTATCTCTAGCTAGATTTTTATAGTAGCTATTGGAATGTAATATCATATTTCTCCCTCCTATTTGAGAAATTAACCAAAAAAAAGCCTATTTCGTGGGGATATTATAGAATTCATTTTGTGATATCATAGGGCACTAGGCCACATAATAAATAGATTCTTTAGTTTTAAACATAAGATATAAGACTTGATAAATGGTAACATTATTGATCTTGGCACTCTAGTTGAGCCTCCGAAGGCAAATCAAACACAAGATAAGGCTCTAAAAAATTTCTCAAATCCTTTTCCACAACATTATAAACATGAGATGGAGGATCCATTAGGTGTTCACCATGTATATCATGCACATCCCCACTAGCTATATATCAGGCACCTTCAGTTGACTCACATCCTTTGAGTAACATGATCAGTGTGTACAATTCTAGAGTTCTATATAGACCTTTAATCTCTTTCTTAGAGTAGGAGATAGTAGAGGATAATTCAGATTATCATGGACTCTTTATTAGATCTTACATTCATAATCATCCTATCCATAATGTTCTCATAGACAATGGATCTAGCATGAACATGTGCACTATGACATTATTAAAGCATTTCAAATATTTAAATTAGGATATTACCCTAATGGACATAGTTATCAATGGATTTAGTAGGAACATGTAGAGTTCAATAGGTGAGATTTTACTTCCTTTATAGGTTTGCCAAACACATGTGGCCACACCATTTACTATTGTTCCTAGTGTAGGAGTTTTTGATATGTTACATGGTTGACCATGAATTTAGAAAATTAATGTAGTACCTTTTACAATTCACAAATGCATGAAATTAATTCATGCTAATTAGGATGTTATAGTTTTTGGAGTTCCATATGAGTTACCACTCCCCACTTGAGAACCAACTCCCCACTTGAGAGCCATCTTCTACTTTGTATTCACTAGTTTTAGCTTCTCCACTAGTTACAATTCTTCCTCTAGTTCAAAGTCAGACCCAGTTGAGGCATTCCTTACCAACACAGAGAGTTCATACACTTCCATAGAGGCCTCTATTAGAGAAACAATAGTTTTAGGACTCTAGATAGTTTCTAGCTATAGTGTTCACACCCAGGGTAATATCATTGAGGTATCATGCCTCTACACATAGAGCACACTTTTAAAGAGATTCTCCTACCACCAGATGGGTCCCTAAGATACCTATAGTTGCATCCACTTCTCAAAGTTATAGGGGGACCACACAATTGGTTTCCACTAAAAAAATTTAAGAAAATTTACAACATACATAGCTTTTAGAGCCATAGTCTCAGCCCTTCTATTGTGCTTCACAATTGTGCATGATCCCTCTCATTGATACAAGACAACATGATAAGGAGTCTCTTATGAGACTCATCGATTAGTATCATCTTTGCTTAACCTTACTTATACATAGTTTATTTTTTATTAATTATACATAGATTATATTCTAAAATACAAAAATATTCAAATATTTCAAAATCCAAAAACAATATAACATTTTAAAATACCAAAAATATTTCAATTGTATGCATTATCCATGTTTTACATTTATACTACCATGTTAGACTTACATTGTTGTTCTATGCAGCTATTATTTTTCAATTTATCTATATTACCATGCTTAACTTGATCTTCTTTGAGTGTGTGTAGTGACACCCATATCATTGATTGCTTCACTCTACCCATTCAAGGCCATCTTACATCTACATTTGAGACATACATCGATATATCTACCCACCGAGGGCATCTTCTACATGACTAAACCATCCAAGCTATGTCATTCCTATACCACACACTCTATTTATCATGTTGATGTACATTACTTACTAGCTTACATATATTATTCTATCTACACTCACTAGTATATAGAACTTATGTATTTCTTAACTTATACCTAGTCTTGTACTCCATGTCTTGTATACTTTCACATCTTGCTTTGATTAGATAGATGTGATTGTATTTCTATTATTTACATGCCTTCTTTTCTTGGTTTTATTAGCTAGATGTGATTGCATTTATTAGTTCTAATTTTTTCTCTTGTATGTGCCTTAGGACATTTATCAATGTCCTTTGCTTGTACTATTCTATATGTTTGTGGCCCTTGTGCCAACCTTGCTTATTCTCAATTATATGTGTATGTAGCATTTAAACATGCCTTGTATGCTTGATTTATAATTTGAGTGACATGTGCCCATGCCCCTTTTTTTCTTGGCCCCTTGGCCACTCTTATATGCTTCTTGTTTCTTGCCTTGTGTGCTTATTACTTGTTTAATTCTCACTATTTGTAATGCCATGATTCATAACATGAATTATCTTGATTTATTGGATGCCATAATGGGCATCATGCTCCATCCCTCCATGATAAATAAAAACTAACACTTCTAATTTCAATTCAATACATTTCACATGTTATTACATTGTTATATCTATCTAGGCATACCCATATTGATCTAACAATCTTGAGACGTATTTTTTTATTATCATGTATTTCATATCATAACACACTTGCAAGGCTCTTTCTTTTGAGGGTAGTATTTTAGGGTCTTCATTCCTATCCTCAAAAGAGGGGGCAACAAATAGGGGTTTTGTCATAGAGATCATAGCTCTTACTGATAAAAAAATTAGTTTTTAGAACACTTGGAATAATAATCAAAGGTCAAAATAGGTAGAACAAACCAAAAAAATAGTGATGATTATAGAACAATCATCAGTTTCAATAATTTTAATGATCCTATCTAAATAGAAAAAACACTAGACTTTCCAAAAATAGGTAGAAATGTAAGCTCAGCTATATTTTTATTAGATATAGATCAGTCCAAATTCAATACAATTTTTCTTAGAAAATCTAGATATAAGGATCTTCATACAGGGCATGATGGCTCTCACTTCTATTTTTAGATAGGGTAGTTGGTATAACTTTTAGATCAAAATCCATGTTATAGACACCAATGATTGGGGGCAATGTGCATGACATTTGACTTCTTTTCTTTTCAAGTTCAGTATATTATCAAGGCATTCTTAGAAGTTGCATGCCTTATTCCATCTATAAGTGGTTAGCATCATTTTAAGTGGCTTTCATACAATCCTAACCTCCACATTCTCAAGTGGCTTCCATATAAGACTATTGCCTAATTTTGAAGTGGCTTTCATACAAGCCTTATCTCCTCCTTTTAAAATTGGTTGAGATTTACCTAGTTTCTAGTACACATTCAACTATCCACACCACATTATTAGATTTCAAGTCATTCATGGGCTTTAAGATCCATCGCATATGACACACATTCATATTGGTATCAGTTTATTACTTCACTTAATGGGCAATGATGGAGCCAAAGGACTAGCTAGCCTTTGTATTCTTAAACCACCTACTTAGAGGGATTGGACACATAATCCAAAAATTAATTAACTAATGCATGATCATATAGCTTCACTTAGTGGGTGAGGATGGAGCCAAAGGTCTAGCCTTTGTATTCTTTAGCCACTCTTAAGAAATTGAGCACTTAGCTCCATTTGTGATATTACTCTTGGTAAAACACATGCCTAGCACTATCCAGCATCACTCAGCATCACAATAGGTTTTGTAATGGTCCATGTACCCAATGAGGTGTATTTTTTCCTTTCTCTTCCTCTCTCTCTTACTTATCTTTGTATGTTCTTATTTTAGATATAGTGTATCTAGTAAGAATTGATCTACTCTTAATTTATTTTGTAGATTTACACTTCATGGCATGCTCTCTCTATGCACACCCAACATCACACAACTTCATAGACTTCACCCTTGTAGGTAAGTTTAGGTACACTTTCTATTTTTCCTTTATCTTTGTATTTCACTTTACTACATCACTAAAATAAAGGAGAGGCAAATGTAGTCATATAAAATGTCAAAATTGGTAGCTTGACTATGGCTTGTGACATTGAACCCATAGGTCCCTCTTGTATGCTCTCTTGACCCTTATAGACACCTTTTTATTGATTTCCAAATATCCATAGACTTCCTAGACTTGATTCTATCTCATCTAGACCCCATTTCCCATGATTATTACATCACCTTGGGTCTTGAGCCTATAGGATAGGAGTGTTGGAGTTGGAATATAATGTTAGACCCTAAGGTGTCCCATTTTTAGCACCCCTATCTAATCACATTTTGAGCTTAGATGAATATTTTCTCCTTATTCTTCTTCTTTATTATATGAACGTAGCATGAGTACATTTAACCCATAACTAATAGATATCTATAAAATCCCATTCAAAGTTCATTTAGAAAGGGTTGGCAATTATTTCAAAAGCAAACAAGAATGCAAAAAAACAACTAAGGAAATTTTCCCTATTTTATACATACATCTAGCCAATACAACCACAATCTCATTCAAACCCTCACACCAATCCCTATCCACCTCAAACATACCTAGTTTAGTATTTTTGTATCTGTATAACACTATTGCACAAAGCACATCAAGTGGGAGAACTATATATGGCTTGATCCTTCTTCAAAGTATTGGTATGTAGGTAGTGTTCCCATACAAGGGGTGTGGATACATGTTTATTGAATTTTACACACACTAACCCCCCCTCTTTCTCAAGGTTTCATTCAAGCATATTGAAGGTCTAGGGTTAGACATTAAATTGGCTCTACAAAGAGTTCCATCAACATTAAAGGTTCAAAATTTCATAGGCAGAATAACATAGGGACAACAAACAAAACCCCAAAAAATCATATTTGTATGACTAATTTAGACAATATTAGTAGTACCTAAACTATAACACTAGACCTATAAGTGTCCTATTTTCAATGCTCCTATCCTTTAACTAAATGAAATCTAGATCTAGATTCATAATAGTGTCCCAATATTTCAAAACTAGTATCAGCCTTTGTCTTAGCTATATCAACCCATTTTTATGATAAGTTACATTTATCCTCTTTCATTACTATTTTTAGAAAGCTACAAAGATCAAATAAATTATACAAATCAGTACTTTATTTATTGTAATATTATTTACTAATTTATTCAACTCAGACCTTTAAATAAATTAGGAATAAGACTCCAATATTCTCCAAATAATTAAATCAATTTTACAAGTGTGCTTAGAAAAATTTTCAGCCCAAAAATACTACATGGACATGATGTTTTTGGTGCCAATACCATCATTTGAAAATTTTGTGTCTTGATGATCTTGTTATCTCAAGATATAAGCATTTAAAGTTGAACTAGAAAAGATAGATGTGCACAAGGATGTCGAGTTCAGGCTTAGGGAATTAACTGTTTAGGTTCAAAATCTCTAAAGGATCATGGTCTCGAATGCAAAGTTACCAAGTGGTGAAATAATGTTCAACCAAGCTAAGATTAATGGTATGCAAATGCTTAACAGGGTCAAAAAGTTAAAAAGTGATCGGATTAAAGATCAATGGCACATGTTGAGTCATGTAGATAGGATCAACAATCCACATTCAAATATTGGGACCCAAGATCAATGGTACACATTTGATCTTGTAGTGAAGACCTAATGACACGAGTAAGGGTTAAAAACTTAGAAGATATTGAGATCAAATGCCATTATGCCAAGTGTCATATTTTAAATAGATAAGCAAATCAATGGCATATGTTTGATCTTATAGATTAGGATCAATGACATGTATTTAACTAAGCAACTAATATCAATAGTGCATGTTGAGTGAAAGTTAAAGGAGTGAGATTGAATGTGATACTACCAAGTGGCACAAGTGTATGAAATAGATGGGCTAATAATAGGATCTAAAGAAAGCATGTGATGGTCATAAGTGTCTCAATATTTGAATCCCATATAAATGATCAACAATTTATTTCTAAAGTTGAATCAAGTAGACTCTTGTGGAAATTGATAGAATGAATTTGACCAAATTTTAGAGTGCATAAGATGAATCCAGATGTCCAAATGATGATAGGCATGTTTTGAGATGAAATAGGCAACAAGGAAAGGGAATGCCACATAGTCATCCATGTAGAATCAAATGATTATATAGTAAATCAATAACTTCTTACTCATACGCTACCATGAAAGCTCAGTCAAGATCCAAGATAAACAATGACTTATAGATGTGAAGATTCAAGGTCTAGAAGACCAATGAATGATTACAAATGGTAAATACAAGTCTATGCAAGATAGATATAAGTTAAGAAAATGTCTATGACTATCATATCATATGTTTCAACTTTCCTAATTTAGTTTCAAATGTTCAAGAGATGATCCATGATGAAGGTAGTTTAACAAAGGCTAGTTGAAGAGTCTCTACACCATTTTAGAGAGTTTATCATCGTTTATATGGACATTTATATTAAAAGACATTAATGGTTTGTTTAAAACTCCATTATCCTTCAATGTAACTAGTTCTCATGATTTTACATGTGTCATTGTGACCTTTGAGATTCTTTACTTCATTTTTTTCTCCTCCTCTAGTTCTATAAGTAGTTGCCATTTTGGCCTTTGTAATCAATACCACACCATGTATAATGAATCCCTATTAGTTTTGATGTTGTACTTTGCCTTATAATAATAATAAATACATTTTTTTTTGAGTTCATATCTCATCTTTTTAAAGTGTTTGAAGAGATGTATAGTGAATATCTAAGTGATATCTATCTATCCTTGCTTTCTCTCAGTCCTTCCATGTTTGATGCAAGTGATTTCATCCTAGTAGGTAATATGAATTGTAGTTAAGTGTATGAATATATTTTAATTTTATAATGAGTATTAATTTTTTTAACTAATCTATGATCTTACTTACCTTGGATAGTCTTCATTCATCTCACATTCATATTGAAACACTAATGCTAGTGCATTCTAGGACTCTTAGGCTAGTATTGTAGGCATTGTTTCTTTATGAAATAAGTATAATGGTCATATGTAAGACATATTTTTACATCACCCTTTTATAATAGGTTTATTTTATGTTACTTTTATCCCTTCCCCCCACATACAAATAGTTATCACAGGTGAAAGTACTTCAAGATATATTCAAGGAGCTAGCCCTTAGATCTAGAGGCTCACTTCCACCATAGGTACACCCACATACCTAGAAGTGTTTCTATGTTATCCAAATATAGAAGAGGATTGAACACCCTCTTCTAGGGTGCAAGTTTTGGTGACAACATTTTTGGCATGCCCAATGGGACTCATTATCTTCAAGACAATTTTTCAAGGTGAATGTTGATCTTGACAACATCATCTACAAAATGGTGTGCTACTCAAAATTTGGTGAATCCATCAAAGTAAAATCTAGTTTGAGACCATTGTCCTACTTTAAAAAATTTCTCATAATTCATGGTTATCACTAGGTCATCCTCTAGTAGAGTTATCAACCCCATTAATTCACCTATTCAACCTGAACTTCCCCTTGAAGTTCAATATCCTCAGCCTAATCTATCACTTGGAGAACCAATAGATTTTTCTAGAGAGGAAGAGGTTGAATAAATTGAATATTTTGAAGAGTTTGAAGAATATATGGGTAGACCTCATGCCTTCCTTGCCTTTACTACTAAAAATCCAAATCATCTTCAAGCATATGATGCCATTCCTCATAATGATATAAAAGGTGTACCCATATTCAGTGGTGAAAGTCATGTTACACCTAATAAACACATTAGGGATGTCTCCAACTTTTGTAGCTTCTATAAAATCACTCAATAGAACATTACTATTATACTCCTTACCATGTAACTTAGAGGGAAGGCTTTTTATTGGTATAGGACTCTACAAGGTGGATGCATCACATCATGGGATGAGTTTGAAGTTTTGTTGACCTCAATATTTAGAAATGAAAGTGAACATGCCTCTCTCATACATCAACTCAACATGATCAAAAGAGGATCCAAAGAAATAATGCATGACTTCAATGAGAGGTTTCAAAATACTTGGAATAGATTGCCTCTTCTTATGAGGCCACCAATTTTGTGTTCCCTACCTACCTTAGAGCCATTGGTACTGAAATTGCTATCATGATTCAATCTATGGGGGGTTCTACCCTTCCCAAATCATATGATATTTCTATCAAATATGAGAATGGTCTCATCTAAGCTATAATATTTCCTCCTAATGTTTATATGCCTCCATTGTCTTATACTTCTGTTAATACTCTAGATGTGGCCTAAATTCCCAATGTTAACACCAAGTCTAGAGCTAATCCTAAGAAGGAAGATAATTCCATGGACAAAGATGCATATATTCAATGGTTGGAAGTTAAGATTGGGAGATATAATATTAAATAAAGTGACTATAATAATCCTTACCCCTATCATCAATAGTATGGTCAACAATTTGGAAGAGGAAGAGGTCAATGGCAGCCTAACTCTAATAGGTTTGCCAATGTGTACAATCATAACTTAACAACCAATATAAGAGATGTGATACCTATGAATAGCAACTTGGTGTAGGGATAAGATTGGAAAAAATACCAATTTATGTATGTTGATGAAGGTAGAGAGTAAGATCTTGTTTCTCATGGAGGATTCACTCCTCTCTTATCATCTAAAGATGAAGTTGTGATATAGACAAGTAAAGGTGGACAACCTCAAGGAGAGATCTTCACCAACTTCTTAATTGAGGATACTTTTGTGCTTAATGAAAGAACCTATGTTTAATACAACACTATATACAAGATAAAGGCTTTAGGTGGTGATATTAATTTGCATATAGGATCATTAACTCCTCATATAATGTAACAAAGTATGGTTGTAGATGTGGTAACCTCAAATAACTATACACATCTTCCAAATCAAAATGTTGGAAGGAATGTTCAAGGCACTCTAACTCCTCAGATTCCAAGAACTTCCTTTCCTCCAATAATATAATAAAAATTTGGTATGGATTTTTAAAAAAAATTAGATTTATTGAAGAGTACTAAAACTCCATTTCCCTTTTGGGATGTTCTTCATATGCCTAGTCAAAAAGAGCTCCTACAAAAATAGTTATCTACTATCCCTACTAGTGTCCCTCCTTCAAATAAAATTAGTGATCATGTTGATTTTAAAAATGCTCTTAACATTATTTTTAAACCATATACTAGGGTTGGGAAACCTCCACCATTATATCTCACTCTCATAGTGGGTGAAAAATTAGTCCATCACTGCATAGTTGATAGTGGAGCTTCTACTTCAGTCATGCCCAAATTAATAGCTTATAAATTGGGCCTAAATTATGAGTTTCATAGAAAATTAGTTCTCAAACTAGATGGTACACCTACCAAGATGATAGGATTGATCAGAAACTTGAATGTTTTCTTGCATGATTGTTCTAGTTTTCCTATCCTTCAAGATATAGTTGTTGTTGACCTCCTAGCTCACTTTGCAATCTGCCTATCAACAAAATTTACAACTAGTATAAGTGGTTATATCTCATCTGATTGGTCTTTCTTTGCCTTTAAAATAATATGTGGAACCAAAGTGACCATAATGACTTATCCTCTTGAAAGGTTTTATATTGAGCCCTACGTTGAGACAAGTTCTAATTTGAATTATGTTGTTCATGAAGAGAGATTCTATTGTAGATGATGGTACTTATTCCAAGACTGAATGAATTTATTATTTATTTATTGATGAATATGGTACCAATACTTATTATCATGATCTTTATGCATTTATGGATGAAATTGATCTAAGAGTATATTATATACATGAAGAAAGAATGCTAACACCTCTACTTGCCAAAGAAGAAAGTGAAGATGATGAGATGTGGAAAATGTTTTTTGATGGTTCAAGAAGTAGAGTTGGTACAATATCTGGTGTTATGTTGGTCTCCCCATATAAATATAAACACTATGCTTTATATATATTCCATTTAAATTGTACTTATAATGTGGTTGAGTATGAAGGTTTAATTCATGGCCTTCAACGAGTAAGGAGAAAGGGAATCAAGAACTTGCAAGGACATGGAGATAGTGAATTGGTTTTTCATCAAGTTGGGAATGTCATTGATACCAAGAAATATTTTATTGATTTATATAAGCATAGGTTGTGCTATTTTCTTGAATAATTCAATGTATTAAAAATACAATCAATCCTAAGAGAGCAAAATAATCATGATGATAGACTAGCTACTATAGGAGCTCATTTTGATACTCTAACTACCATAAAAGAAGAGGGGAAGAAATCTTAAATTAAGATCATTATCAAACATTTGTACATAATAATTAAGTGCCTTAACCAGTGTTTGATAGTGATAAACAAATTACATGCTTCTTACAAAATGAGCCTGAGTTTTCTTTAAGGAATCAAAAGGGACTCTAAGAAAAATTTGGTGATTAGATTGTACAACTAAGGACAAATAATATACCTATGAGTCTGGTGATATTATAAATTATCTTAAAATATAATTATAAAAATAAAAATGAAAAATTGAGTATGTCTACAAAATAGGATAACTATGAAAGGGTCGTGATCTTCAAACATAGACTCATCAAACTAGGCAAGGTATGTTCTACATTAGAGAAATAAGCATTCATTGAGTTGTATAAAGAGTTTCATGATATATTTTACCGGGAATGTAAGGACCTCAAAGGATTTGATCCTATCCTATCACATCATACCATTAAATTATAACTTGGAGTTAAACTAGTTAGATAAAAATAAAGACCCATCAATCCCAAGGTTGAACAACTCATGAGGTTAGAGCTCACTACTATTTAAATCTGAAATAATCTTTCCTATCAAGAATTAAACATGGGTAGCTAACCTTGTGCCTATTATAAATAATAATGTGGAGATAATAATTTATGTGGACTTTATAGATCTTAATAGGGTGTAGACACCACAAATGTGTCTGCACCTTGGTTCTCCCCCCTTGTCCACCTCAAACCCATATCCTAACCCTTGGCCTTAGTCCCCTCCACTCATTTGATTAAAATAACTTAAATATTTCAATTAAGTGGCCCCCTTTCCACCTCACCCTTGCCACCTTGGATCCTCCCTTGAATCCCTCCACCTTCCTCTTAGCCTTTATTATGCCAAATCTCCTCATTATCTTCCTCCCGCGCCCATTTAAGCATCCTTTTGACCGTTCTTCCCACAATCCCTCGCCTGGCAGCGTGCAAGAATGGGCAGAGGCTATTTTTAGTCTCTATCCCCATTCTGCCACTGCCGACGTCGGTGACCCTTTGGCCGACATCGGCGATACTACCGGCGTCGGCAGCCTTCAAGACTCCTTTCTGCATCCATTCCAGTGGCCCGGCCCCTTGAGCTCGCAAACTGAATTCTCTTGGCATTTTGGCATTCTCCTCTTCTCCCTCTGGACCTCATGCAACAACAGCAATAGGTGCAGGGATTCTTGAGCAGAGATGTCCTCTTGCAAAGTCTTCTGTGGTCTCAACAACAGCTCTCCCACTCTTCATTCGGCAAGCTAAAAAGGTAAGCACAGTCTGTTATTTCATTTCATTTCTTTTCTTTAGTGTTCAGTTGTTTGGCATCTGCTGCCTCCCACTCCCTCTGTCCTACTCCCTGAGAGGCTAAAAAGCCTTCTCAGGCCCTATCCTCTGTCCACCTTCCTTCCACTCTTTCATCCTTTCAGTGTGATCCCGACAGCTCCCTCATCCCTCCTGCCAACAAAGACCCTATACAGGGTGCCTAATCAGAACCAGACCATTCCCCAGTCCATTCAAATTCATCCCTGAGCTCTGTCTCGACCCTGTTCACAAACCAGACCTGTCCACAGTCCAGAAACCCGACCAGACCCGACTACAGGCCACTGCCCCGACTGACGCCGGTTACTTCCCTGACCAACGTCGGTAGGATAACCGAAGTCGGCAGACCAGGCAACTGACGACGGCAACATTACCGACCTCGGTGACTGTCATCAACCTGACAGCTCCTTTCAGGTACCCATTGGTCTTTTCTTTCCTTTCTAATTTGTTTACCATCTCTGTATTCTGGCATTCTATATTTCCTTAGTCTTTTATTTGTTTGTTATCAGTGGGTTGACCTCCCTTGAGGAAGTTTTCACACTTTCGGGAACAAGCTTTTGCTTGGCAACCCACTGCTTATCCATCTAACATTTTCTTGTCCAAGTTTCTTTTTCTTTGCAGGTGTCATTCCTCCACAGCCAAAGAGGGGTGCCCACAAACGTCTGGATTACGGTGCGCAATCTTTATCCAGGTACTTCTAGCCTTGTCCATTTCTTTAGTTTCTTTATTCATCTTTTGAATGTAGAAAGTGAATTAGCGATAGAAACATTCTGGCACGCCCAGTGGGACCTTAGGTTCTTCCTCGGGTTCCTCTTCCTTTCATTCATTTAGGTGCATTTAGGTTCCTTCCTTCTTGTCTCTTTCTTCTATTCCAAATGACACTATAAGCAGGACTAAAATGAATCTTTCTTCCTTGCATTTCTAGATTAGTCTAAACATCATACTCTCAAACCCTTTCTCAAACTTTTCTTCATCCAAACTTCATATTTTCGACTTGGGCTTAAAAACATACTGCATTGCATTTCTGTTTGTGCTTGCATTAGTCTTCACCTAGTAATTAGTAAAAAGCATATTGAATAAATCATAGACACTTGATGTTACACTACCAAACCACATGCACTAAAATGAACATAAAACTTACTTGAGACAAGGCCCGACTGGGATTTCATCCCCCAGCAGATACCTTACCCATCCCGGTGACCCTACTTGGATTTCATCACCAAGGGGGAAGCCCACTCCATTCTCTGGCGGAGGATAAACTCTAGGTGAGGTATATCTTGGCTAAGCGAGACCAGCTAACCACTGGAATCATGAAGTGAGGGGAGCTTGCTCCTTAGCACCAGGCCACGTACCAGACCTAACACAGATTTTTGAGCACCTAAAACAAGACCCGAAACCAGCTCTAGATTGCCTCTTCTAGGACCCTTCTTACAGCCAATCTCCCCAAAAATTCATCTAAGGCATAAGCCACAAGATTCTAAGGTTAATTCCTAGGATTTTTTGCTTAGGCTTGTCTGTCTCTCTCAGTTCTTCTCTTCTCATCTGTTTGTTTGAGTGAGTGAGGACGCTTCCTTCATTGTTTTTCCAAGAATCTTAAAATCTTTTGGTTCTCTAGAAAATGCAGTCACCAGCATCGGTTCTTCCACTGACGTCGGCTTTCCTCTCTTACCGACATCGATTATCTGACCGACGTCGGCCATATTTCTTACCGACATCAGTTTCTCAACTGACGTCGGTCTCTGTCACTGTCCTTTTTTTTCAAAACCAGCAGCCTAAAACCTGTCCCTTCTCTGTCAAAAACTCTATCCTAGTTTTCTGAAACAGAAAAACACAGTTTCTAAAACCTAAACCTTCTTTGCCTTGCATGGTTTTGACTCGTAGCCAAGCCAAGGCTCTTGTCAACCACGCTAGCCGTCAACCACTTCCGTCTACCCCATCCGTGACCAAGCCTACAATGGAGTTCAACTCGGAGACCGAAAAAACTCCTATTCGTCCAACCCCGCCACAGACTCCTATTGTCCAAGAAGGGGACCAAGACTTCGAACGATTCTTGGACCTCAAAGTCAAGGCCTTGCAACACTATCTCGTGCATAGCCAAATGTGAGACTCCTTGGGCAATCCAATCTACGGAATGCCAACCTCTCTTATCGCGACTACGGCTGTATCGACGGCATCCGTAGTTCAACCCTTGGACACTCAAGCCATCGCTTCGACCACTGACCAGACTTTGACCAATCCTCTAGGTGTGGCCTCTCCCTCTATCTTTGGGCCCACTTCCACTGGGGTTTTGGCCCCCTATCAACCTCAACCCGCTCAACTGCTATCCACTCCTTTTCAAAACCTTGTCGTCTCTATTCCGCCTACCCTGGCCCCTATCAACACCAGGGTGGCTTCTTATCCTCTGGCCCCCGTTACCATAATCCAACCCCTCGTGGCAACATCGGGCCTAGCTATGCCTTCTACCCAACCACCTTTAGCCTCTTCTTCTATCCCTATGACTAGTTATCCCTACATTGCACCTTTACAGGGACAACCAACTATGTCGTATGCCTCCCCTAGCCTCTTCCAAGTGCCCTACAACTTAGGGGGCGCGCCACCCATCAATCCATCGGCAGATATCATCAAAATGCTGATGGACAAGATGACCAGTCTAGAGACCTCTGTTTCTGGCTCACGCAATGCTCTCTCATACGAGCAAATCTGCAATGAGCCCATTCATCCTTCTGTCCCAATCAGACCATATCCTAGCCAGTGGGAGCTTCCGAAGTTTTCTCGCTTTCAAAGCAAGGAAGACCCCCAGCAACACTTGCGAGCATTCAGACATGCCTGTTACCTCATTGCCCATGACGATGTGTTGCTCTTACGCATGTTTCCTATGTCCCTCTCGGGTGCTGCACTTGACTCGTACAGCTCCCTTCCCAGCCATTCCCTCTTCTCATTCACACAATTGGCCCAGCTCTTCCTCGATCACTTCTCCATCAACATCACTAAGAAGGTCTCGATCACGGACCTCTATTGTATCCGGCAATTCGAGGATGAGTCCATAGCTGACTTCGTTGCTCGATGGAGAGGCCTCATCAATCAACTCTCCTTTTCCTTACCCCAGGCCGAGCTTATTGAACTCTTCTCCCAAGCCTGTGCCAGACATATTTCTTCCACCCTGAGGCTTCAAACCTTCCACACCTTTGACGACGCCTTCACGATGGCCCGTAAACTTGAGTTGCGTGCCATCGAGGAGAATAAAGTCAAGTTGTGGAGCAAGAATCCTAGCTCTAAGACCAATGACTCTTCTTCTGCTAAGTCATCATCATCCAATTCTAAATCCAAGGCTTCAGCTAATGCCGTGGTGGTTAGACCTTCATCTTCTTCAACCAATCAGCCTGAGCCATCCACATCTCAGAGCACCACTCACCTATTCCAGCAAAGATATGTACAACGATGGTATACTCCTCTCAGAGAATCATACGCGTCTATGCTGGAAAAGCTTGTTAAGCAGGGGGTCCTCAATCTCCTTCAAGCCCGACCTCCTCCAAAATTTGATCCCTCGCACGCCATCCCTGCGTAGTATAGGGAACAAGACTTCTGCAGCTTCCACCGTGTTAAGGGACATGACACAGAAAACTGCAAGACTTTTAAGAACATAATCCAAGACATGCTTGAAAAGGGGGACCTCATCTTAGATAATCCCAATGCACCCCCTAATCAGGCTATTGACATCTTCAAACAACCATTCCCTAATCATCTGCCAACTCAAAACAATGTCCAGACCTTAATTGACAACAATCATGAACACAACATTCGAACAGTCAATACGGTCTCGCCTTTCATCCCCAATCAACTTCCAGAGGTTAGTCCATCAATCAGTCCATCACATGTGGATGAACTTCTTTCTCCGGCTAGTTCTCCATCGACCTCTCTCATCTTGGAGGACGCCTCGGCTTTACCAGCACCACCGGTCTCGCCATCCTCATTTCTACTGCCTATGGAGGACCTGACCCTTCCTACTCCTCAACCGCAAGTGGAGGGCACCATCATCCCTGCCCTTTACCCGCTTGAGGAGCCTCGCTTTCTGGATTCTTCTCCACCCAAGGAAGAACTTGTCTCCCCTTCGTTTCCATCTGAATCTGTCTTGTCTTCACCATACCATGCCTCTAAGACTGCTACACCCATCTCAACCCCGCAACCATCAACATCTTCTTCTCAGCCATTTTCCTGGTTAGTGGAGAAAATCGAACTTCTCCCTCTGAGAAAAGTGACGCCTCAGGTGTTGTGGGAGCATCTTAAAGCCCTTCAACATACCTGTGCCCTCTCATCACATGCTGCTTATCTTCCCAAGGTAGAATCTCTTCAGACTCTTGACAAAGACCAGACTCTCAAACCTCAACCAAACCCATCAAAACCGAAACTTGCATCTCCCTCATCTAAGCCTATCAAGTCACTTGGCGTTCGTCCTGTCTCCACCCTCACTCACCCCCAAGTGAAGGTGGACCTAGACCAGACCTTGACCAGTAGTAGTCTTCCAACCAAGTCAAAGAAGACTGCTAGACCGCCGAAGTGAACGTCTCCTTCCCCGTCACCATTGCCATCCATTTTGGGCCCCCATCCTTCGACCCTGGCTAGAATCCTTCCCACTCTGGCCTCCAATCAAAACTCGTTGCCTCCTTTGCTTCCTCTGCCTACCTCCAGCCGTCCCTCTCCCAAAAAGGTAGTACCAATCACCAAGAAAGTGCCACCTTCACCTGTCACCACACCATCAACCCATAAGGTGGTACGGAAACCTCTTCCAACCTCGCCAAAGCAAAAGTCACCAACCTCGCACATATCAAATAGCACGAACCCTCTAGTGGGCTCATACTCATTGATATTGCGCCGGCTTCTACAGACTTCCAACATAACCCTTCCACCCATCAAGCCTTTCCAACCTCTCGGGTCTAAGCCCTCCTAGTTTGACGACACAAAAATTTGCTTATATCATCGTACACCAGGACACGATACCAAGACTTGCTATGCCCTCAAGGCCGTCATCCACCGCTATATGGAGAAGGACACTCTTCTCCTTGAGGACACTCTTGACCAGACCCCGGCCCATTCTCATCCAACCTCTTCAACCACGTCAACATCTCACCAGCAAGACATGACCCCTTCTTCACCTCTTATTTTTGAAATCAATGCTATCTGTATAACCACTAGGTCGCAAAAGGACAAGGAAAAAGAAAAAGCTGCCATTCCTTGGACCTATCCCTTCGTCAAGCCACCTCTTGCGCCCAAGCCTAAAATTTCTATCCTTGGCGCGTCCCAGCCTTCTTCATCTTCTTCTTTTGGGCCAATTCACGACTCCATGATGAAGCAGCTTCACCAGACGCCTGTAAAGATGTCTCTTTATGAACTTATCCAAACCTCGCCTCAGCACCGTCAAGCCCTCATCCAAGCCTTGCAGGTAGCAGAGGTCCGACTCAAGGACCCCCAACCACTCACTGCCCTCGTCCATTCTTTATCTCCTATCGCCTCCATCACATTCAGCGATTCTGAGATTCCCACATCTAACACAGAAGATCAGGATGCTACCCTCTTCATCACTGCCTATGTTGATCGAACATGCATTAAATGCGTTATGATCGACGGTGGCGCTAGCATCAACATAATCTCTACCCATGCCTTTGATCAGTTGGCTCTTCCTAAGAATTGCATCTCCAAAACTGACGTGATCTTACGCTCTTTCAATGACACCACTGCCACGACCATTGGCATAGTCATCCTTCACATTCGCGTTGGTCCACGCACAGTCCCGAAGCTCTTCTACATCATCGAAGGAGAGTTTCAATACAATATTCTACTGGGTTGACCTTGGATCTGTGCCATGCCCTGTGTCCCCTCTACCCTACACCGTTGTGTGAAGTTTGAGCATGACGGGCAGGTCCACACCATTCCCACTGACCCTTCACCCTTCAAGACTTGCAACACAACCTACCGCCCCAACGATGTCCTCATTCCCATCAGGCCATCAACTCTGGTACCACCCCCATCTGTGGAAGCTTCGACCAGTTCGCAATCAGCGGTCGCCCTCACCCCTCCTCTTCAAGCACCGACCAAAGACCCCATGGAAGACATCTTCCAACGACTATCACTTGGGGAATATCGCTTGTTGACCCTAGACATGTTCCAAACTCCGCAAGAGTATGGACGCCTTCATCTCAGTCCCAATTACGACCATCAAATCGGGATGGTCGTGCCTTACGGTCCTCCTCATCTCCAAACCAACTTTGTCTATGGGGGGCTCAATCAAGCTCCTACCAACGACAATTCCCTCTCTTCACCCCAACCTTTCACATCAGATTTGTCATTTCTTGGCAACCCCGCCTTCGCACACACTTACCTTTACAGGTGTGCATGGAAGGGTTTTGGTTTTGGACGTTATGAGCAGGGCTCCCATCAGCCCATCAAGCCGCTCAATGATGATGATGCCAAGAAACGGTATGGCCTGGGATATCATGACCCCACTCAGGCTCCTTTCGACCTTTGTCCCAAGCCAACAATTGACCAATCTCCTCCAAACTCACCCATTTCTCCTTCATCGCCTACGGAGTTGGTGGTTTCCATCCCTCCTAGTTTTTTTTCCATAAACACCATCTGCCTAGAACCCCCTGACCTATCAGCTCAATGGGGTGTCCAGATCTCTCCCTCTCATCTTTCCTAACATGATAGAGGATGAGTCGGCAACCATTCACACTATCCACTGTGTTGACGATGATGCCATCCTTTCCTACATGGGTGCCAATGACTCTTTCATCCAGCGTTCCCTCCCTTTCGAGACCCAGGTTATGTTAAATGAATCAACCATTGACATCAACCTCCCTTCTTCTGATGTTCCTCACGTCTTAAATATTGGCCAATCTTTAGACGCTTAGGAGCAGCTTGACTATACCCAGAGCAAGGCCTTTGCCTGGACTTACAGCGACATGCCTGGCATCGATCCCACCATTGCTACCCATAACATTGTCACCAAACCAGAGGCTAAGCCTGTTAGGCAAAAGCTTTGAAAGATGCATCCTCGTGTTGCGCTCCTTTTCAAAGAGGAGCTTTAGCGCCTTCTTTCTGTCTCCTTCATCCAGCCTATCGATTATCCGCAGTGGGTCTCTAACATCATCCCAGTTACTAAAGCAACTGGGGGGATTCAGATCTGCATGGACTATCACGACCTTAACCTAGCCTGTCCCAAAGATGACTTTCCTCTTCCTAACATTGACCAGCTTGTTGATCTCACGACTGGCCATGAGATGCTATCTCTCATGGATGGTTTTTCAAGATATAATCAAATCCTGATCGCACTGGAAGACCAACACAAGACTACCTTTATCACCCCATGGGGGACTTTCTGCTATCGAGTCATGCCTTTCGACTTGAAAAATGCTGGTGCCACATATCAGCACGCCATGACCTACATTTTACACGATCTCCTCCACAAAATCATGGAGGACTATGTGGATGACCTTCTCGGCAAGTCCAAGCTTCACTGCGACCACTTGACCATTCTCAAAATCATCTTCTCTCGCCTTCTTCAATACAATGTTCACCTTAACCCCAAGAAATGTGTCTTTGGGGTCCTCTCAGGCAGGCTTCTCGGCTTCATCATTTCCTTCTGTGGCATCGAGATAGATCCCGCTAAGATCCACACTATCCTCGAAATGCCACCCTCGACCAATCTCAAGCAGCTTCGCAGTCTACAAGGGAAGCTCCAGTCCATCCGCCGTTTCATCTCGCAGCTTTCAGACTGTTGCCAACCTTTTCATCATCTCCTTAAGAAGGACGTCTCCTTTAAATGGGATGAGGACTGTCAAGAGGCTTTTGAAGCCCTCAAAAGCTATCTGGTCTCTCCACTAGTCCTCATTCCACCTAAAGACGACCAACCCTTCTACCTTTATATCTCTGCCACCAACCATTCGTTAGGTGCCATGATCGCGCACCGAGATGAGCATCATCGTGAGCAAGTGGTTTATTACATCAGCCAAACACTAGTCGACTATGAAACTCGGTATACTCATACCGAGAAACTCTGTTTGGCATTAGTCTTTTCCACTACCAAGCTCTGCCATTATCTTCTCAACCATAAAACCTTTGTCATCACTCACACCGACCCTCTCAAGTATATGCACTCCAAGCCATATCAGAATCAACGTATGGCTCGGTGGCTCATGCTGCTCACTGAGTTTGACCTCAAATTCATCCAACAAAAATCTATCAAGGGGCAAACCATTGCTGACCAACTGGCAGATGCCCCTCTTCCCGACAACCAACCTTCACACTGTGAGTTCCTTGACGAATCTATCACCACACTTTCCACCGATGACACCGTCTACCAAATGACCATGTTCTTTGATGACTCCAAATGTCAACTCAGTGGGGGTGCGGGGGTTGTCCTCATCCCACTCGAAGGGGAGCCCATGCCTCTATCTTTCAAGCTTGACTTTGATTGTACCAATAATATGGCTGAATACGAGGCCTTAATTTTGGGAATTTAGACTGCCCTTTCCCTCCACATCAAGTCTATCAACATCTTCGGTGACTCGCAGCTCATCGTCAATCAAGTTAACAGTTCATACCTTTGTAAAAATGAAGTTTTGCAGAGGTATAAAAATCGTGCTGACCTTCTTTTGGCATCTTTCGACCATTATCTCTTACAGACTGTTCCATGCTCTACGAACAAGTTTGCTGACACCATGGCTTCTCTTTCTTTGCATATCCCATCTTCATCATCATCATCTCGACTTTTTGTCACGGTGCATCATGTACCCTTGCCTTCATACATCTCCCCTCACATCGACCATATCAACACTGTCAATTTTAGCCCACAAGATGACTGGTATAAGCAACTAGCAGACTACTCGTCTCTTTTTATCACTCCTCCCAACCTCTCTAGCAATGCACGACGAGCTTTCATCAAACGCACAGCTCGCTATACCATGCTAGGGGGTCTTCTTTATAAGCGAGGCTTCAACGGCCTCCTTCTTCGCTGTCTCACCTCTACTGAAGCTTCTCGAGCCATAAAATAAGTCCACAACAGGATTTGTGGTGGACACTTTAGTGGGAACTCGGTTGCCAAGCTCATCCTTTGCCTGGGTTATTATTGGCCCACCCTTCATCAAGACTGTAGCGACTATGTTCGGTATTGCATCAAGTGTCAACAACACTCTAACTTGCTTCATCTCCCTAGCCACACCTTACAAGTCACTCAGGATTTATGGCCTTTCTCTCAGTGGGGCTTAGATCTCATCGGTGAGATTAACCCTCACTCGTCTCTTCGTCATCAGTCCATCATCACTGCCACTGAGTATTTCACCAAGTGGGTGGAAGCCATTCCTCTTGTCTCCACAAAAGCTGACAAAATTGTTGACTTCATCAGTAGCCACATCATCTATCATTTTGGTGTCTCTCACAAAATCATCACCGACAACAGCAAGTCCTTAAAAAACAAGACTGTCTAAAAACTATGCGACTCATTTGGCATCAAACTCAGCTTTTCTTCGCCTTACTACCCACAAGCAAATGGGCAGGCTGAGGCTTCCAACAAAATTTTGACTAAAATTCTCATGAAGGTGGTCAACGACACAGGAAGGGATTGGCACATTCATATTCCCTTCGCTTTGTGGGCCTACCGCACTAGCATCCAAACCTCTACGGGTGCTACTCCTTTCTCCCTCGTGTACAGAACGGAGGCTGTCTTACCTCTCAAAGTACAGATCCCATCTCTCTGCATCTCCCTGCATGACATTCTTTCCAATGAAGATTTTCATCAAGAACGCTTAGCTCAACTTGAGTTACTCGACGAGCGTCGTCTTGCTGCCCTCAATCATCTCCATGTCTACCAAAGTCGCATAAAGCGAGCCTACAACAAAAATCTGCGAGAACGAGATTTCAACATCAGAGACCTCATCCTCAAAGAGAATCAGCATGTGACCAATATGGAGCAAAGTAAACAAGGCAAATTCACCCCCAATTGGCTTGGACCTTTTATCATCATGCACAAGTATGGGTCAGGGACTTATCGTCTTCCTCCCTCGACGGACGGCCAGAACCTGAGCCTCTTAATGCGTTGCATTTTCGACCATTCTTCTGTTAGTCGAGTACTCATCTACTAGACACGTAACTTGAGCTCGTCCCTTGAGCAATCCTCGTCCTCCTAATCCTCATTCCTTTCAACCCTATTCCCCTTTAACAAGTCCTCTACAACCCTTTTATGATGCATGGATGCTTTGTCCTAATAAAAGGGCATCCTTGAACTTCTACAGTCTTGTCCATGACTCAAAAAAAAAAAATCAAGATGTCAAAACATAATCCAAGGTCATAAAATCAAATCAAAAAGACAGACTGCTCCCTCAAAGGATAGCTATACTATCATTGTTGTAGCTAATAGACTGATCCCTCGAAGGACAGCTATTCAAACATTATATAAAGCAAAAATATAGACCACTCCCTCGAAGGATGGCTATGACAAAATCTTGCTACAAACAGCAACCTTTCTTAGAAGCTTCCCGCATTGATTAGCTTCACAACATGACCATAAATCAAATGACATCTCTATGTAGACTTCCTGCATCGATCAGTCTGCACCAAAAAAAAAAAAAAAAATGAGTCATGGACTTGGCTTGTAGTTATCTCAGGGTCTCCTATAAAAAAGGGCAAGGTTATTCCTGCTCTTAAACTGGGTTACCCTATCCTCCCCCTATTACCTGCTCAAGGGACTTCGAGCTCACTTTAATGTTAAAGTGATTTGATTACCGCTCTAACACAACACTGGTCAATGACGTAATGCATGAATGGGGCTTTTGTTCTAATAACCCCTATCTATGCTCCCTTTCTGGTCCTTGTCAATGAAAGAGCGATTCGCCTTTCACCTTTTCTCTACACTTTGGTCACATTTAACCACATCAATTGTCAACTCAACTCAAACCAAACTATTTTTCATCCTCATGGCATCAGACATCATCCTCGTCCATTTCACATAGTTTCTATGGACACCAGTACACATGGAAACTATCGACCAAACCCAATTTATGTTAAGCATAAACCAATACTTGCTGAAGCATAAATAGACCTCCATTCATTTCTAGCATACATCCATCATGACTATGGAAACTTGCTAGGGATGAAAGACTCTCGACCAATTCTACAAAATACACCATTTGTAGCATCATCTTATCCTCATCTTACCCTCATCATTTCGACACTTGACCACACCCAATCATCGACCAATCTTCTCAATTCGTCCGAACTACATTGGTCTGAGGCCCTATGACCAGGGCTATGTAGGTAGCACTCAGATAACACATCCTCTGAGGTTAGCTTGACCACCCTTGTTTGTTCGTCTCTTTGATGGACAAACCTTCTCTTCTGCAACCTTAACCTTAACCACGACCAGTCTATCGACCAACTCCATCAACTTTGACCAAGACCAATCATTTTCTTTGACCAAGACCAATCATTTTCTTTGACCAAGACCAATCATTTTCTTTGACCATTCCTCCCTTTTAGGGAGAACTACATCGGCCTGAGGCCCTTCACATAAGGGCTATGTAGGCAACACTCAGATCACATGACATTTTCTGAGGTTAGCTCAGACACTTCCTTTCGTCCATCCATCCCCTTGACCAATGACCATTAGAGATCATGCGTATCTCCTTCGACCTTCGACTACTTCCAAGCCAATGTTGCCTTGGTTGTTTTTGCATATGTGCTACCTCACGGCTGGTTAGCAGAATTGTCTGCAGACTATTTTTGACCCTTCGCAAGTATAGGATCGCAAGCCAATTGATCCCTACTACTTGTGGCATTTTCGTGTTTCTAGGAGCACTTCTTGAGCCTGGGATACCTGGAACACGATGACCATTTGGAGCTTCATCTTAGATTAAGTAACCCGATCAGCAGATGACTAAATGCTGGGGCCCGGTTACTTCAATTTTGGCACTCCTTGACCCTCGACATGTGACAATTTGACCCAACCATCCCGTGATGTGGCATACGCACAATCACGACTATTGCAATATTTTCACTCACACTCTTCTATCCATCTCTCTGTCAAATTGACACTCGATCTCCAGTTCCCTTCTCTCGACTATCGCTTTGAGGGGGGAACACCTCTTTCTTTTCTTGGGGCAACCAACTCCTGTTTTTGTCTTGCAGTTCATCAAGAACAACCAACAAGATAAAAAGGGGCAAATGTAGACACCACAAATGTGTCTACACCTTGGTTCTCCCCCCTTGTCCACCTCAAACCCATATCCTAACCCTTGGCCTTAGTCCCCTCCACTCATTTGATTAAAATAACTTAAATATTTCAATTAAGTGGCCCCCTTTCCACCTCACCCTTACCACCTTGGATCCTCCCTTGAATCCCTCCACCTTCCTCTTAGCCTTTATTATGCCAAATCTCCTCATTATCTTCCTCTCGCGCCCATTTAAGCATCCTCATGACCGTTCTTCCCACAATCCCTCGCCCGACGGCGTGCAAGAATGGGCAGAGGCTATTTTTAGTCTCTATCCCCATTCTGCCACTGCTGACATCAGCGACCCTTCGGCCGACATCGGCGATACTGCCAACGTCGGCAGCCTTCAAGACTCCTTTCTGCATCCATTCTAGTGGCCCGGCCCCTTGAGCTCACAAACTAAATTCTCTTGGCATTTTGGCATTCTCCTCTTCTCCCTCTGGACCTCATGCAACAGCAGCAACAAGTGCAGGGATTCTTGAGCAGAGATTTCCTCTTACAAAGTCTTCTATGGTCTCAACAACAGCTCTCCCACTCTTCATTCAATAAGCTAAAAAGGTAAGCATAGTCTGTTATTTCATTTCATTTCTTTTCTTTAGTGTTCAGTTGTTTGGCATCTGCTGTCTCCCACTCCCTCTGTCCTACTCCCTGAGAGGCTGAAAAGCCTTCTCAGGCCTTGTCCTCTGTCCACCTTCCTTTCACTCTTTCATCCTTTCAGTGTGATCCTGACAACTCCCTCATCCCTCCTGCCAACAAAGACCTTGTACAGGGCACCTAATCAAAACCAGACCATTCCCCAGTCCATTCAAATTCATCCCTGAGCTCTGTCTCGACCCTGTTCACAAACCAGACCTGTCCACAGTCCAAAAACCTGACCAGATCTGACTACAGGCCACTGCCCCGACCGACGCCGGTTACTTCCTTGATCGACGTCGACAGGATAACCAAAGTCAGTAGACCAGGCAACCGACGACGGCAACATTACTGACCTCGGTGACTGTCATCAACCTGACAGCTCTTTTCAGGTACCCATTGGTCTTTTCTTTCCTTTCTAATTTGTTTACCATCTCTATATTCTGGCATTCTGTATTTCCTTAGTCTTTTATTTGTCTGTTATCAGTGGGTTGACCTCCCTTGAGGAAGTTTTCACACTTCTGGGAACAAGCTTTTGCTTGGCAACCCACTGCTTATCCATCTAACATTTTCTTGTCCAAGTTTCTTTTTCTTTGCAGGTGTCATTCCTCCACAGCCAAAGAGGGGTGCCCACAAACATCTGGATTACGGTGCGCAATCTTTATCCAGGTACTTCTAGCCTTGTCCATTTCTTTAGTTTCTTTATTCATCTTTTGAATGTAGAAAGCGAATTAGCGATAGAAACATAGGGTGTCACTCAAAGATCACTATCCTCTACCTTGAATGGAACTAATTTTACAACTTGTTTCAGGATTTCAACATTTTTCTCTCTTAGATGGATATTCAAGTTATAATCAGATTCTTATGAATGAATATGATTAGTTTAAGATAGTATTCACTACTAAATGGGGGATATTTGCTTATATAAATATACCATTTGGTTTATCAAATGCTAGTGTTACCTTTGAAAGAGCAATAGACATGGCCTTCAAAGGTTTGATCGATGAGATGTTGTTGGTTTATCTAGATGATATAACAATGTTTTATAAAGATTTTAATGAACATATGCAACACTTAAGACAAGTTTTTGAAATATTTAGTTAGTATGGAGTATCTATTAATCCAAAAAGTTTCATCTTTGTTGTCTATGAAGGTAAGCTCTTAGGACACATTATTTCCAAAAATGGTTTGGATATTGATCCTAAAAAGATAGAGGTTATTTTAGTCCTATAATTTCCCTTACATAAAAAATGTCTCCAATTTTTATTAGCTAAGATAAATTTTATAAGGAGATTCATACTTGGTTTTGCATCTTTGGTGAAACCTATCACAGCCATGATAAAAATAAATCAAGTCTTTTCTTAGACTAAGGAAGGTAAGAATAGTTTTGAATATATTAAAAAATAAATTTCACAAGATCCTACTCCTATGAATCCTAATTTTTATAAATACTTCATGTTGTATTCATTTTCTAACCATGATACTATCTCAGCTATGCTAATTCAAAGGAATGATGAGGGTGTAGAGTAACCAGTGCATTATTTAGTCAAGGTTTGGAAGATTATGAAATTAAGTATACCTTTGTTGAGAATCAAGTCCTTGATATTATAATAGGACTAAATAAATTTAGGCATATGGTTTCAAACAATTAAATTCATGTTATGGTCTCTCATCCTAGTACCAAGGAGTTTCTTTTGAGCAAAGACCTTAGTGAGAAGAGGTAAGGGTGGATCACTAAGGTAATGGAATATGATGTTGATATCAAAGTAACAAAGTTGATAAGAGGTAAGGGCCTTTGTGAACATCTAGATTCAGATCTTCATGAGTTTAAATAAGAGGTTTTAATCAATCATGATTGCCCCCAACTAGTTGGTTCCTTGTATATACAAAGTTGGACACAAGATGCGATAATATTTCTGTAAAGTGGTGAGTATCCTAATGATATGAGTAGATCTCAAAGGAGATATTTTAGATTTCAAGATATTCCATTTTTCCTTGTATTTTTTACGATGTTTATAAGAGATACTAATGGTGTATTATTGACATGTATTGACAATTACAAATTTGAAGTGTTACTTGAGAAGTTCCATGATGGAACAATAGGAGGTCATTTCTTCCCAAGAATCATAGCTATCAAGATCATGAGGGTAGGATATTATTGGCTTAGCCTCTTCAAGGATTACATTTCTTGGGTGAGAAGGTGTGTACAATGTGATTTATTTATGGGAAGATAGAAGCTTGTGGCTCTTCCTTTGAAGCCTATCCAAGTGGATCAACCTTTCATGCAATGGGGTCTTGATTTCATTGGCATAATAAAACCCCCTTCAAGTGCTAGTCATAAATGGATACTCATAGAAATTGATTACTTTATGATGTGATTTGAGGCAATCTAATTGAAGGAAGCTAATGGGAATGATATCTTGGATTTCTATGAGATCATCATAGCAAGGTTTGACTCTCCTTCCACTATTATTTTAGACATGCTCTTACTTTTATGGGTGTTAAGACTATTGATTGGGAAAATAGTAATGGGATATTCTTGAGTACTTCATCTAAATATTACCCTCAAGGTAATGGGTTGGTTAAATCTACTAACAAGAATATGATCAGAATCATCAAGAGAACCTTGGAGCATAACCAGAAGGTTTGGCACACCAAATTGAAGATAGCCTTATGGGCTGATAGGATAACTCCCAAGAGGTCAGTAGGGAATTCTCATTTTGTGCTTATCCATGGAAGATAAGCTAGGTTGTCTATCTCTCAAGAGTTATCTTCCTTAGAGTTGGTACATCAATTAGAGTTTCTTGAAAACATTCTAATGGAGGTGAGATTGACAAAATTAATGGATCTCCAAGAGACTAGAGATAAGGCTCATCAAGCTATAAAGTATCACCAAATATTAATGAAGAGGTATTTCAATAAGAAGGAAACTCCAAGATCATTTCAAGAAGGTAATATAGTATTTAACTAGGATGAAGATAGAACAAAACCAAGTAAGCATATCAAATTTGACAACCTGTGGAGTGGACCAGATGTCATCATCAAGTTCAAGAAAAAAAATTCTTTCCAATTAATAAGGATGAATGGAGAAGAGATACCTATCCATTTGAGTGGGATACATTTGAAACCTTGATATTAAGGAGTAAAGGTTAGTTTTTTAAATAGTATATTAGCTGTGTGTTTTGTTTCAAGTGTGTGTGTTATGTTCCCTAAGTATTTTAGTTGAACACATGTGTGTTTATTTTGAGTTTGTCTCATTTTTTGTGCCTTTGCCTTGTGTTTTATGTGTTTTCAAAGTAAATTTATGTGTCAAACCTATGTACATGTTACTCCATAGCCTAATGGATAGGATTAGGCAATTGGTCATGGCATACCAATCCTACCACCCTTGGTAAATCACTAAGAATGTTGACCATTTATTACCACAAGTAAAAATGGGTCAACCCCCTATAGTCAAGACTTGATATGAGGGTGAAATATAGTGTCATAGAGTGTGTTATGGTCTATTTTATGTCATTTAATTCCATTCTAACCTTGGTCATGATCTAGTATAGTTTTATGTCATTTATAGTCATCTAGGGGGTTAGATCATCATGCCATGTTACATAGGAATGAATAGTGTAGTATATTTGTACATTTTACAAGTGTGCTAAGAAAACCTTTTAGGCCAAAAAAACTACATTCACACGATGATTTTGGTTCCAAGATCATCCTTTGTAAATTTCATGTCTTGATGATCTTGTTATCTCAAGAGATAAGTATTTCAAGTTGAACTAGCAGAGATAGATGTGTGTGGGGACGTCAAGTTTAGGCTTTAAAATTAACCATTTAGGTTCAAAACCTCTAAAGGATCATAAGATCGAACACAAAGCTACCAAGTGGTAAAATGGTGTTTAATCAAGCTAAGATAAATGACATGTAGGTTCTTAATAAGGTCAAAAACTAAAAAAGTGACAGAATCAAAGATCAATAACACATGCTGAGTCGTACAGATAGGATCAATGATCTCCATTGAAATACTGGGACCTAAAATCAACATGTATTTAACACATAGTGGATATCTAACAACATGAGTTAAGGTCAAATAATCAAAATATCTTGAGATTGAATGCCATTATGCCAAGTGTCATGTTTTAACTAGATAAGTAAATCAATGGTGTGCATTTGATCTTATAGACTAAAATAAATGACACGCATTTAATTGAGAAACTAAGATCAATGGTGCACATTGATTTAAAGGTCAAAGAGCCCAAATAGAATGTGAGACTACAAAGTGGCACAAGTGGATGAAGTAGATGGGTTGATAATAGGATCCATAAAAAGTATGTGATAGTGAAAAGTGTCTCAATATATGAACCCCAGATTAATGATCAATGACTAACGTTAAAATTCAAATCGAGGAGACTCTTATGGAAATTGAGAGAATGAATTTGACTAATTCTAGGGTGCAAAAAATGAAGTTATATGTCTAAATGATGATAGGCATGTTTTAAAATGAAATAAGGAACATGGTAATGGAATGACACATAGGCATCCATATAAGATCAAAAGATTTTGCAATGAATAAAGCACTCTATACTCATAAGCTTCCATGAAAGCTTGGTTGAGATTTAAGATAAATAGTGACTACTAGATGTGAAGAGTCAATGTCCAAAAGATAATTAATGATTATAGATGGTAAATACAATAGTCTAGAAGATATCTAGAAGTTAGTAAAATTTATATGATTATCATATTATATGTGTCGATTCTCCTAATTTATTTTAAAATGCTTGAGAGATGATCCATGATGAAGGCAATTTCACAAAGGCTAGCTGAAAAGTCTCTGTACCATTTTGGAGAGTTTGTCATGGTTTATATGGACATTTATCTTAGGATACATTCATGGTCTATTTCACACTCCATTCCCCTGTAATGTAAATTGTTTTCATGCTTTAACATGTGTCATTATGACCTTTGAGATTCTTTACTTCATTCTTTTCTCCTCCTTCTCCAGTTTTATAAGTAGTTGCCATTTTGACCTTTGAAATCTAATACCACACCATGTATGATAAATCCCTACTGGTTTTGGCATTGCACTCTAACTTATAACAATAAATGCAATATATTTTAAGTTCTTATCTCATCTTTTTAAAGTGTGTGAAGATATGTATAGTGAATAACTAAGTGATCTCGATCTATCCTTGCTTTCTCTCAGTTGTTCCATATTTAATGCAAGTGATTTCAGCCTAATAGGTCATATGAAGTGTAGTTAAGTATATGAATATGTCTTAAGTGTATAATGAGAATTATTATCTACAACTGATCTATGGTCTTACTTACCTTGGATAGTCTTCATGAATCTCATCTTTATATTAAAACACTAATGCTAGTGCATTCTAGGACTCTTAGGCTAGTGTTGTAGGCATTATTTCTCTATGAAACAAGTACAATGGTTATGTGGAAGATATCTTGGTTCATCATCCTTTTATAATAGTTTTATTTCATGCAACTTTTATCCCTTTCCCCCCACAAGCAAATAGTTATCATAGGTGAAAGTAATTCAAGATACATTCAGGGAACTAGCCCTTAAATCCAGAGGCTTACTTCCACCATAGGTACACCCACATACCTAGAACTGTTCCCATGTTGCACAAATATGGAAGAGGCTTGAACACCATCTTTTAGGTTACAAAATTTGGTGACAATAGGATGGTAATAAAACATAAATGTAAAATCAATAAATCCTTACTTAAACAAAGATAAGCAAGCAAAAATGGTAAAAAAACATTGATGAATAAGTAGTAACAATCCTTACTCAATCATCAATGGAAAAGGGTGCATAAAAGGGAAAAAAACATTGATGAGTGATAATTAATAAGCCAACCTCACTAAATAATGAAAAAGGTACATAAAAGTAGAAATAGACTTAAGTGTCTAAAAAAAGGGTAATACAACAATGATAAATGGTAAAGGAAATCAAAACACGTCTAAAAATGTAGAGTCATGGTGTAAATAAATTAATCCACAATTACTCAAACATGTTATTTTTCTCTAATAATAGATAAAACTAAAATAAATTAATGCTATCATGTTTTTAATATGTGAAAAAGAGGGAAGTATAGAAGAGGGAAAATAGATTTGGAATCACAATTTTCCTATCAAGGGGGGAAATGAAATGGGTGGAGGGAAGAATGAATGAAAAAATAAGGTAGAGGAACTCTTTATTGAGTTCAAGACACTCAAAATAGGTTTCTCAAAACAAGAAGACTTTGAAGAACTTCGCTTAGCCACATAAGTATTAGGTCAACAAGTGAAGTATGTAGATCATACCATGAAGGCTATATGCATGAAAAGTAAAATGGACATGTTGTCCATGTTTGGCCCTCATACCAAGCTTTGAAAAGTTGAGTAGAGTTCATGTGAATTAGTGAATCAAAGGCTTAGAAAAATGGGTCTAATATCACAAAGTAGGAAAGTACAAGCATATTTTCATGGTGCCTGAGCATTCAAGAACATGGCCCAGGTTGCATAAGACTTAGAAAATTGTCAAAGCCTTGATATAATGATCAAGAGATGAATTTGTGCAAGTTTAATAACTAGACCATCACCAAAACATCATGTAGAAGCAAATGGACTAGCTAACTTGTATATTTAATATCTTCACTTAGGAAGCCCCTACGAGCTAGGGGATCATGTGAAATTATAGTTCTACAAGCCAAGATCATCTTGTTAGACATATAGAAGTGATAGTTGTGTAGATGTATTTGACATTCACGTAGATGTCAAATTTAAGCTTGGCAAGAAAACTATTGGGGATTGAATTTTGATACACTCACATATGTATTTGATAATCTCATGGACATATTTAATGGGATTGAAAATGTCAAATTTAGGACTCATAAAAAACCATTGGGGAACTAAATTTGATGGTCATATGGATGTCATTGATAGTTACGTGGATGTCAAATGATGGTTGTGTAGTTGATAATTTTTAGACATGGTAAGTAACCATTAGGGTTAAAATAAAGGTAAATTTGAGAGCTCACATTAGCTTGGACCCTGGATCTAATGGTTTGAAACAAGTCAAAGGGTCAAGGAGCTTAAGAGGTTGCCATGTGACATAAACACATAAACTAAGTGACAACAAAGCTACAGAGGGAATGTAAGAATGACACATGTCCATAAAATGAAAATAGTCATATTCAAAATTATAATAAGCATGGTAAAAATATTTCACATGAGTAGATATGATTAGATCAAGGGTTTTATGGACTTTGTCTAATAGGAAATAGATATAGGATTGAGCTCAAGCACATTCTAGGTGAGGCCAAGAGATAAAAGGTGAGATGAGACATTTTAAATGAAGGTCAAGGAAGTTATTTTAGACCCAAGATGGATCAAATATATGGTACTAATCCTAAACACATTCCAAGTGGAGCCAAATGAGCATTTACAAGATCGAGCTTTACCATTGGGGCTTGATAGGGACAAAATAGGTCCTTTTAGACCTAACATAAATAAAACAAGTTGTTGAGTTGTTCATGAGTTATAAATTCATCTAGGTAGATATTTTGAATATCTAAAAATCAATCAATGAGATTGGTTTTTAGTCTATAGTAAATCCATGCTCAATTTTTGTAGGAAAAGCATGCCAAGGTATAAATATGGGTCAAATCATCCATAGATATAGAATATGAACATATGACCATCTACAATAGACTTGATCATATTTCTATCAGTTAAAGATTATGAATATTTGGTCCTCATATTAAAATAAGAGGAAGATCAAGGCTAGGAAAGCAGTTGGAACATTCATTTCTAGCAAGGTCATGATTCATTACCCTAAAAAGAGCTCTTGTCTTCTAGTACATTTCTCAATCAATGAGATGGCTTGAGGACTACTTGGAGAAAAATTAGGTTATCTTATCCAAGATTTATTAGCTCTTATTGGGTCATTTTATGGTGGGGCATTCATTAAATATAGTGGTAGTTCATTTAAAGTTTTTTGTAGATGGTATGCTCCCACTCTCTTTCTCTCTCTCCTCCTGTATATCTTGGTCTCATTCCTATTATGGGAGTTCTTAGATTTTAGATTTTTTCATCTTTCTGGGAGACAAGGAACTCTTTGATATATTTTAAAGTATCCTTAAATTTATTAGGCTTGACCCTATCAAGCATTTGTAATAACTACCTCTTGATGCAATATAAGACCTTAGTTGCCTATCTCTTGACTTGGGTCTAGTTTTGTGAGTTATGCATGATGGAATTATGTGAAGGATAATCTTCCTCATCCACTATCCTCTTTTCTAACCTTTTTTAGGGAGTTTTCAATGTTACTTGTAGGTCTAGATTAGTGTTATACTCTGAACCTCTTCTATGAAATAATTATGTAATTAGCTTGATCTTGAGGTTGTGCAAACTAGTACTATCTTCTACAGATCTAGTGTGGGTTCAATCTTATGGGAGTTTATCTTTTAAAATTGGTGCATCACATGGTTAAGTTTATTAGGACTTCTTATCCCATTTCTAACCCTTTTCCCTATGAAGCATTAGTTTAGTATTAGTTTTAGGTGAGCATCAAAGAGGAAGCCGAACTACTCTAGAGGTTCAGCATCACAATAAGATACCCAAATCCTAAGGCTATTCCCATTGTGTATCTTAGTTGGAGAGAGATTGAATAACCCTCTCTAAGGGTGAAAATTAATCCTATAACAAATTTTGGCATGCTTGGTAAGACAAGGTCCAAAGTAGTGGAAAGATTTTTGGTGTTGTTCTTCTACACATCAACCTTTGGAGGCATCCAACAAACATCAATGGAAACTCTAAGCATTCATCAGCTAGTATAAGTAGCCCATATTCCTAATCATCTTTATTTGGTATGTATCAATATCCATTTGATAAAAATGCATGTTCTTTCATTCCTTATCCTTCATGTCAAGTTAATAATGTTCATGGCTTCACCCCAAGTGGCCCTCAAGATTTAATGTATTAGCCTTGTTAAAATTTGCCTCTCTATAATCAACTAGAAATTAGCCTTAAAGATATGATTCTTGATCTCAAAATAAGGTTAAGAGAGGTTGATAGGGAGGAAGTGTACTGTAGGCAATATAAAAATCTTGAACACCAAGCTCATGTTCAGGAGCATAAGTTGAGGTTTTAAAAAGAGTGTTTGGTTAGGCAAGACCAAGACAAGAAGGAAAATAAGTATCAGTTGTTCTTAGGATAGATAAAAACTAACCCTAGACCCCAACTACCCTCTCCTACTCTTTTCCATTCTCATATCCAAACCCCTAACCCACCTTATCAAGTCTCATCCTTATCAAGAGCCAAATAATCCACTAAAAACCATTTAACTAAAGAATATCAAGCCATCCCATCATGGATATTCTCCTATGTAAATGACCACAGCTATGGCATGCCCTCTCTTGTGAAATCATGCTCTCCCATAATCATTTAGGAAAAGGAAAAAGTAGACAAGTCTCAGACTTTCCCTTCTTGGAATTCAATCCAAGGATACCTTCAAATAAAAAAGGGGACTGTTATGAAGTAGCCTATTATTGAGACTCAATATTTCACTTATCTCCTTCATGAAGCCCATAACCATCTCCAAGAAGGGATTTTACAATAAAATATAGATATATAAATCAAATAATTAGAGCTAAAAATGAGGAAAGAGGAAGAAAGTAAAGATCAAAAGAAAGTAACCAAGTCTTATCTTTTCCCCTCATGGAAATCAATCAGGGAGGACACACAAAAAAGAGAGGAAGTGTTAGCTGAGGTAGTTCAAGAAGTCATCTTAGAGGATTTATTTGTGCCAAAATTAAATAAATCAACCATAGTTTAGCTTAATGAGCTTGATGTACAATATTTATAAGACTCTCTCTCATTTCCTCAAGATCCATCAAGGAAGCCATTCAAAGTCCCTAGTTGGAAGGGCACTTTCCTAAGCTGCAGCAAGATGAAATTTTTCACCCTCCCACCATCTCCCTCTTGGAGAAAGAACCTTTTTTACAAATAATAAATAAGAATATTTTAGTCAAAGGTGAGCCTAAAGAGGACAATTCAAGTGTTTATAATGAAGATATCATGATAGATAGTCAACTTCATTCAGAAGGGAAAGATTTAAGTTTGGATCTAACTTCTTAGCACAGTTTTGATGTATTAGAGCTTGAATGCAGTATTGATGCCTTCACATTTAAATATATGGATAGAAAATATGTAACTAAGAGTAAGGAAGATTTTTTTTGGTCTCAAGAGCTTCCTTTTAGTATGGTTGAAGATGAAGATGAGCAAGATGCAAAGATTGATATAGTCAATCAATCAACTAACCATGTTAGATAGGTCATAAATGAGCATGAGGAAGAAATAAAGGAAAAGGAGGATCAAGATAAAATATTTCAATAGTTGTACCATGACTTCATGGATCAAGTAGAGGTTCTTGATCAACCCATTCCTCCTTTAGAAGATGAAGATGAACTTGAAAATTAGGCTATAGAAGCTGATCAATCTCAAGATGAATTATCCCTTGAATATAGCACTGATGTTTTCAAAAATGAAGGAGAATGGTCAAACCAAGATCTATAAGAACATGACATTTTGGGCCTTAGATGGGTTGATGATCTGTCGTATGGCTTCTTTTAGAGAAAACAAATCAAAGATGGTGTTGAAGTTGGCATTACTTTAAATAACCAAGAAGAGGCTACCCTTTGGGATAACTTAGAGTTTTTTTGTCTAAGCCTAGACATCTAACTAAGCACCAAGTCAAGAGAGCCATCACATGTTGTGCTTCATTTAGATCATAAAATTGATCCATCAAATGAGGAAGATGAAGAAGCCCCTATAATCTAATTTAGAGCACGATTTGAATAAATAGACCAGTGTGTCTACATTGGAGACATGTTTATTCCATTTCATCCACTTGAGAGCATGCCAAAAGAGTCACAATCAAGAATCTTAGCTCACATATCATGAGCTCTCAAAAGCAAGGTGTATTTCATCTTGATCCGTCACCAGTACGTGACCCTAAATCTTTCCCATTTGACCCAGGTGGAAAATATTAGAGTAGGTTCATGATTTTCTCTAAGTGCCTTTATGCACATTTGTTTAGTAGGTTAGTTATTTTTATTTTCTCCAAGTTTTTTTGTGCACTTTCCTTTATTATTTGTTTTCTTGTTACCCCTTTTTCTTCAAGAGGAAGTATTTAAAGGGTCCAACCTTGTTTTTAGATTTAGTACAATTTATTGAACCAAAGTAGAGACTTCATGCCCAATGGACTAGACAAGGCAACATGGTCTAGGTTGTTTTGCATAGACAGGCATGTAACCCATATGAGTCACTAAAGATGTTGGCCATTTTTGTCCCACATACCAAGCTTTGAAAAGCTAAGCAGATTTCATGTGAAGTAGTGTATCAAAGGCTTAGAAAAGGGGTCTACGATTGTAAAGCAAGAAAGTCCAAGTAGATTTTCATGGCACCTAAGGATTTAGGAGTATGTCCCATGTTGTACAATACTTATAAAATCATCAAAGCCATGAAGGAATGATCAAGAGATGAATTTTTGAAAGTTTAATAACCATACCATCACCAAAATATCACGTAGGAGCAAATGGATAAACTAATGTGTGCATTTAATATCTTCACTTAGGAAGCCCTCATGAGCCAACAGATCATGTGAAATTATATTTCTACATCCCAAGATCATCCTCTAAAATTTTTGTGCTCGTAAAAGATTTTTGGGTCAAGTTATAAGCTTATAAATTTGGACCTATAGAAGTCATGGTCACATAGATGTATTTGATGTTCTTGTGGATGTCAAAATTAAGCTTGGTAAGAAAACCAATGGAATTTGAATTTTTATGGGTTCATGGATGTATTTAATGGGCTCATAGATTTATTTTATAGGATCACAAATGTCAAATTTAGGACTCATCAAAAACCAATGGGGAACTAAATTTGACAGTCGTACAAATGTCATTGACAGTAGTGTGGATGTCAAATGATGGCCATGCAGACATAAATTTTAAGATAGGGTAAGTAATTGTTGGGGTTCAAAATAAAATCAAATCTAAGGGCTCACTTTATCTTAGACCGTAGATCTAACAGTGCAAAATGAGTCAAAGAGTCAAGGGGATTAAGAGGTTGTCACATGGTACAAGCACATAAACCAAGTGATAGTGGAGCTATGGAAGGAACATAAGAATGACACATGTCTAGAAAACGGCAATGGTCATATTCAAAGTATGATGAAGGATGGTCAAAAGATGCCACATGGGTGGATATGATTAGATCAAGGGTTTTTTGGACTTAGGCTATTAGGAAATATATATAGAACTAAGTTTGATCATGTTCTAAGTGAGGCTAAGAGATAAAAGGCAAGTTAGAACATTTTAAATAAAGGTAAAGAAAGCTATTTTGGTCCCAGGTTGAAGCAAATATATGGTACCAAGCCTGAGCACGTTACAGGTGGAACTAAGTGATCATTTACAAGACCAAGATTCACCATTGGGGCTTGATAGGGACATAATAGGTCATTTTAGACCTAACATAAATAAAATAAGATGATAAAATGTTCATGAGATATAAATGTGTCTAGGTAGATATTTTGACCATTTGAAAACCAATAAAGGAGATTGGTTTTCATTCTATATTAAATCCATGTTCAGGATTTGTAGGAAAAGACACCAAGGTATAAATTTGTGTCAAATCATCCATAGAGATAGATAGGAACATATAGTCACCTATAGCAAACTTGATCATATTTTTGTTAGTTTAAGATTATAAAGATTTGGCCCTCATATTAAAATAAGTGGAATATCAAGGCCAAGAAAGCATTTGGAACATTCATTTCTAGCAAGGTCATGATTTATTTCCCTAAAAAGAGCTCTTATCTTCTAGTACATTTCTCAATCAATGAGATGGATTGAGGACTAGTTGGAGCAAAAGCAAGATATCTTGTCTAGAATGTATTAGCTTTGATTGGGTCAAAGTATGGTGGTGCATTCATTAAATATAGTGGTGTCTCATTTAATGTTTTTTTAGATGGTATGTTCCCACTACCTCTCTCTTCTCTTATATTCTATACTTATTCCCGTTATGGGGGTTCTTAGATTTTAGACTTTTTCATCTTTTTGGGAGATAGGGAACTCTTTGAGATATTTCAAAGTATCCTCAGCTTGATTAGTCTTGACCCTATCAAGCATTTTTAATAACTACCTCTTGATGAAATATAAGACTTCCTTTACCTATATCTTGCCTTAGATCTAGTTTGGTGAGTTGAGCATGATGGCATTGTGTGAAGGAGAATCTTTCTCATCCATTGTTCTCCTTTCTGACCTTTTTTAGGGAGTTTTTAATGTTGCTTTCAAGTATAGATTAGTGTTCTACTCTGAAACTCTTTTATGAAATACTTATACAATTAGCTTGATCTTGAGGTTGTGTAAGCTAGTACTATCTTCTACAGATCTAGTGTGGGTTCAATATTATGAGAGTTTCCCTTTTAAATTTGGTGATCACCTAGTCAACTTTCTAAGGAGCCCTTATCCCATTTCTAACCCTTTTACCTATGAAGCATTAGTTTAGTATTAGTTTTAGGTGAGTATCAAAGAGGAAGTTGTCTTACTCTGCAAGTTCAACCTCACTAAAAGATACCCATAGCTTGAGGTTGTTCCCATTGTGTATCTTAGTTAGAGAGAGCCTGAAGAACCCTCTCCAAGGGTGGAAATTAAGCTTACAATAGGACCTACCTTCCCACAACATGTTCCCCATTCCTCAAGACCCCTTATAAAGCTTTTGGAATTTTATGAAGATTGGGTAATTGCATGAGAAAGTAGGTAGCACCATAGAGTTTGTTGAATTCTCTTATTCCAATCTACTAGCCTACCACACCCCTATGGACCTATACTCTATTGTGAGGCTAACCATGGAGTTTGATATTCAATTGGAGATAGGAGATTTACTTATAATCACATAATTTGGTGTGATTTTGACTTTTGAGATTTATATGTTGTCTTTTGTATATCATTGCCTATTATTTCAAATGAGTTGAATTTTATCTTTCTTGATGGATTTTTTTCTATTCTTCCTCTATATGTATTTTGAAAACCCAACATGGGTGCTAAAGATGACTTTCATTTAAATACGTGGGACTTGGTTACTAAGAGTGAGAACTTCAAAGAGTATGGTGTCTAAGAGTCTCATAAATCTAGGTGAAATGAAAGTGTTATCTTGACTTCGACCTAGTTCTATCTAATGTAGAGTGAAATGAGAAGAAATTAAGAGGAATGAAACATGAAACAATTTGAATTACTTCAAATTACAAAAAATGTGAAAAAGGGATACAATGATAGTAAAGTATGATTCCTTATCATAAGAATGAGGGAAATGTAGGAAAACATGCTAACATAGATTGTTGTGAAAATTCCATCTATCAAAAGAATCAAAAGCTAAAGCTGAGAACAAAAGATCCAAAACTCATAACCATTGTAAAACACATTGTAGAAAAGGAATGACAAATATGGTGATTTTATGAAGAAGGCCAGGTCCTATCCATGGTATTACACTACAACTCATAAAATAAAAACCCATGAGGGTGCCAAAAAGTGTGTAAAACAAAGAAAATATAGTACATCATGAGGAATACTAGGTCCCATCCATGGTTTTACAATGCAACTCATGAGAAAAAGGGAAACCAAAAGACCAAAAATGAAGGACTAAGGTTTTTTAAAGGAGAAAACTACTATAGAGGGTGATATTCATGTAACCTTAAAAAAATATTAGATAGATATCATATATAAATAATAAAAATAAGGAAAATATTAGGAAAAATACTTCTTGAGGAATTATGCATTTGTGGGTTCTTTGAAAACATGGCCTTCATTGGTTTGAAGGCGATAAGTACTTAGACCAAGAATATCTTTGACTAAATACAGGCCCCACTATTTTTGGGTGTATTTACCTTTGTTATCATAATTTTATTCTAATTTAAGGACAATATCATTGACATTAAACACGCAAATTTTAACATGTTTGTTATGTTTTTTGGTAATATGGGCCTTATATTGGTGGTTGTGTTGTAAATCAGAAAGATGGTGTTCGTCAAGAAGATCAAGGGCATGAAGGCGAGATTCATGTAATTATTCATTAGGTATGATACCATAAAGAGATAAATAGAGAGAGAGGAAATCTCAACTTCTAATGGAAGGACTTATTTAGAACCATAAACTAGAGAGAATACTATTGCCCTAGTGGCAGTATGTATGCTAGTCTGATACGCCCAAAAATCAAGATAGAGATAAAGGTACCAATCTATGCAGGTTTCATGAATAATATTTTAGAGAATTTTATTAATATTTTTTTCAGTGGACTCAACTTGACCATTACATTTTAGATGATAGGTTGTGGAAATTTTTTGATTGATTTTAAATTTAGACAAAGCTATTTGACATCCTTATTTTTGAAATTACCACCATTGTCTAAAATGATAGTATGAGGGACACCAAAGTAGCAACTAATTTGATTAAGGATGAAATCAGATATGGTGGTATCAATTCCATTGACAAGGGGCATAGCCTTAACCCATTTGGTAAAATATTTGGTAGCTGTGATGATAAAGACTTGTCCATCTTGAGATAGAGGTAATTTTTCAATGAGATCTAATCCCCACATGGATATGGCCAAGAAGATTAGACAGTTTGAAGCTTAGATGGAGGTAAATGAATTAGATCATCATGAAGTTAGAAAGGATAAAAAAAAATTATCAAATTTGATAGCATCCTTTTCAAGAGTGGGCCAAAAGTATCCCATACATAGACCTTTTTAGGCTGTAGCATGTCTACTATAGTGGACACCACAAATGCCCCCCTGTGCTTGTTCAAGAAGAGGAGGGACCTCATCTAGCATAATATAGTGAAACAAATTACCTTTAGCATTACAATAATAAAAGATGTTATATCTATATACATAAAATCTTGTTTACAAATGCGAGTATTTTCATGGGAGTTTAAGTTTCGAGGATAAGTTTGGTGTTCTAAAAATTGAATGATGTCTTTATACCACATGTTTTTTTTAATGGTGATAGCTTTGATGCGGTATATAAGTGAATCTTATGGTTGAATAGAATATGGATATTTTTTATTTAGATAAGAAAAGTGGGATCAAAAATAACTTGGTGGGGATGAAAAAGAGATGCTAAAGAAGCAAGGGAATCAGCAATAGAATTTTGATCTTGAGGGATAGGATCAATAGTGAAAGAGATGAAATCCTTGGTGAGAGTAGTTGTAATTTGATGATAAGTAAAAAGATTTTTTATTTTACATTGATAATCACCATTAATTTGGTGGCAAATGAGTTAAGAATCACCTATGGCATGTAGGTATTAGATATATAAATCAAGAGCAGCTCTCATGCCTAAGATTAGAGCTTCATACTCTACCATATTATTAGTGATGTCAAATGTTAAGATAAAAGATAAAAGAATGATTTTTCTTATAGGACTTGGAAGAATGTGATGACAAATTTAACATCAATGTCATAATTAATCTTCTTTATTTATTATTCTAGGATACACATTTGTCTAGTCTTCTCCTCTTAATTCTTGACAATAGATAATCCATTCCCATTAGATTATTCCTTATTCATAGAAACTAAACAATAAAATTGTCTAGAAGGCCAACAATGTCAATATTTTATTTTTCATTTCATGGAATCCTATCTAGCTTCTCTAGTTCTTGATCAACACTTTATAATCCCTATTCATCATTGATGATGTCCTCTATTTCAATGCTAATAACATTCAAAATGCACAAACTCCTCTAGTTCTTCTCCTTTCTTGGTTTTCTATCGATACCAATATAGTTTGGGGTCATATTCATGAATGAAATCCATAATTATTCAACCATTAAATTTTCTTTAACTATATTTTACATCGTGGATTTATGTTCAAGTATATTTCATAAATAGATTTTGTTAAAATCTTGATATGGTCAAAATCAACTTGGACTCCATGTTTCATGAAACCATATTGAATATGTAATGAAGGATAATCAAGGATTGATCAATATTTCATAATGGAACTCATTAGAACCCCATTTCACTAATTATTATTATTGGAAATGACTCACCAAACATACTAGCAAAATCTTGACAATCTCTAATATCAATCCTGAGAATCATTTCTAAACATATCTATCATAATTATATCTTCTCCATTTAGAAATAGCAAATATTACAGACTTGTACATCCACTTCTACAAAAACACCATTAGATATCTAGCCAATATTCATGCTATTTATTACTGATAATCTTGTTATTAAAAAAAATCCTTTCTATTGAGGCACAATTAGCTGTGCAATTTCTGATAAACTATTTTATAATAGACCCAACATGTTCTGCATAGGCCAAATGACATTAAATGGAATCTTCAAAATCTCATAACTCAAACACATGTTGATCCTTACTTTTCCTCACCTAGGATTCTGCAAAAGCTCATTTGATTTTACATAGACTGTTGTACAAAACCACAGGCTATGTTTACCAATAAAAAATATAAAAGAAAACAAAAATGTTCAATGCTTAAGACCTGAATCTATTCATTATCACATTGCTCATTCCATACATGAAACTCAAACATATTATCATTTATTCCTTTATCAAGATATTTATGACTTCAATTAGCTCATACCCTTAGCATTATATGAACAATCTTCCATAGACCTTATTGTGCTAAAAATATCAGTCCATATATTAAATTGACCTCTCTTTGAATATCTTTATGTGCTCAAACCAGATGGAAAATATGATTCTAATTATTAATTGTCAAATGAATATTTTTGATCTTGATAAAGAATATGTACCTTGGCTAAACTGACTGTTGTAGTTGTCCATGATATTATCATTTGAGCTTCCACCCATGTATTCTTTATTTCTGAGTAAGCTCACTCGATTTTGATCAATTATTGCATGTTGAACAAATGCAAATCCTTTGTTTTGTGTAGTCAAGACTTAGCATAAGTTGGACTTCAACTATTTATGTAGATCAATCTCATACATGTAGAATATGCATGAAAATAGTAATTATTTTAATTATCAAACCTGTGAATTTATTTTATTCACATTATAGACTTAAATATATTCAAATCTCCTTTATCCTTTTATTATCCAAAATGAATATAAAATATTATCACATCATTTACATATACAAACCTAAGGGTCTATAACCGTTCACAATATCAAATGCCTCAATGTTAGTGCATCAATGCAACCACAGAATAATGGTCAATGGCCTTGAAGGCCTTATTGAATGTTTCTATGCCCCCTATTCTACTTACATTATACTTAATATAACATAGCTTTTATAAGCTTCAAGACCAAGATAGGTTGAATGCCTTTATTTTCTCAACTAAAAGCTTCAAGATAGCTTCAATCCCCTAAAAATATTCAACCAAGTCTTCTAAAATTCCTCAATAAAATTTATCTTGACTATTCTCCTTTTCTCCATCATAGCTCTTCTACTTTATGACTGGTGATTAGGCATTATGAATTTGGAAAAGGTATTTTAATATTTTTTACAACCTTCTATATGGACTAGGACTTTCTAAATGACTTAATCAAACATAGTGACTATTTTCATGGCCTTAAAATTTAGGAGTGAAAATAATCTAAATACCTTTTTAGGGCTTAATTGACCCCTAATCTTACTAATGAAAACTCATTTATAAATATGGGGAATGATGTTCCTATGTCAAAATGCAACCTACCCCAGCTCCTTGAAGCCATTTAACATGATCAAAGTGAAGGGTCCAAGTATCCTCATATAAGTCAACATTAATTTTAGGAAGTTATTCAATAACTACTTTTGGTTTAGTAGTATTGGGGAGGATAGATGATTCATCAATATTATTTACTTCAAGATCATAAGTGAAGTTATGTAAGTAATCTTTAAGTGATATGGCTTGATTAATACCTTTAATATAGAGAATATTATCATCAATAAGACTATCTTGAAGGTGGTCAATAGTAGGCACTGGAGCTGTAATGAGTTGATCAGCTTTGATTTAGCCTTTGATACCCTTTTGAGTAATAATTTAGAGATCCAATTCCATAAGGAAGACCATTCATTTTCAAATTATATCTCAAAGAAGAAAAGCTTTAGAGAAGAAGTGGTGAAGGGGATCAGAATGAATGATAACTGTATGCATTAAAATATGCTCATCCTATTAATTTTAATAATTATCGCTAATTTAGCCTAATACCCATGTTTCCTATCTATAGTATCCATTGGCTTAACAACCATAACCCATTCCTACATCCTATATAACCTTTATCCCATCCTAAAACCAATTAATCACCTCATTAAATCTCTAATAGATCTTATTACCTATCAACCTACCCCCTAAACCTAATAGCCAATTTTAAATTCAAAAATATTCCAACTAACCACCCACCACCCTACACTAGAGTTTCCTAAAACCCTAAACCCTATGGGGAAATTTATATAATTGGAGGATTCTATAAATCTTTCCCAACTTAGCCCCTTCCTCTAGAATTTTCCTATATTAGAAATTTCCATGGAATTAAAAATTTCATGGAAATTTCCTAACTATAAATTTTAATGACCCAAATTTGAATTTGGACCATAGATCTTCCCTCCATGTGCCTATAAAACTAAACCTTCCCTCCACCCTCAAGACTAATGAAAAATCTCTTAGCAAGCCATTAAGATCTCTCAACAAGCATCCATAATAGCCTTCAAGCATTCTATCAAAGCCATTATCCATATCTATATCCCTTTAAAAGCCATTGTCAAGGTATCACAAGCAATGCAACAATCAATATTTTCATATCCAATCATACGAGTTTGAATACTAGAATGGAGCTATGAGAAGGTAAAGAAGATGGTAAGTACGTTCTATTTGCTCTAATTTATCCTCTCCGTCCATTCTTATTAATGTTTATTAAGGTTTTGGATTTTATTATCATTTTTATAATATTGATTTTATTGTCATGGTATCATTAGTTTGAGTAGTGATATAGATTAAATAAGCTATTAGCAGTTAGGGGTCTAGTAGGGTTTTAGGTTTTAACAATATCGTGACTTTGATAGTCATGGGATTGCCTTGTTAATTATGGCATTGATTTTTCTAGTAGTGATATTATTTTATCCCATAATAAGCTTTAGATTTTGAATATGCCTATATTGACTCTTTGCTTCTCTCTAGGTGTGTTGTCTCTCTGTGTGTAGGACAAGTAGCGATTCCTCAAAATTTAGGTTGTCTGGACATATTCAATAATCCCAAAACTCCTTGAATAATGAGGTTGTCATAGTCATAGCGATATTGTATATTCTAGTAGTAATATTGTTTAATTTAATAGATGGGTCTATAATATTATCTATCTCAAATAAATTTGTCTCTATGGGTTTTTTGTCTCTTGTTATTGAGTCTGTACACAGTGCAGGAGGAACAATCATCTCAAGTCTAGGTAATCATCTCTATTTCACAATCCCATGACTTCCTTAATAGAATTATTATTATGATATTAGTGATATCATGGATTTTATTAGTAGGACTATCAATATTTATAATTAAGGAGATAGTTTCTCATATCTATCTCCTTTAATTTTGGGTAAAAGATAGTTCATGTCTTTTTGGCCTTTTATTTGTCCTACTTTAAAATTGTGATAATAAGAAGAAGATTTTTACACCCATTTGACAAACATGTGACTCTCTAAGTGGTGAGATCAACTTAGTAGTAGAGTGGTTGTCATTCTCAGTTGTGATATTGTATAATCATCAAGAAATGATAAAACACTACCCCTATTTCTTTTAATTTGTCATTTTATAAGGCTCTCAAGTTTTGATAGCAGGGAGGAAAAGGTCTGTAAGGTGTAAGTCTAAAAGCATTCCCTTTTTGCTAATAAATGTTCTTAAGCATTCCTTCACATAATCAACTTGATCTCCATTTATATTTGAAGATAGTCTACTAATATGGGGTGTTTCCTATCTTGCAGGATTTTGGTAAAACATAAAAGTAAGAAGATTGTTTGGAGACTTTCTTATAGGCTAGATTAAGCCCATCTTGCAATATCATGACTCCCTCAATCATGGTGTTGCCCTCAAAATAGTGACAATGTCATCATGAGTCATGACTTTGTAGTTTAGTATAGTTAGGGCTAGTGTTAAACTTTAATAGTATTTAATCATAGATAATTATATTTAAAAACAAAGACCTATAATTATTATAGGATTTTTTTATCAATTTAGACCACACATAGACTAATTTGCTTTAGCTTTACAATATCACTATTAGGACTTTTATCTTAGTAGAGGCTTTATCAATCAAAATAGTGGTATTGTATAATAGTAATGTTCCTAACCATAGTAGTTAGTTGCCATTTTGGAAACCCACCATTAGCTACTCATGGTATTTATCTCTCATTTTTGGGATTATGCATTCTAGTCACGGGATTGCCCTGTGTACACATAAGATTGCAAAACTTGAGTTGATACCCTTTTTTGTAGGTTCTTTGAGGATTCTGGCACCCCAATCATATATCTAACCTTCGTGATTGTATGGAGGGGTTTCATTTTGTCATTTTGTTTTAGATTTCATTATATTTGAAAAATCATTTTGATTTAGGTAGATCATTGTCTTCTTTAGCTATTTGTAAATACTTGTTTATTTATTGTGAGTCTTTCATTTATTGTTGATTTGTAAATAATTTTTTGTATCATGAAAAATCTCACATAGGTAATTAGAGTAGTTAATTAATTTTATCATATCGTATTTACATATTTGTTGAGCCCTCCCTTAGGATAACATGTGACATGGATTTCATCACCATGCATGTGGCTTAGTCTATAGGGGTCAGTGTCATGGATTTTACCACCATGCTCTAACCAAACTCTATGTTTTGGAAAAGTATAAAAATTAGGAAAACCATCACTATAACCTAAGTGGGATTCCCCATAAAGGTTCCCATGAAGTGAGGGTTGATCAAGCTCTAAGACCTAAGGTAGTCAAACAGTATCCTATATAGACTTGGGCCCCAACGTACCATTATGTATATTATGGATGCACCCTAGAACCTTGTGTATACCTTAGATTAGGGGACTATAGACATAATAGGTGTGCCAATATAGTCATCAATATCAATGCCAAAGTAGTCATCAGGAGCAAACAAGGTTGAGAGGGTTTGGTTGATACCACAATGGGTAACCAACCTACAGCCTCACCTATGTAGTCATTGTGTGGTGCACACATCGAGTTACACTCCCATATGGTTTTCTAATTTATGATTATATTTATGTGTTTTTTTTATGTGTTATGCCTATACCCATTTTTTTTAATATCTGAGTCGGCCACACCCATAACTTTTGTGTGCATATCTTAGAAAAACATATAGCACCACTTCTATCATTCCATCATCATTTATTCATATCTTTCCTTCATCTCATCATCCTTTCATCTTAACTATCCATATCTTATCTTCATATCATTTACCTTAGTCCACACCCATTCCATTCCCTATCACTTCTCACATTCATTCTAATATCATCCTTTTTCCTTGCCAATTTTGACCAATATTTTGACCATCATATACCCCTCCATAATCACACTATATCATTCCATCATTTTATACTTATCCAGTAGTGCCTCTTGTGTCTACAGCCATCCCATAACACTTAGTATCCACTACCTCTTGTCATATCCCTTTTGACCATCACACTTACCCATCTCCTTTTATCCATATCATTTTTGCTTCTTCATCCTACCCACACATCATAGGATCTATCTCACTTAAAACCATCATCTTTTCACATCCTTCCTTGTGCATTATAATTAGATATATACCCCCTTAACTAATCCACACACACCATATAAGACCAAGTATTTACCTATATCTATAGTCTCATATAATTATCATCTTTCCAACTTTTGGTGATTAGTTTAGAACATTCCCCTTACAACATATCCACCCTCCATCACATCTTATTGTAATTATTCTATCTCCATAACCCATATTTTATACCAACCATCCACTTATCCCCCATTTTATATTTATATATCATCCCATTCCCTCACTTCTTTTATCCTCATATCTCATCTATTTATTTACTCATTCATTCTTATATCATCACATTTTGTTATAATATATTCCTCACATCTACTTATTCATCCCTCCAGCCCATCTTAGCATTACATCATCCTATCTCCTTGAATATTCCTTTCCCATATCATCCATCTTTCTTAACTTTGTCCATATTATCCTCATATCATCGTAATAATCTATCATCTTCATTATATCTACATAGTCCATCCCCCATGACTAGTTATTCATCCCATCTATATTGTTCTTATATCATCCTATCCTCTTTGTAATTACCTTATCCACATAGCCTATTCATCCACCCATTTGGTCATCACTTCATCATATCCTCTTTTAATTATTATTCACTCTAATCCATATTTCATATCAACTATCCATTTATCCATTTATTTTATCTCCATATCACCCTATCCATGTAAGTCTACCTTTCATAACTATCATTTTAATTAGCCATATATTATCCTATTTCTTCATAATCCATCATAATTCACTTACTTTATCCTTGTATCATCATACCTAATTATAAGTATTTCATTCACATAGTCCATATTTCATCCACCCTAATCACGTATTAACCCATTTCTCATATTTAGTGTCCATTCATCTACTCATTTTGTCATTAACCATCCCTCCCCCATTTATCTATCCCTCCATCCTATCTCGTCCCCATAATCCATCTCATTTTAATTAGTCTATCCACATATTCTATCCTTCACACATTATTACCTACTAGTTCACCCCTCTTGTCCATATATCATCCATATAGTCCATTTCTTTCATCTTTTATATCCTCCAATATCTTCCCCTCTCATTTAATTACTCTATCCATATAACTTTCCATCCACATTTACTACCTATACCACCTTCGATATATTTTGCCACTCCATTCTTCTTACTAATTTTTAATCTTATCTCGTCCCATTTGGTTATCAATCCATAATCCTTCCACAAATACCCTCACGAGATCCATTCACATTCAATAAATCAGCTTGTGTATATATTATTCCATACCATTTTGATTTTCAGCTTTTGAACATTCCACATCTATCCTAATAATTCTACATCCCATATTGCACATTCCTTTCTTATCACTTAGGTATATCCATACTTTTTATAAAACACTCCATAGTTACCCCTCATCCATTTTATCTTTGTCCATTTTCCTTTTGAAAATTAATTTCATCCAAATCCACCTATCCCATTTAGTTATCTTGAGTGTTTGATTTTGTCCAAATCCTCACATCACATTTCATACATAACATATCCCTATCATCCACTCCTCCCATCTTCTTTCTAAATACTAGTTTTTGTTTAAAATATAATATTTTAGGGGTCACCCATCCTTCTCAAATAATTAATCCTCATCTTACCTTGACTTGAAATTATCATTATACATAGCCTTACAAGATATCAATCTAGCACCCATCACTATCATGTATCTTTGTCCCCTAGCACCCATCAACTTGTCTATTTGTTAGTTGACAAATTTATTTGATCCCATCACCCTTTCTCATCTTTGCTATATTGGTTTCTTAAAAATAATTTATCTTTTGGTAATTTTTAGTCATCTCATGTATCTGCATCCTCATCTTTGACCACTACTAGTCTAGATTGTATCCCAAATCAATTATTTGAAAACTCTTGACTTTATCTATCACATTTGATCCTCTTAACTTTTCACCACGGTCATCCAAACCTAAGCTCAACTCTACCTTGGATAAGGCTCTAGTCAAGATAACAATACCATGGGATAAATGATGGATCATAATAAAAAATATGATGAGAACCACAGTCACATGCATACACCTCAGTAGAGAATGAAAGATACAATCCCCTCCTTAATGATGATGTCTAAAATCTCATAGGCCAATATCTATACAAAAACTATGATGAATTTCTATCACGATCCATAGAAATAGGGGGCACCTTACCGCGTACCTTTGATCACACCCTCTTAAATAATATAATCCACCCATTAAGACCAGATTCACCTCATCAACATGCTCATCATAATCCTTGAGAAGATATATAAGTGGACCATGGATTCATGGATGAAAAGGAACACCAACCACTCCTTATTAACAACCATACTAAGGCTAATGGGAGATAGGTTTCCATTGAAGATCATTTGGATCAACTCACACAATAGATTAACCTCCTCCTTCATGATCAACAACCACCATCACCATGACAAAAAATGTTAATAACCTTGATAATGCCAACAATACTAATAACCTTAGCCATACAAATAATGCTACCAATAGCACCCACCACACTCATATTCCATAAGGTAGTCATAATCAGACTACCAATCCTCTTAGGGATCTTGCCGTTGCCCAAGAGTGGAAGATGATGAAAGAAACCCTCCAACAGATGGATCCTCGATCTCAAGCCCTCAAATATAGATATGAGGATTTCTACTCATTACCTATGGACATCAATATTTTTCAAATTCCCTTCCCCTCACACTTTGAGGTAACAAAATTCAAGGAATATCAGGGAAAGGGATATCTAAAAGACCATGTATAGGAGTTCTATGTAGCTTTCCATGAAGTAGCTTATGAGGATGCTTATCTATTGAGGCTATTCCCCAAAAGTTTAATAGGGCCAGCCTTGGAGTGGTTTATGCATCTACCCAAAGGGTCAATCTCAAGCTTTGGAGAATTAACAAAGCAATTTTTCAAACATTTCTCTTTTAATATGGAGCATGATATTTATATAATTAACCTTTATAACACCAAAAAACAAAGTGGGAAAATCTTGGTGTACTTTTTATAATGATGGTGCAAATTGACAAGCTAATTGAGGTGCAGTGTACCCAAAAAAGAACTAGCTAAGATCTTTGTAGACAATCTCAACACAGAGCTAAAGTACCAATTGAAACTACAGTGTGCTAAGACTTTTGATGAACTTATAAAAAAGGGGATGCAAATCGAAAAATCCCTTATTGAAAAGGGAACCATCAAATTGTTTTCCCATAGTGAGCACATGTCAAATACAAAGAAGTCCTTTTCAAACAATCCCAAGGTCTTTAATAAAAACAATAATGTGAATATAGGAATTTGACTCAAGAGAGGATGGTTATTATGGTGTTAGTTTCAAAATGAAAATAAAATAAAAGAAACACACTAACTAGCATAACATCTCTAGGCCTAGACACTAGGGAGATCTTAGTTAATAAACATGAATAAAACACACAACTAAAATACAAAATAAACTCTCTTTTACCTTCTTTAGATGCTCTAAAATTCTTGTTGTAGTGGCTTACTTGGCTTGTGCTCATGAAGTCCTTGGCAATGGAACCTTGTCTACCTCCATCTCTCCTTTGCACCTTTGGCTTATGGCTTGGCTTGGATTGGAATCAATTTATCATGGTAACACTAGTTTATTGAAGCTTTTAGAACCATTTATGAATTATAACTTTGCATTATCAAAAATTAAAATTCATGTGGTGAGGCCTCTTATTTATAGATTTTTGAGAATGTCTAGAATCAACCTAAACCATCCATCTTGAGATTGAGATGTGTGGTTGAAGATTAATTCAATTTTTAAAATTAAGTTTATAATTATCCTCACCATGACATTATAATAAATGGCAATTAAAATGCATGGAGTGCATCATGGAAGGCATTGATGAGGCATGGGAGGCATGAATCATGATATTTGTAGCATGTATGGCCTTAGGATGTCTTCCCGAGAAATGAGGTCACTTGATGATGTAGATATTCAATATGCATTTCCAAAAATAAGTTTTCAACAAGTTTATATGGAATTATTAATTAGGCCTTCATTTGGATTAATTAGCTCTTAAGCATGATTAAGTACTTTTTGCACAAATTACTCAAATTGATCAAAATGCCTTGTTATTGGTCCAAAATTTGATTGGATTGGAATTGGAAGTCAATGTCAAATGCATTAGAACTATATTCCAATTTAGGATGTTACCAACACCAAATGACAAATGCACAAATATCATGCAAGATATTTGATAGGAAAGATAATCTAAAGCACCCAGGTGCAAAATTAGCATTTTAACTCGAAATGATTTGATCAAAGTTAGCTGGCCCATAAATTGCATTGCCCAATTTAGCGATACCCTAGCCTAAATCAACACTTTGATATGTCATTTTCACATCATTTATCATGTTTTAGTGTTTTTAGGCTAAATTGTGCATTTTGGGTGGAAATCGGCCAAAAGCTTGATTAGAGGTTATCAGTGGCCAAATTTAGGTGTCTACAATTTTCCCCTATTTGGGAAGGTGTTACAAGCTATAAGCATAGTAATGTCTTCTCAAAGAATGAAAATGTCTTATATGCCTACAACTGTAATGATGATAAACTAATTGTATGATGCCCCCTCAAGGGAATGGTTGGCATAAGTAGGTCGTAAAATGGTCCCTCAAAAAGAAAGAAGCAAAATGAGGAAACCAAAGAAAGGAAAGATGAAGGGGTGAAAATGCAATGATATTAAAAAAGTAGTCAAAATCATTGAGAATGCAAGTGGGATGGTGTATAATGATTTGCCCAAAGGTGGTTATAAACATTGTACCCTGATAGTGGTAACGTGGTATGATAACACAATGATTTGCCTAAAGGTAGCTATAATCATTAAGAAGATGGAGTTGCCCCAATTAAGATAGACAAACAAGATAACAACATGCCCTTGTATAGATATAAAAAGGGAAGTAGTGACAACATAATGATTTTCCCAAAGGCTATTATAATCATTGATAAATGTAGGTAGGATGGTGTGTAATGATTTTCCCATAGGTGGTTATAATCATCTGACCCTGATTATGACAAACATGATAAACTTGGTTGAGGATGATGACAACTTAACATAGAGGGTAATGATGAATTGGAAAAACCTACTAGTAGGGAGATGCTCATTCAAACTAATAAAAGTTGGAATTCTTTCTTTTTTAATTACTCTATTTGGGCTATGAATAAGATGGGATCAAGATTTTGATGCTAAAGAGATGCTGCCATTGCTAAATAGACTTTTTGAAGCTAAGGTTTGTTGTAACACATGTCTATAGGAATAATGGTATAACATCATGAGGACTTAGCTAAAATATGCATAAGGACTAACCCCCATAATCCAATACTCAATAGAAAATAATGCACCAATGATAGAAACCACGATGAAAATGTAAACATGTGAATATGGATAGATTCAAGTATAATTTTGGGTAAGGAATCACCCAATGAAAACACATAAAATAAACCAAGGAAAAAATGCTAAAAGCAAACAAATAGACACACAAACAAAACAACAAAGAAACACTCAAAAGAAACCATATGAATAGTGCCCCTAGAAAATAGGTGACAACTTTAACAAATGAACAAAATGGAGGAAATAGAAGAAAAGGAAGGGGGTGGCTGAGATGTCTCCATATGTACTAGGCAAGTGGACATTGCCTACATAGTTCCATGGATGTAATATCTAATAAAAAACTTCAGGCCAAATGTAGTTCTCCTAGGGAATGGGTAGAATGCAATAACTAATGAAAACAAATAGAATGGATGTCGTAGAAGAATAGGAGTGGTCTAGAAAAATGGAAGGTGTGTGAGATAAAAGGCTAAAAATGATGGAGAAACTAAGTGAAAAGTGATTTGCTTGTAACTTAGTAAGGGTTCCTATAATCCTTAAGGCAAAGAAGTGGTCAATGTTTTTATTCTTTTCTAACAATTTTTTAAATTTTTTTGGAATTTTTTTGGAGTGTCTCAACTCAATCAAGAATGATGAGACATTAAATGGTTCAATCTCACAAAATGGTGAGAGCGTGGCTTAGGTTTCTTTCAAAATGGTGAGAGTGTGGCTTAGGTTTCTCACTAAATGGTGAGAGTGTGGCTTAGTTTACTCACAAAATGGTGAAAGCATGGTAGAAAGGGTGACTAAGCTGACCTCAACAAGTATCAAGCACTACCTACATAGTCCCATAGTAGGACTTCAAGTCATTATAGTTTTTCCTTTATAGCGAAGGAATTTGACTAGTGTAGCAGTCAATTTAAATAAAATAGGCACAGTGGATAAAAAGGTATAGTACAACATAAGAAGTGTCAAGTTGGTACACCAAGGATTAATTTTTCCCCTAGTTTACCTATAGGTGGTTATAACTAGGACACAATTGCATAGATCAATGGTACAAATTTTCCCAAAGGTGGTGATAATTAGTAGCAAAACTAGTGGTAAGAAAGGAATAATAAATGAAGGATGCAACTGCCATAACTTCTACCATACTACTCCAAAATATGATCTATATCCAAAGTACTTGAACCATCTGATGAAACTGATCAAATATCTTGATGCTAAAAATGCTTAATGAATGGCAAAAACCAAGTTTAAATGAGATAGGCTTTAGAACACACTGGGTTGATAGGTTAGAAGCAAAAATGGATATGGCTAAGAGGAAAGATAAGGATGATATTTGTACAAATAAGAATAGTGATAAAATGGCACAACTGAAATGGTCCTTACAGACAATACACCTTAGTGCTTAAGCATAGTATCGCTTGAGATGAATAATATTCATCAACTCAAGAAGTTCATCTTTGTCTAGTGTAGCAAGCCTGTATGCTCCTAATTCATAATCTATAGTAATGATGAAAGGCCCTATCTAGTTTGGTTTGAATTTTCCTTTATGCTTCTTCTCAGCCATGGTATTCTTTTCATTTTCTTTAAAAATAATATCACCAAGTTCAATAGTTTTATAATTAACACACCAATTATAGTGGCCTTTAAGTTGACTAAATGTTTGAAGATTATTGAGCATCATTGTGCATTTCTCGTCAAGTAGGTCTAGCTCTTGTAGGTGAGCTACTTGATAGTCATGATCATCTAGGACATGCTTGAAAGAGATGCACAATGAAGGCATTTTGACCTCAATGGGAAGGATGGCTTCAGTACCATAATCAAGTGACTATGAATTGGCTCCTATGGGGGTATGGTGATTGGTACAGTATACCCAAAGGGTAGGGAATATCTATAAGTGCCAATCATGACCGGCATCATTGACAATCTTTTTAAGAATATTGATAATGGTTTTGTTGGATGCCTCAGCTTTGCATTACCTTGAGGGTAATATGTTATATAAAAATGTTGTGTGATGTTATATTTGATACATAGCTGGTCTACATCCTTATTCTTGAATGATCCTCCATTATCAAATATACTATCAAAGGAGATACTTAGCAACAAATGAGATGGTTGAAGACAAATTTGGAAATTTTATTTCTAATCACATAAGTGAGGGGTATAGCTTCAACCCACTTAGTAAAATACTCAGTGGTGGTAAGGATATGTTTATGGTCATTAGATGAAGTTGGATTGATCTTCCCAATGAGGTCAAGTCCCCATGTATAAAATGGCCATGGTGTCAACATTGGTTTTGGAGTTTTAGTTGGGGCATGAATCAAATTAGCATGCCATTGACATTTTTCACACTTCTTTACATATGCAATGGCATTTACATCCATCATGGGCCAATAATAACTAGTACACAAGAGATTTTTGGATAGGATTACCCTGATAGAATGAGCACCACATACTCCTTAGTGAACTTCTCTTAACATTAGTGTAGATTCTGTCGAAGTTAAATAATGAAGCAGAGTTCCATCAAAACTATGATGGTAAAGGGTGGATCCAAGTAGAGTATAACAAGTGGAATGATGAATGAAGTCTTTGGTTTGTATTTGAGATAGGTTAGGTGGTAGAACTTGGTCATGAAGGTAGTTGTAAAGTTTTGAGTACCAAATAGAATGCGGACTAACAATATCACAAATCATTGCAATGGTTGAAGGTTCATGAACTTATGCTAAAAAATTCTCAAAGAGGAACTAATACTCTCTAGCTTTATTAATTTTTTGAATTAGAGAGCTAATAGTAGCCATGGCATTTGTAGTTCATTTACTAGCCCTTGGTATGTGCTTAAACTAAATGTTGGCAATTTGTTGCTTAAGAGTGTCGACCATGGCTTTATATAGAACGGGCTTATCATCTTTGGTCTAAAAATGTTCTGTGACTTGATTGATGATTAACTAAGAATCACCATAAACTTGGAGATAAGATATGTTCCAATGCACTACCTATCAAAGTCCTTCAATAAATGCTTCATACTTGGCCATGTTGTTTGTACAAGAAAAGTTGATTTTGAATGATTTAGGGATTAGATCCCCCTATGGTGTAATAAATAATAAGCCTGCCCCTAATCCATGTGTAGTAAATGAACCATCAAACTATAGTTTCCAGGGTTGCTCCTCAAGGGGTGTGTCAATGATGATCATTATGGATTCATCAAGGAATTAAAATGTGAGTGGTTATGTGTCTATGAGAGGTGCTTCCACAAGTTGATCTACAAGAATTTATCCTTTGACTGCCTTATAATTGACATAATCTATGTCAAACTCACTGAGAAGCATGATCCATTTATCCATTCTATCTTGCAAAGATATTTTAGATAGTAGATACTTGAGTGGATCTACTTTTGAAATGACCATGGTCTTATTATTCAACATGTAGTGGCACATTTTTTGAGCTTTGAAGACCATGGCTAGATAAGCTTTTTCAATAGGTGCATAGTTATGTTCATATATAACCAAGGTACGGCTTAGGTAGTATATATCATGCTCTTTTTCATTGTCATCATGTTGAGCCAAGAGTGCCTCGAGAGCATGGTCAATAGCTGATAGGTATAACAAGAATGGATTTCCTGGCATAGGAGGTAATAAAATAGGTGGATTAACAACATAGTCTTTGATTTGTTAAAAATTTATTTGGTAGTGATCATCCCAATGAAATTCAACTACCTTTTTAAAAAGGTGTGTAAATGGATGGCACTTGTTTGCTAAATGAGAGATGAAGCATTAGATTGATTGGATCTTACCTTGCAAACTATAAAGTTAATTTAAATTGGTTGGTGGTGGAATCTTAGTTATAGCATGGACTTTAGTTAGATCGACTTCAATACCTCTACGAGACATGATAAAGCCAATTAATTTGCTTGAAGTTATACTGAACACACATTTTTTTGGATTGAGTCTGACTTTGTACTCCTATAATCTTTCAAATATATTATGCAACAATATTATATGGTCGACCCTAGTTTTCTATTTTCCTAATATGTCATTGATATAGTCTTCAACAATATCATGCATCATATCATGGAATATGATAGTCATGGCCCTTTAATATGCAGCTCCAACATTCTTAAGGCTAAATGGAATTACCTGATAATAAAATGTTCCCCATAGAGTGGTGAATGTTATTATATGTTGGTTTTCTATTGCTATTTTGATTTGGTTGTATCTTGAAAATCCATCCATGAGTGAAAGAATTTCACAACCTACCATGGATTTGATGATCATGTCAATATTAGGTAATGTAAAATCATCTTTAGGATAATATTTATTGATGTCTCAAAAATTAGTACACATTTTGATCCCTTCAAGATTTTTACTAATAGGTACTACATTAGAGATCCATTCTAAGTAGTTAATGGATCGAATACATCCTACTTCTAAGATTTTTTCCAACTCTTTCTTTACCAATATAGCAATACAAGGATGCATCTTACATAGCTTTTGTTTTATTGATTTGGCATTAGGATTAACCACAAGGTGGTGTAGAACCAAGGTGGGGTCTACACTTGGCATGTTAGAATAGGCCCATGCAAAGATATCTACAAATTCTCTCAATATAACTATAAAGACTTCATGTTCCTCCTTAGTGAGGGACATGCCTAATTTTATCCATTTCAGGTTTGATGGAGTCTTGATATTTACCTTTATTGTAGCTTTAACTAGAATGGTCAAGCCATCTCCTAGGATAGTAGGCAACACCTTAAACTATTGTATTATGTTAGGGTCCTTCACTAGGACTTGATCTTCAACTTCTCCTAGGAATGATGAATCTGAGTCCCCTAATGGGAGATCTATCTATGTGTAGACACCAAAATAGTGTCAACCCCCCCTTGGTCCCTTTCTAACTTCAACATGCCTAACCTATACTTTATTAATTTAAAATACTTATTTTAAATTAATCATCCCCCCTAGACACCTCACCTTGGATTTCTAGCTCTTAGACCATTTATCACCCTATGACTAATCATAATTACCTAAGACCTATTTCAACTCCCCCACTAATTCTCATGCATATTAAACCCACCTTTGGACTGTTCAGCAACAACAACTGAACTTGGTAGATGGAGGAATGAGAAAAAGGCTAAAAATAGCCTTTTTACCCATTCTCTAGCCATCAACATTGGTCAACAGTCGACCGATGCCGGTGGAATCACCAACATCGGTTGCTTAAAACTAAATTCTAACCACAGCTCTTGGCCTGAATATGAATTCTCTTGCTCCCAAAATCTGAATTCTCTTGCTCCTCAACTCTTTCCAGATCAAAGGTAGGCTTTGGGATGAGGCATCAGCATTTTATCATCACTCTCCAGGCTAAGAAACTCTACATAATTCACTCCACACCAGATTGAAACGTTGCACGAGGTCTTCGGCATCAGTCATAACGTGAACAAGTCTTCTACACTTCTGGTTCTCCACCAAGAGCTAAGTATTCTTTTGGTTTATATTTTAGTATTTCTAAAATGCATTGGTAATTAGTCCATTGGCTATTTCTGAGTACTATTGAGACCAAATCTGGGTTTCTTCCTGGAGAGGCTGAAAAGCCTTTCTTTTATCCTGACCCATTTTGACAATCTATCCCCTACCTTTGTCCTTCCTAAGACTCTGTCCACTATCTTGCATCCCTGCACAACCCTTTTGAATCTCCCAGACCATTCTATTGACCATAGACATACCCTAAAACCCTTCTAAGGCCCATTGCCCCTACTGACATTGGCATCAAGGCCCATTTCCCCTACCGACGTCAGTAGCCTAACTGACGTCGGCAACATTGACCAACCGACGATGGTAGACTAACTGGCATCAGTGACTGTGAGAGGCAGATTACAAGAATCAGGTATGCTTTATCTATTTCTCTTCTTTAGCCTTTCATTATTTCTCTTTCTAGCAACACTCTTTTGTCAAATAAGTGGACTATCATCCCTCAAGGAAGTCTTTACACTTTTGGGACCGAGCTTTGCTTGGTAGTCCACCATATATCTATCTAACATTTTCTTTGTTTAAGTATTTCTTATCTACAGGCGTCATCCTCCACAGCCAAAGAGGAGCTCCTTCAATCATCTAGATACGGTGTGCAACTTCATTCAGGTATCATCTAACCCCTAACCATTATCTTTAGTTTCTTATTTCTTCTGAATGTAAAAATTAGAAATGAGTAGAAACATTCTGGCATGCCCGGTGGAACCCTGGAGTTTTCCTTGCGTTCATTTCTTCTAAAAAGCAAACTTTCATATAGGTGCATTAGGAAAATTTCTCTTCTTCTATTTGGAAAAGAAATCATAAGCACAAGTTAAAAAGAACTTCTTTATTTTTCTTCTTGTCACTCTTTCTTGCATTTTAGAATAGTGAAATTCATACTCTTAACCTTTTCCTCACTTGTTTGCATCTGAACAAAACATTTCAATTTGGGTTAAAAATATATTGCATTTCATTCCTGCTTGAATGCATTTTTAGCTCATCTAGTAATTAAAAATGCATTATGAATAAATCTTAGTGTACATATGTTACACAACCTAACCACATTCACAAAATAAAACATCTAAACATACCTGAGACAAGGCCCAACTAGGATTTCATCACCTAGCAGATACCTTACCCTTCTTGGTAATCCTACTTGGACTTCACTACCAAGGGGAGAACCCACTCTGTTCTCTGGTAGAGTATAAACTCTAGGGGAAGTATATATTGGCTAAGCGGCCCAGCTTGTCTCTAGGCTCATGAAGTGAGGGGAGCAAGCTCCTAGCACCAGGCCACGTACGAAACCTAATATAGATTTTGAGCACCAAAACTCAACCCGAAACCAACCTTAGACTACTTCTTCTAGTACCTGTTCTAAAAGCCCAAATTCCCAAACATATTCTTCTAAGGCATAAACCACCACGATTCTAAAATTTATTTTTAGGAATTAACATTTAGAGGTTGCTTGCCATCATCTATTTTTCTGTTCTTATCTAATTTTTTTGAGCTGGTGAGGTTGCATTCTGAGATCTAAAAACAACTTAGAACTTTCTTCTTTCTTCCAAAAACTTTTAGTTTTCTAAGTTTTTGGAAATACACAGTAACCGACATCAGTTTTTCCACCGATGTCGGCAACTTATCTTCATCGACATCAGTTATCTGACCGACATCAGCAACTTACTTCACTGACATCAGTTTTTCTACCAACGTCAGTCACTGTCAAAAAAAATTCTTCTCAAACAACAAGCTAAAAACCTGACCTTTTCACTGTCAAACACACATTCTAGAATTTTGAGACTGGAATATACAGTTTTTAGAACCTGGACAAATTTTGCCTTGGATGGTTTTGACACATAGTCAAACCAAAACTCTTGTTAACCATGCGAGGCAACAACCACTCCTACCTTAGCCTTTTTTATCAAGTCACCAAATGGAGCATACTTCAAATACTAAACATACTCCTATTTAGCCTACCCCCGACCAACATCCTATTATTCTCAAAGGAGATCAAAACTTTGAGAGATTCCTTGACCATAATGTCAAGGCTCTCCAGCACTATCTTGCGAGAAGTCAAATATGAGACCCTTCAGGTAATCCTATTTACAGGATGCCAACTTCCTTGGGTGAAGCGGTAATGACATCAACAGTGTCTGCTACCCAACCCATAATCACTCAAGCCATTGCCTCGACCAGCAACTTGACCATGGCCAATGTTCAAAATTTGGCTTCCCCTTCCATTTCTGGACCTACCTCCATTGGGGTTTTTTTACCCCCTCAACCACAAACCATTCAACAAAGTTTTACACCATTCCAAAACTTAATTGTCTACATCCCACCTACTCTTGCACCCATAAATACAAGAGTGACTACTTATCCTTTGGCTAGTGTTTCCACCATCCAACCACCTTTGGTGACATCAAGTCAAGTTGTGCCCTCTAGATTCATGACACAACCACCCTTGACTTTGACATCAGTCCCTATGACTAGTTACCAATATGTTGTGCCTATACAAGTGCAACCAACTATGCCATACGCTCCACCTAACACCTTCCAAATGCCTTACAACCTAGGGGGCACCCACCAACAAATCCATCAACTAATCTAATCAAGATGTTGATAGATAAGGTGTCTAATCTTGAGACATCCATTTCTGGTTCAACCAATGTTCTTTCATATGAACAAATATGCAATGAACCCATCCACCCTTCGGTGCCTATTAGACCATATCCTAGCCAGTCGAAACTCCCTAAATTTACTTATTTTCAGAGTAAAGAGGACCCACAGCAACGTTTATGAGCATTTAGACACATGCTTGTTACCTCATAGCACACGATGATGTGTTATTACTTTACACGTTCCCCATGTCACTTTTAGGGGCCACCCTTGACTGGTATAGCTTTATTACCAGTCATTCTCTCTTTTCTTTCACTCAACTCATCTAAATATTCCTTGACCACTTTTCAATCAACATCACTAAAAAGGTCTTGATCACAGATCTATATTCTATTAAACAATTCGATGATGAGTCAATTGCTAACTTCATCACCCGATGGAGAGGATTGATCAACCAACTCTCCTTTTCACTACCTCAAATTGATCTCATTGAGCTCTTTTCAAGAGCATGTGCCAATCACATCTCATCCACTTTACGGGTCCAAACATTTTGCACATTTGATGAAGCTTTCACCATGGCCAGAAAGCTTGAACTCTATGCTGCCAAAGAAGATAAGGTCAAATTGCGTAGTAATGCAAAATCTAATGACCCTTCATCTTCCAAACTTTCTTCTTCCCACTCCAAGTCCAAGGGGTCAGCAAATGTTGTGGTCATTAGATCATCATCCTCCATCACAACTAACCAATCTGAGCCCTCTACATCACAATACTTCACAAGACAATTCCAACAACGGAATATACAGCATCAATACACTCTAATAGGAGAATCATATGCTTCCATGTTGGATAAATTAGTCAAGCAGGGGGTCCTTAATCTCCCTCAAATTTAACCACCTCAATTTGACCCCTCAAAAGCCATCCCTGCCTGGTATAGGGAAAATGACTTTTGTAACTATCATCGTGTCAAGGGTCATGACACAGACAATTGTAAAACCTTCAAAAACATTGTCCAAGACATGTTGGACAAAGGGGATCTTGTTTTGGATAACCCAAATGCACCAGCTAACCAAAACATGGATGTCTTTAAACAACCATCTCCTAATCATCCCCCTAGTCAGCATAACATTCAGACCATGGCCGATGACCTTCACGAGCACAATATATGCATGATCAACATGGTCTTTCCTTTCATCCCTAACCAACCTCTTCCACAAATTTAAGAGGTTAATCAACCTATTTGTTCACCATAGGTAGAAGATCCTTCTTCTCCTATTTGTCCACCATAGGTAGAAGAGCCTTCTTCTCCTATTTGTCTACCACATGTAGAAGAGCCTTCTTCTCCTATTTGTCCTCCACAGCTAGAGGATAGTCCTCCATCCAACCCCCTTCTACATGTGGGAGAGTCTACTTTGACCTCTCCCATATTGGAGGATGCCTTGACGGCACCAACGCTAGTGGCCTCACCCTCATCCTTCTTATCATCAATGGGGGATCATACTTTCCCCGCTCCTCGACCACACACAGAAGCCATGACCATTCCTATGCTCTATCCAAGTGAAGATCGAAAATCTCCAATCCCTTCTCCACCGAGAGAGGAACATGAAACCTCATCCAAATCCTCACAGGTGTCTACTATGCTGAAACAGATTAAATCTCTCAGCGTTCACCCTATATGAAACCTCACTTACCCACAAGTGAAGGTAGATTTGAACCTCGCCCCACATAATAGTGGTCTTCACACCAAACTAAAGAAGGCTACTAAACCACACTAGAGAACTCCTCCCCCACCATCATCATTGCCCTCTATTTTGGGCCCACACCCATCCACCTTAATAGGAGTGCTTCCTACTCCAACACCTCATAGAGGCAAATTGCCTCCATTACTCCCTTCACCCATTAAAAACATACATCATCCAAAACATTTGGTGCCTCTCACCAAAAAAGTTTCATCTACGCGTGTGGCCACACCGCCAAACAAAAAGATGATAGGAAAGACTCCTCCAACAACTCCAAAATAGAAGTTGTCAACATCTGCTATCCCAATAAGTGAAGATCCATTAGCAGGTTCTTATGCTTTGTTGCTACAAAGATTTTTACAATCCTCTAGCATCACTCTCTTGCCCATTAAACCATACCAACCTCATGGATCAAAACCAACCTGGTTTGATGACACTAAAAATTTTGCGTATCATCGCACACCTGGGCATGATACTAAAAAGTGTTGTGCTCTTAAAGTTGTCATCCATCAACACCGAAAAAAGGGCACCCTTCTCATTAAGGACCCCTTTGACAAACTACTAACATCATCCCATGCCTCTCATACCTCTTCACCTTCACACTCATCAACTCTCAGATCAAAACCATCTTGGTTCGACGACACTAAATTTTGTGAATATCATCGCACACCTGGACATGACACTGAGCATTGTTGCACTCTTAAGGTTGTCATTCATCAACACTTGAAAAAGGACACCCCTTTCATCAAGGATCCTCTTGACCACCCTTTCAACAAACCATCGACACCATCCCATGCCTCCCAAACATCCTCACCTAAATTGGGATCTCAACGCAAGACTAAAGTCCCTCTACCACCTTCAACCCCATTATTCAAAATCAACACCATCAATGTGGCCAATAGATCACAAACCATAAAGGATAAAGGGAAAAATAAGGTTTCTATCCCTTGGACATATCCATTTGTCAAGCCTTCTCAACCACCAAAACCCAAGATTTCAATCTTGGGCACATCCCAACCAACATCTTCAAAGCCAATTCATGACTCCATGGTGAAATAACTTCACCAAACCCCTGTGAAGACATATTTGTATTATCTCATTCAAAGCTCTCCACAACATCGCCAAACTTTGATTAAAGCTCTATAGGAGTGGAGGTCCAACCTGAAGACCCCCAACCACTAGCTGCTTTAGTCAAATTATTACCTATCGTTGCCTCCATTACTTTTAGTGATTCTGAGATTCCTATCTCCAACTTGAAAGATTAGGATCTCACCCTTTTAAACTAAGCCTATCAAGTAAAAGCTTCATAGGATGCATCCTCGCATTGCACTCCTTGTCAAAGAGGATCTTCAATGTCTTCTCTTCATCTCATTTATCCAACTCATTGATTATCTATAATAGGTGACAAACATTGTCCCTGTCCCAAAAATGACTAGGGGAATTTGACTATCATGACCTCAACCAAGCATTGACCAAACATCAACCAACCAAGCATTGACCAAATATCAACTAACCAAGCATCAACTAAATATCAACCAACCAAGCATCGACCAAATATCAACCAACCAAGCATCGACCAAATATCAACCAACCAAGCATCGACCAAATATCAACCAACCAAGCATCGACCAAATATCAACCAACCAAGCATCGGCCAACACGTGACAAATATGGAAAGAAGCAAATGATGAAATTTTGCTCCTAATTGGCTCAGACCTTATATCATAATGCACAAATATGGATCAGGGACTTATCGTCTGTCTTCTCTTGAAGGACAGCCAAAACCTAAGCCCCTTAATGCCCTGCATCTATGACCATTCTACTGTTAATCAATTACTCATTCAATTGATATTTACCTTGAGCTCATCCCTTTAGCAACCCCTGTCATCCTCATTCCTATTCCTTTTAACCCTTTTTCCCAACAAACATTAGTCAACCCTTTTGTCAAGCATGAATTCTTTGTCCTAATAAAAGGGAAACCTCTAAACCTCCATAGTCAAGTCCATGACCAAGGTCCAGTACAAAATAGAAACATATAAACCTGGGATGCCTAACAAAAGGCCATAAAACTATAAATGTAGACTACTCCCTCGAAGGATAGCTACATAATTGTTATAATTGATACATTGCTCCCTTGAAGGACATCTATTCAAAGACATTCAACCATACAAAGCAAAACATAGACCAATCCCTCGAAGGATGGCTATGCCCAAATCTTGCTACAAACAGCACTCTCTCAGAAGCTTCCTGCATCGATCAGCTTCACATATGACCACAAAACAAAACAACATCCCCACGTAGACTTCCCGCATTGATCAGTCTACCAAAAAAATAAAAATTAAGTCATGGACTTGCCTATAGTCGTTCTCAAGGTCACCTATGAAAGGGGCAAAGTTATCCTTTCTAAAAAGGGTTACGCTATCCTCACATCTCACATAATCAAACCTATTACCCCAACATACCCAAGGGATTTTGAGCTCACTTAACATCAAGTGATTTGAATACTTTAACACAAACAATGGTTAATGACGTAATGCATGAACAGGGTTTTTGTTTGCAACAACCTTATCTATGCCATCATTATTGTCCTTGTTAATGAAAGAGCAACACGCCTTTCACTTCTTACACCTTGGTCACATACAGCCAAACCAAACCAATCAAACCTTTTTCAGACCACTAACATTATCATAGCCCATTCACACTAGTTTCTATGGAAACCAATACACATGGAAACTATCAACCACACAATTTATGCCAAGTGTAAACCATTACTTGTTGAAGCATAAACATACTCATTTCATTTTTAGCATACACCATCACAAATATGGAAAATTGCTAGGGATGAAAACCCATACAACCAATGTTACAGAATACACCATCACCTAATATGGAAAATGCTGTAACATCATCATACACTCACACAACCAATGTTATAGAATACACCATCACATAATATGGAAATGGATGTAACATCATCATACCCCTCAACATTTCAAGCATGTACCATCAGACATATGGGAAGTGCTAAACCATTAACATGACCAAACCAATTATCAACCTCTTTGACTCTATCCTCCCTTTTGGGAAAACTACATTGGCCTAAGGCCCTTCAAACAAGGGCTATGTAGGTAGCACTCAGATGACATGGGGTCTTCTGGGGTTAGCTCGGCCACATTTGTTTGTTCATCTACTTGATCGATAGACCATATAACATTTAACCATGACTTAACCTAGTCCAACCCGCATTCATAACCGACCCTCTTCCTCCCTTTTAGGGAGAACTACATTGGCTTGAGGCCCTTCAAATAGGGGCTATGTAGGTAGCACTCAGTTGACATGGGGTCTTCTAAGGTTAGCTTGGCCATTCCTTCGTCCATCTATCTAATGGACCAACTCTCTATACCAACCCAAAATCATGACCAAACAATCAGCCCTGACACTAAAAGAAGTCACCTTAAATTTCTCATAGGGCACATTAGAGATCACATACATCTCCCTGACCACAACACACACCACTTGAGATCACTTATATCTCAACTCAACTCAACCAATGACCTTGGAGATCGCAACTATCTCCTCAGACCACGACCACTTTCGAGACAACTTTGCCTTGGTTGTTTTGATTGCATATATGCTACCTCACAAATAGTTAGCAAATTGTATGCAACCCATATTGTGACCTTCACACATATTGTTGGATCATGCTCTAGTTGATCCTCAATATTTGTGACATTTTTGTGTTTTTTAGGAGCACTTCCTAAGCCCGAGATACTTGGAACATGATGACCATTGGAGCTACAACTTGGATCGAATAACCCAATCAGCTATGACTAAATTCTAGGGACCAATTATTTTGATTTTAGCACTCCTCAACCTTTGACTGTGACAAATTTGACCTATCTATCATGTGAAGTGGCATACACGCAATCCCAACTATTATAGCATGCACACTCCAACTTCACCATACACATCCACTACCTATCAAATTGACACCTGATATCATGTCACCTTCCCTCGACTCCCACTTTGAGGGGGAATACCTCATCCCATACTTGGGGAAACCTAAACCATATTCCATACCTGGGGCAACTTACTCCTATTTTTGTCTTACAGTTCGTCAGAACAACCAACAAGACAAAAAGGGGCAAATGTAGACACCAAAATCGTGTCAACCCCCCTTGGTCCATTTCTAACTTCAACATGCCTAACCTATACTTTATTAATTTAAAATACTTATTTTAAATTAATCATCCCCCTAGACACCTCACCTTGGATTCCTAGCTCTTAGACCATTTATCACCCTATGACTAATCATAATTACCTAAGACCTATTTCAACTCCCCCACTAATTATCGTGCCTATTAAACCCACCTTTGGACCGTTCAGCAATGACAACCAAACTTGGCAAATGGAGGAATGATCAAAAGGCTAAAAATAGCCTTTTTACCCATTCTCTAGCCACCGACATTGGTCAAAAGTCAACTGAAACTGATGGAATAGCTAATGTCAGTTACTTAAAACTAAATTTTAACCTCGACTCTTGGCCTAAATGTGAATTCTCTTGCTCTCAAAATCTGAATTCTCTTGCTCCTCAACTCTTTGCAGATCAAAGGTAGGCTTTGGGATGAGGCATCAACATTCTATCATCACTCTCTAGGCTAAGAAACTCTACAAAATTCACTCCACACTGGATTGAAACATTGCACAAGGTCTTTGGCATCAGCCATAATGTGAACAAGTCTTCTACACTTCCGGTTCTCCACCAAGAGCTAAGTATTCTTTTGGTTTATATTTCAGTATTTCTAAAATGCATTGGTAATTAGTCCATTGGCTATTTTTTAGTACTGTTGAGACCAAATCCAGATTTCTTCTAGGAGAGGCTGAAAAGCCTTTCTTTTATCTTGACCCATTTTGACAATCTGTCCCCTACCTTTGTCCTTCCTAAGACTCTATCCACTATCCTGCATCCCTGCACAACCCTTTTAAATCTCCCAAACCATTCTATTGACCATAAACATACCCTAAAACCCATCCAAGGCTTATTTCCCCTATCGACATCGACATCAAGGCCCATTTCCCCTACCAACATCGGTAGCCTAACCGACGTTGGCAACATTGACCAACCGACGATGGCAGACTAACCAGCATCAGTGACTGTGAGAGGCTGATTGCAAGAATTAGGTATGCTTTATCTATTTCTCTTCTTTAGCCTTTCATTATTTCTCTTTTTAGCAACACTCTTTTGTCAAATAAGTGGACTGTCATCCCTCAAGGAAGTCTTTGCACTTCTGGGACCGAGCTTTGCTTGGCAGTCCACCATATATCTATCTAACATTTTCTTTGTTTAAGTCTTTCTTATCTATAGGTGTTGTCCTCCACAGCCAAAGAGGATCTCCTTCAATCATCTGGATACAGTGCGTAACTTCATTCAGGTATCATCTAACCCCTAACCATTATCTTTAGTTTCTTATTTCTTCTGAATGTAAAAAGCAAAAATGAGTAGAAACACTATGTGACAAAAATAGTCAAAAATTCTTGAATAATTTGATCAAATACTTATTGTTTCTCAAATTTAAACTCAGATCCACAAGCAAGTTCATCATTGGTGGTATCCTAGTCTATTTTGAAGAATAATGAATACCCCCATCTAATGGTGCCTAAAATAGGTTTTCACCGCTAGACTAGGCTTTATCTTTACTTTTTCCCTGGTCAAAAAGTGCCTCAAAGAGGTTTTCACCTTGGGACCTCAATGTTTTAATTTTTTTTTGGCTAAGGGTGTTCACTCGCTCTCCCAAATAGGTTACAAGATCTAATGTAATTGAGAATCCTGACTTGTGATCTCCAAATAGAATGTTGTCTTTAAAGTCTAAAAAGTCACAGAATGCCTCATCATTCTTAAACTCATCAATCAGTAGACTGGCTTCTTGTTGATCCTAATATATCAGTTAGAGATAATATAATGTCAATGGGTTGTAATGAGTGGCTAAGCTAAGGGTACAAATGGAGTTTTTATCAAATAGGTTGGTTTCAGCTAGGTCATCAAAGGTGAGGCTATGATCTGACTCTGCTTTATTGTCAACATCATCATCACTAGTCACTAGTGATGGAGTTTGAAAATGATATGTGGGGTCACCCCCAAGTGGTTTAAATCCAAGTCCATAAGTTATTTCATACTTAGGCATAGAAATTAGCTTGATGGTTCCTTGTTGATTTAGTTTGAGGCCTCTTCCTTCATAATTGTGAGGCTCCATGATCTTATTAGAATAAGATACTTTGTACTTTTATAAAAATCAGCTTGGTCATCATTTTATAACCATGATTCATCTCCTTCAAGAGGGTTAGGTTCTAGGCTAGATGCTAGTACAAATGTAATAGGTCCCTTATCTTTGTTTTTTTATTACCAATGCATATGTGGAGTGACTTTAGGTCACCCAAAGGCTTTTGGATTCTAAGGAAGATTGGAAATATGAAATGTATCATGGGTCACATACTCTCCCATTCCATTATCTAAAATGGTGAAATGATTAGAAGCTTCAGGAGGTGGCATGTGAGAAAGGGAATCCAAGGTATTAGGATCTATGCAATTATCTGGTGAAGGATCAATAAGTATATCCTCTCCTTTATCATTCTTGAAACTTGGATTCATGATGTACTAATAATTATAGATTTGAAATTGAGCATCAAGATGTTTACAGTGTTCATATGGGTGTAAATCTCTTAGACTATTCACTTCCATCCCTGAGTGGGAAAACTTGATACATTGGTGCATCATTGGTGGAACTACATGAATCTCATATAACTAGGCCTTCCTAGAATCATATTATATGATAAATCAAGATCAAGCACATGGCAAAGTGTATCATGGGTCAAAGTCCTAATGATAATTGGCAAACTAATGGTGCCTTTTGATTCTCTTTCCTTATTATCATAAGCTTTGATGGGTATTGTTTCTAGCTGAAGATCTACCATTGTGTACCTAAGAATCTTGATGAGCTTTACAGACACTATGTTGAGGCCTGATCCATTATCTATAAGGATATGTTTCACTTTATGCCACTTTATATAAATTTTTATGTGCAATGGGTTATTGTGGAGTGGGCCAAGGGAAGACATATCGCTTTGGTTGAATGTGACTTGTTGGGTTGGAGCTAGGTGTCCAACCAAAGCTTGAAATTTATCAAGGGATATGTCACTAACAATAGTGGATTGGGTCAAAAACTCATTCAAGATGTTCTTTTGGATTATTGATGTTCACAATAAATCTAAAATAGAAATTTTTTCTAGTGTCTTTTACAATTATTCCACAATATCAAACTTCTTATCTTGGTCAGGAGTGAATGGTTTATTTTGAGGTGGAATGGTTGGTTAGATGATAGGTAAATTGGTGAATAGTTGTGGGTCTATGATAGCAATCTTCAACCTCTAAGTTTTGATTGCACAATCAAGATTAAATATTAGACTATTATTACTAACAAATATTGGGAATGGTGTGGGACCAAACAAAACAAGTCTTGGTTATCGATGCACTTGTATATGGTCACATGGTAAAGATGAGTTATCGATATAAGATCCAAAAGGGGAAGTCCTAGTTTGTTGGTTTGCATGCATGTACTCCCAAGTCAAAGAAGGATTATCCATGTAATTTGGCTAAATTTTTTTGTTGATTAGTGCTTGGTCTATAATTAATGGAGATGGTATTAACCCTACCCCTTGCAATATGACCTACAACCCTATTGTAGTCATGTGCAACTACATGGTAGGTTTGTTGGTTGTTACCATTCTGACCTTGGTTTTGTCTATTGTTATATCATTATGGGTTCTACTATTGATTTTGTTGATTCTATTGATTTGGCCTTTGATTTTGATACTATTGATTTTGCTACTCCACTAGCTATTATTATTGTTGTTGCTGATCATTTTGTTGTTATTGATTGTTATGTAGGGGAAAAGGGTTTTGATAAATCCAAAGAGTTTGATTGGAAGTAGAAGTACCATTATCTAATGTTATCTCCCCATTATCCAATATATTCTTAATTAAATTCTTGATTTGGACACATCTTCATAGATTATGCCTGTTGACCTAATGATAGTCATAGAATTCATTTTCATGATACCAATTAGGATAAGGAATGCCTTGCAAATAATTCTTTGATATAGGCCAATTAACTAGATTAGAGGCAATAAGCTTATGAAATATAGACTTAATAGGTTATCCTAGGTTACTAAAGACATGACATGTAGGCACAATTCTCCTAGGAGGAGGGGTTTGTAATGGTAAATGCTATTTTATTTGTTGTGCAGGTCTTGGTTATTGTGCTTGTGGCATTGGTTAGAGAGCTTGTTGGGTAGGAGTAAACTAAAAAGGTGGTGCAGCTGATGTTTGCACCATTTGGACATGATGATATTTGTCTACTCCATTTCCCACAGCATTCCTATTATGGTTGAATTGCTTCAGTATTTCTTGGTTATTGGCCTGTGGTGATTGTGATGCTTGCACTTAAATGGGATGTTGATGTTGGCCATTTCCTTTATTCATACCTTGATTTTGATTAGTTGAATTAAGCTTGATGACTTCTTTACTGATGAGTTCTCACTTAATTAACAATCTTTTGTCAATGATTTCCTTGACAGTATGTGCACATTGTAGCTCTACATGATATGCTATCTCACTATGCAATTTTTTGGTAAACACAACAACTAATTGTTTATTTGGTAAACTATGAGTGAAATGGATTGAAAGGGCTCTCTATCACTAGAGATAACTTGAAAAACTCTCACCAACTTTTTGCTTTGCTTGCATTCAGTCTACTAATGAAATCTCATGCTCAATGTTATAGGAAAAGTTTTGTACAAACATATTAGAAAGATCATCAAAATTTGTTATTGAATTTTTGGGTGACTTTAAAAACCAATCCAAGGCTTGTCCAGCTAAGTTTCTTGGAAACAATAGCAAAATGTATATGTTGCTATATGCCACTAGTTGACATGTGATAAAAAATTTGGTCAAATGAGCCTTAGGGTCACCTTTTCCTTTATATTTGTTCAATTTTAGTGGTTTATATCCTAGAGGAAATGTTATCTACAAATACTCCATGTTGAATGGATAGGAATACATGTCATCTAATTTGAACTTTTTAATCTATTTTTTAGCTTGAATGGTAGCAATTGCATCCTTCATCTGTTGTAATTCTTGGGATAGGAAACTAGAAAGAACATTGGTTTGAGGGAGAATATTAGTTTGGGTAGATGGTTGGGAGGTCATAAGTGGTACACTTTGACCAGAGTATTATGGAGATACCTATTGGGGTATATTGGTTTGGTTGGGGAATGGACCAAGAATATGCACACATAGATTAAGATATACTTGAAATTACACATTTGGTTATGTGATATTCTAGTTTGGGTTGGAGATAAAGGTTTGACTTAGAGGATTTTTTGGTCAAGAAAGAGGGATATAACTATATTTTGCCTATTGAGGTTGAAAAGGGACATGTTACCGACTAATCAAACCTTACTATTGAGAGGGCACTTGTGGACCAAGACCCTGTCTCTAAATCTGTGGCACATTTTGAACCAACGATTGTCTAGTAGGTACTTGAGAAACATGGGGACCTCTTTGTTGTATGAATCCCTATGAGGAATTGAAAATAGGTTATAGATTTGGCATTTATTATTGACCAATATTTGCACATTATTAACTAGTAACTACTTGGTTTTGGATTGGCATATTAGTCTGTGATTGAAGATGTATAATTTTTCATTACCTAGTGAGGTGGGACACTAGTTGCCCCTAATTAAGGTGGAAATGTATTTCTCCTCTATTGTGTTGATACACTAGATTATGCCTATTAGTATGGAATACTACTCGTTACTTGTTGAGGTGTAGGATTCATCACATTCTATCATTGAGGTGTGACATTGGTCATAGTTTGATTACCTAATCCCATAGGTTATACACTTGAGGAAGTAATTGGTTGAGGTTGGGATGTAACAACTCCTATTCCCTAGTATGATGATCTACTCATGGGATTAACTATAGGCACATGTTGTTAGCTAGTTGTTTGTGCATTAGTACCACTTTGATCAAGATTGGATGTTGTTTGCACATTGTCCACTACATTTGGCTCACTATTCTGTGTAGAGGTTGAAGACACTTCTTTAATAATGAGCATATGCATCAAGTTATCTATCAAAGTGACTTGTATAAATGGGTCAGAACTTAGATTCTCTTGTTTAGTTACCTCCATCAACACTCCTATTGAAGGAACTAGGTTAATAAGAGGCTTACTCACCATGTTCATCTCATTGAAATTATGTGATAGATTCATGTAGGTTTGATATGATATCTATATTTGGTTAAAATGATCTTCCATGATGTGTTTACCTTGATTAGATATATTAGGGTCTTGATACATTGTTTGGACTAGAGCTATAGGATTGCTAGAAGAAGCTTGTTGATCATAAATGATATTATGGGGTACTCTTACTAAACTTAGTAAATTTTCATGGGGGAAGTTTGCTGGAAACTTGGCCCCTACCTCTATGGCTCTAACCAAAATCTCATCTTGGATCATACGTGGAAGTTGTATTAGTAGAATATGACTATTGAAGAACTGACTCATCCACTATGGGTATTATAGCTAGGTATTGTGTGGTTTATTCTTGGTCTTGCTCTAAATAGGGTGGTGTGTTAACCAAATAGTTAGCCAATGGATCTTGGCTTTGTGCCCCTAATTGAGTATTATAACAGGGATAAGAATCCATCTCATAAGGAATATTATCCATGTAGGGGTCTTACACCATTTCTTCCTGTGCCACCACATTACTAATCCTTAGATTGTACATGAGTCTACTAAGAGTGTAGGAATACATGTTGGGATCCATATTCAATGCTTTGCAATAAAAGGTCAAAGAGTTCTACAAACTCTAAAAAGGATAAAATCTAAAATAGATGATTTTCCAACTTGGTCTAGATTTCTCAAAAATATCAAAAGGTTTATGCAAATATTTGTGAGGAAATAATCTAGCATGAAGTATCTAACATTTCACTATTCACACAAATATAAGTAAGTAAATAGACTAAAAATCAAAATGCCAAACTCTAAGGTCAAAGTATTTTAAATTAGTCTAATCGAGAAATTTAAAAGTTGTTAGGTCTTTTGGCCAAATGTGACATCAAAAGCTAGGCTCAAACAAGGCATGTACTAGGACTCTTGGCTAAATGGAGTCAAAAGACAAAATTTGAAATAGATGAAAGTTTTAATCTAACAAATTTGATACACTTCTAACAAAAATTAGGCATTTGATTCTTGGACATGAATTTGATGAAATAGGTATAAGGTATGAAACAAAAGTCACTTTAGAGATATTTTATTTTCTCATAAATAATGGTATAAAAATTGGTTCTTTTGACAAATAAGCTAGGCAAATGTGAACAATATAGCTATGCTAGACAACAGATCACAAAAGTACACTTGAATTAGTTTGAAAATGTAGGTAAAAATTTGAATTCTATGCAGGAGGGTCTATGAAATAATATTTGAAATGTTTTGGGTAGTGTAACGATGCTACACTACCCAAAAGGTGTGATAAAAAAGTTTGTTTCAAAAACTCTCTAAGGCAAAGATAGTTTCTCAAAATTTTGATAGCATAACACTACTTTTCTTGACTGAATATGTTGTGGTGCATAGACTCAAAGTGCAAGTGTTTAGCATAAAATGGCTTATGTCTATCAAGTGGTGATAATGATCTTGAGTGTAAAATAGCCTTCAACCCAAATTGGAAATTGAACCTAAGTTCCCTAAAGTTTAGTGTAAATGGTGAACCCACTTAACACATCAACCCTATGAACTTATGAAAGTACAATTTTGAATTTAGATTATAAGTGAGGACTTAAACAACTTTGGTGAAGGTCTAGACTCAATTAGGTAGCATAATTGTGCCAAAGTGGATGATATGACTCCCAAGGTTTTGATTAACTTTAAACAAGGAAAATTGAAGATCTCACATGGGTAGCATAACACCTCTTTGTTCAAAGGAAAATTAGGACTATGTGTTTTGGTTTGAAATTTTTGTTTACACCAAGTTTTGACTTCAAACAAGACTTTAATCTAAGATAAGACTCCAATGATTAATCGCTCTTAGATCCTAAAATGACAAGGTTGCTTGGTATTGTTGAAATGCATCAATATATTTCATTTGAGAGGATTTTAAGTGTTCATCCAAAATTAAATGTGCATTATATAGTAGGGTTTTTACATCCCCCCCCCTTCTCTCAAATGACAGTACTGTAACATGGACCTTGAGACACACCTTGTACCAACAATACTTCCATGGCAAGTGGAGATTTGTCTAAGATCTAACAAGTTTTTGAACATTCTATGGGAATCAATTGCACAATGACTTTCACACCAAACAATGCAAAATAAAAGCATGGATTTTGGGTCTATATCACTTGTCTTGTTGTAAAAAGGTCTGGTCTTTTTTTCAAATAGTACATCCTCCTATTCACTTAGTGTAGTGCGATGTCCAAAGTGCCACTATATCCCATGTACAAATCTTGGGTCAAACCTTCCCTAAATAACTCGTGGGAGGTGATGAAGTCCCCCTCACAAGCCAAGTTTGCATAAAAACAAAGAAAGCATGTAAGTAGAAAGAATTTAGGGTCATTTTCAAGGTCACCCAAACTTTGATGAGTTTTTGGTGAGTGATTTAGATGACTTTCTTTCTAAGCCTTGGACTAGGCTACTTGCAATAGGAATGGCACTTTTGATTCCAAGGGTTCCCTAAAGGGGACAAATAGAAGAGTATACATGTAACATCCTTATTTTTGACAAATAAAGATTTAACTTAAACAACTAAGTAACTACAAAAACTTGGAAAGGTGAGTTCATTTTTAAACCCAAATGGAAAATGAGGTGGTGTTCATTTGACGCCTTGGTCTTAGTTGTAACTTTGAAAACTAATGCCAAAAAATCACTTAAGCACCTAAATATTACTTTAAGCACCCAAAATATTGTTCTTAATTCATTTTAAGCATAAAAAAGGTGATCTAAACATGTTTTTATAAAATTTCAAGCTTGGTCTTGCAACAAAAATGTTAGCATGTCCTTTAACTTTGAAGCTCTTTTAGGTTTGAAATAATGAAATTTAAAAAAAGAGCTCTCAGGTCTATGTTTTAAGAAAACATAGTGACTAACATTAGTTATATAATTGATGAAGTTACATTTGCTAACTGATGATGGTTATCTAACCAACATCATTTATACCAATGTGACTGATGATATCTATCCAACTGATGTCAATTTTACTAATCGATGTCGATTACTGTGTAAACTGGTGGCAAACAAAAATTGAAAAAGACAGTTATAAAATCAATTTGAAAGAGTTTTAATGATCCAAATGAAAATTTCAAAGCTGAAAAATGATCTTCTTCATGTGTGGGATGTGTCTAGTCTCATCGGGTGTGCCATATGTGAATCTAGGAATTTGACTCAAGAGAGGATAGTTAGTATGGTGTTAGTTTCAAAATAAAAACAAAATGAAAGAAACACACTAACTAGCATAACATATCTAGGCCTAGACACTAGGGAGAGATTAGTTAAAAAACATTAATAAAACACACAACTAAAATGCAAAATAAATTCTCTTTTACCTTCTTTGGATGCTCCAAAATTCTTCTTGTAGTGGCTTGCTCAGCTTGTGCTCATGAAGTCCTTAGTAATGGAACCTTGTCTACCTCCATCTCTCCTTGGAACCTTTAGCTTGTGGCTTGGCTTGGCTTGGAATAAATTTGGCATGGTGACACTAGTTTCTTGAAGCTTTTAGAACCATTTGTGCATTATAACTTTGCATTATCAAGACTTAAAATTCATGTGGTGAGGCCTCCTATTTATAGATTTTTGAGAATGTCTAGAATCAACCTGAATCATCCATCCTGAGATTGAGATGTGTGGTTGAGGATTAATCCAATTTTTTGAATTAAGTTTATAATTATCCTCATCATGACATTATAATAAGGGTAAATTAAGAGGCATGGAGGGCATCATGGAAGGCATTGATGAGGCATGGAAGGCATGAATCTTGATATTTGTAGCATTTATGGCCTAGGGATGTCTTCCCAAGAAATGAGGTCACCTGATGATACAAATATTCAATATCCATTTCCAAAAATAATTTTTCAACAAGTTTCCATGGAATTTTTAATTAGGCCTTGATTTGGATTAATTAGCTCTTAAACATGATTAAGCACTTTGTGCACAAGTTACTCAAATTGATTAGAATGCCTTGTTATTGGTCCAAAATTTGACTAGATTGGAATTGGAAGTTAATGTCAAATGCATTGGAACCATATTCCCATTTAGGATGTTACCAACACCAAATAACAAAGGCACGCATCTCATGCAAGATATTTGATAGGAAATATCAATCCAGAGTAACCAAGTGCAAAATTGGCATTTTTACTCAAAATGATTTGATCAATGTTAGCTAGGCCATAAATTACATTTCTCCATTTAGGGATACCCTAGCTAAAATCAGCACTTGAATATGTTAATTTCACATAATTTAGCATGTTTTAGTGTTTTTAGGCCAAATTGTGCATTTTGGGTGGAAATTGGCCAAAAAACTTGATTGGAGGTTATCGATGGCCAGATTTAGGTGTCTATAAATAATGATGTGGGTGATGGGGTAATGGATTCCAAACAATAACATGTCTAGACCATCTAAATAAATAGCCCTACATAATGCCCTAATGTTTCTTCTATCAAGGTCCCTCGAGGCAATCTAAAACCTCGTATAAGTAAAAGACCTCTAATAATCTTGAGCTTTCCATCAGAGATGGTTTTAGAATTATTGGTTGTTACTAACATGATTTCTCTACTTGAAATTAGACTGGTGGACAATCATCAACCTAAACCTAATTGGTTCCATAAAGATAAGTTTTAAAAATATAATCAAGTAAAAGTACATTATACAAAGTAGTTTATGCAATTAAATCACAATATCTAAGACCTAGTAGAAAGAGGTGATATTGAGATTGAAGGAGAAGCACCATCAAATCAATCAACAAATCAGCACCTTGGAATCTATAAAGATCCTCTCCCTAAGCATGAGAAAAATAACTAGAGACCCTAATGAGACCAAGGTCAGGCATCATCTTCTAATCACACTGATTATCATATTATTCCCTATCATTACATTAATACCATAAAAACCCACAAAATCCAAGAGCCCCCTCCACCTCCATCTCCCATATTAAAAATAAATAGGGCTACAGCTAATTGCATTGTCATCACTCAATACAATAATATTTTCATTCTTGCAACACACCCTCAAGATCCTTCCACTTCATCTGTTTCCTATAAGAGGAATAGTTCTAAGAAGCCATCAAGTAGTTTAAACAAATCCTATGATATCATTCAGTAATTAGAAAGGACTCCCACACAAAGTTCCCTAATAGAACTCATTAAAACATCTACCTTACATAGGGAAATATTAAATCAAGTAATCAATTATTTAAATATACCTAGTGACCTAGATACGAATCAGTTCTAAGCACTAGTGACACATCTATCCCCCTCTCAGCAAATTACTTTCAATACTCGAGATCTACTTTCAACTAGCCCACATCACAACTATCCATTGTATATTAAAGTAACCATCACCCATCATCGTGTCTCTCACATCCTAATAGATGGAGGATATTTACTTAATTTTTGCAATCTCAACTTCCTAAAGAAATTAGGGTAATCTAAATCATTTCTTAGGCCCACCATGATAATGATAAAGGCATACAATGATAATGAAATACCATCAATTGACACTATCTATCTTCCTATAATTATGGGACCCATAATTCATTAGACCTTGGTACACATGGTGAATGTGGACCTACCATATAACATGTTACTTGGAAATCCATGGATTCATGAAATGCAAGCCAACCATTGACCCTCCATTGGTTCTTGAAGTTACCTCATTCAAGAATGGAGGTCATCATTCTTAGAGTCATCAGCCATCATAGTTGTCAAATAGATCAATTCATATCTTGTCTTTGAAAACTCCATCCTTAGTCCAATAGATACCAAATATATTTCTCTTGATCAACTTGAGCCCACATCTACTCCAACACATGATCTCACCAAGTTAAAAATCACATCCATTAGCTACAGGTAATATGAATATAAAACCTTTTACATCAGTGATCTCCCCTTATCTGTGCATAGCTATGGGTCCTTGAGTATGAAGAAGAGCAATCCTATCAGATATCAAATTGGTCCAATGTATTTTTAAAGGGAATTTTTTTTTTCTATGAGTATATTGAATATGGGGATGATTCTTGGCTCCTACCCAATGATGAGGTCTTCATCTCACCCAAGCAAAACTATCCAAAAGTTTAGCAAATGGTGGAAAACATGAACTATAAAGGAAGAGGACTAGGAAAATATGAATAAGGTCAATTAGAACCTATCATGGTTTAGGAGAGTTTATCAAACTTTGGGTTAGGGTACAAACCATATGATGATGATCCAACTTATATCATTTTGGATCCTATCCTAACCAGTGAGTCACCTCTTCCTGATGAAGACATCAAAACAAGCTCTATCTGTAGTCATTTTGAAGAGGTTGCTACCATGAACATTTTCCTTGACACCACTATATCCGCCATCAATATCTCCCTCTATTATCTTTCTCTAATATATTGGGAGTTAAAGTAAGAGCCTACCTTTAACACATTCCATAATGATGAGGCCATTTTTAAAAATATGGGGGCAAGATATTTCATGCGTCTGGAGACCATAAAAAGGGATTTTTCATTTATTTGTGTCAATCAGCATATTCTGGAGAATAATAAAAATCCCATATCCAAGGCAAAGAAGAATATTCTAAACAAGAATAACCCTCCAAAGAACCAGACGAACTCCCATCCAGCCCCCTTATGTCAGAAGATTAATTTGATATTGGAATTAAAATGTGAGATGGTTTCACTTTCATTGTATCCAAAATAAACTTACCCCCTTATCTACAACATAAATCATTCTCACTCATTTAGGGAATGATAGAGGTAAATATTAGAACTAAGGAACATCCTAAAATAGTAAAACTAGGGGCATCTCTTAACACATTAGAATGTGAAATACTCATTGAGTTACTAAAGGAGTTTTTTGATGTATTTGCATGGAGCTATGCCAACATGCCAAGATTAAACCTTTCATTAGTGTTACACCACCTTGTTGTACATCAAAATTCAAAACCAATTAAACAAAAATTATGTTAGATGCATCTAATGGTGGAATTACTAGTTAATGAGGAACTACAAAAATTCTTTGAAGCAAGATTCATCCACCCCATTGATTATTCAAATTAGATATCCAATATCATTCCTGTCACAAAACCCCAAGGTAGAATTAGGATTTGTACCAACTTTTGAGACATCAATAAGGTGTGTTCAAAAGATGACTTCCTACTTTTGAATATCGACATGATCATTGATTCAATAACTAGCTACAAAATTATTTCCCTCATGGATGGTTTCTCAGGGTACAATCAAATCAAAATATCCCTTAAGGATCAACATAAAATAGCATTTATTACTCCATGGGGTACATTTTGCTATCAAGTCATGCCATTTGGCCTAAAAAATGCAAGGGCAACATATCAATGGGACATGACCATTATTTTTCATGATATTGTAGACACTGAAATCGTGTCGACTCCCCCGGTCATTCCCTGTCTTATTCTTCTTCGCCTATTTAACCCTTGTCGATCACTTGTTCCACCAACCTTGACCCTGGCAGCATGTAAAAATGAGCACAGAGCTAAAGCTAGACTCTATCCCCATTGTGCATCTGCCGACGACAGTCTTAACTTGGCCGATGTTGCCGACGTCGGTCACTTATCGGCCGATGTCGGCAATCCTGCCGACGTCGGTCACCTTACCGTTATCCGTTATCAGTTACCATTCGGTTCCCGATCAGTTTCCCAAAATGGTTATCGAACCGTCTCTTGAACCATCCCTCACCTTCATCAGCATCCGCCGATCAATCCCAAAGGCTAATCAACCATTTTTCGAATCAACCCGATCAATCAATCAATCGACCTCCGAACTCTGACATCCACAGACTCTGGCAACCAATACTCTCGTGAACCAATCTGCATTCATTTCAATCAGACATTTCAACAACTTTGACTATGGCTTTCATCACGTCTTCTGACAGGTAAGTATTTTCTCTATTTATTTTCTTTTCTTTTTTATTATTCTTTGTTCATTATTTCTGTCATCCCGAAGCTTCAAACCACAGACCCAAGTTCTGAATCTCTCCTTTACATCCCTGCCCACTATCCGAATCCATAACTCAGTCCAGACTCGACTAAAACCCCCAGACTCTGTCCAAACCTGACCTTACCTTGTCCAGACCCTGTCCTGACCTTATCTTGATTCTATCAGACCCTGTCCTGACTCTGTCTAAACCTTGTCCCGACCCTGTCAAGACCCTGTCACGACTCTCCCAGACTTTCTGCAACCCGTCCAGAACCTGTCTCGACCGACACCGGTCACTGCCCCGACCGACGACGGCACCTCAACTGACGTCAACACCTTCCCAGACTGACACCGGCACCACAGAGACTGACGCCGGCAACTGTGCAGAACAGTGCCGCTTATCAGGTAAGCATTTTTATTTTCTATCATTTATTTCTATCATTTTATCTTTTATTATTTACTTTCGTCCAATATTCTGCTTTTTTATCAGTGGGTTGATATCCTTCTAGGAAGTCTTTGTACTTTCAGGATCGGGCGTTTGCCTGACAGCCCACCATATCTTTGACTAACGTCTTTCCGTGTTTTAGTCTCTTTTCTTCGCAGGTGTCATTCCTCCACAGCCAAAGAGGAGAATCCTCCAACGTCTGATTTCGGTGCACACAACTTTATCAGGTACTTCTAGCCTTGTCCATTTCTTTAGTTTCCTTATTTCTTCTTTGAATATAGAAAGCAATTTTGAATAGAAACATTCTGGCACGCCCGGTGGGACCCTAGGTCTTCCTTGGGATCTTTCTCTCTTTCTTTCGTTCATTTAGGCGCATTAGGTTCCTTCCTTTTCACCTCCTCTCGTCTCTTCTTAACGACATCATAAGCAGGACTAAAATGAACATTTCTTTCTTGCACTTCTAGACTAGCTAAAACTCATATTCTTCGACTCTTTCTCCATTCGTCTTCATATGAACAAACATTTCAACTTGAACATTAAAACACTTTGCATTCATTTCTATTTGCCTGCATCTCTTAGACCACACATAGTAATTAAACCGCATATTGAATTAATCTAGATCACTTGATGTTACACGACCAAACCACCTGCACAAAACAAACATTTTAACTTACCTGAGACAAGGCCCGACTGGGATTTCATCCCCCAGCAGATACCTTACCTGTCCCGGTGACCCTACTTGGATTTCATCACCAAGGGGGAAGCCCACTCCGTTCTCTGGCGGAGGATAAACTCTAGTGGAAGTATATTTTGGCTAAGCGAAACCAGCTAACCACTAGAATCGTGAAGTGAGGGGAGCTTGCTCCTTAGCACCAGGCCTGTACGGAAGCTAACACAGATTTCTTGAGCACCATAACGAAACCCGAAACCATCCATAGACTACTTCTTCTAGGACCTGACTCAAAAGCCAATCTTCCTCTACACATATTCTAAGGCATAAGCCACTATAATCCTAATATTTTACTTCTAGGGTTTTAGGATCTGCTTGTGTCTTCATCTTTTTTTAGTTCTTATCTGCTTGTTTGAGCTTGTGAGGACGTTCTTCCTTGCCTTGAATGGTTCTGACTCGTAGCCAATCCAAGGCTCTAGTCGATCACGCGAGGCATCATCCTCTTCCATCTACCCTGCCTATAACCAGCCCTATAATGGAGTTCAACTCGAAAACTGAAAGAACTCCTACCAGACCATCTCCGACCCAAACGCCTATTATCCCAGAAGGGGACCAAGATTTCGCATGATTCTTGGACCTCAATACCGCAGCCTTGCAATACTATCTCATGAATAGCCGAACGCAAGACTCCTCGGGCAATCCAATCTATGGAATGCCGACTTCTCTCTTCGAAACTGCGGCCGTATCAACGGCGTCCGTAGTCCAACCCTTAGATACCCAGGTTGTTGCCTCAACCAATGACCAACCTTTTACCAACCATCTAAGCGTGGCCTCTCCTTCCATCGTTGGGCCCACTTTCACTGGGGTTTTGGCCCCCTATCAATCTCAGTCCACTCAACCACTTTCTACCCCCTTTCAAAACTTGGTCGTCTCCATTCCGCCTACCCTTACTCTTATCAACACTAGGGTGGCTACCTATCCATTAGCCCATGTTACCTCTAGCTAGCCTCCCATGACCACATCAAACCTAGCCATGCCTTCTATCCAACCATCCTTAGTCACTTCTTCTATCCCTACGACTAGTCATCCATACGTTGCGCCCTTATTGGTATAACCGACTACGTCGTACACCTCTTCCAGCCTCTTTCAAGCGCCTTACAATTTAGGAGGCATTCCACCCGCCAATCCATCAATAGATATTATCAAGATGCTGATGGATAAAATGTCCAACCTAGAGACCTCTGTTACCAGCTCGCGCAACACTCTCTCGTATGAACAAATCTGCAACAAGCCCATCCATCCTTCTATCCCCATCAGACCATATCCTAGCCAGTGGGAACTTCCTAAGTTTTCTCATTTCCAAAGCAAAGAAGACCCACAACAACATTTACGGGCATTCAGACATGCCTATTACCTTATTGCCCACGATGATGCGTTACTCTTACGCACGTTTCCCATGTCTCTCTCGGGTGCTACACTTGATTGGTACAGCTCTCTTCCTAGCCATTCCATCTTCACGTTCACTCAGTTGGCCCAGCTCTTCCTCAATCATTTCTCCATCAATATCACCAAGAAGGTCTCTATCACAGACCTCTATTCTATCCGCCAGTTCGAGGATGAATCCATTGCTGATTTTATCACTCGGTGGAGGGGCCTTATCAATCAACTTTCATTTTCCTTACCTCAGCCTGAGCTTATTGAACTTTTCTCTCAAGCCTGCGCTAAACATATTTCTTCTACCTTGAGGGTTCAGACCTTCTGCACTTTTGATGAAGCCTTCATGATGGCTCGTAAACTTGAGTTATGTGTCGTTGAGGAGAATAAAGTCAAGTTGCGGAGTAAGAATCCCAACTCCAAAACCAATGACCCCTCTTCTAAGCCTTCCTCGTCCAATTCTAAATCTAAAGCTTCAACAAATGTTGTGGTTGTTAGATCTTCTTCCTCTTCGCCTTCAATTAATCAACCTGAACCATCCACATCTATGAGCGCCACTCGCCAATTTCAGCAGAGATACATACAGCGACAATTTACTCCACTTGGAGAATCATACGCGTCTATGCTGGAAAAACTCGTCAAACAAGGGGCCATCAATCTCCCTCAAATCCGACCACCAAAACAATTTGATCCCTCATGCGCTATCCCTGCGTGGTATAGGGAAGATGACTTCTGTAACTACCACCGTGTTAAAGGTCATGACACGGGCAACTGTAAAACCCTTAAAAACAAAATCCAAGACATGTTGGAAAAGGGTGACCTCATCCTCGACAATCCTAATGCCCCTCCTAATCAGGGTATCGATATTTTCAAACAACCGTTCCCTAATCATCCACCAACCCAAAACAATGTCCAAACCTTGACTGACAATACCCATGAACATAATATTCAAACAGTCAATATGGTCTCGCCCCTCATTTCTAACCAACCCCAAGAGGTGAGTTCATCCATCAGTCCATCACATGTGGACGAACCTCTTTCACCAGCTAGTTCTCCCTCAACTTCTCTCATTTTGGAGGACGCCTCGACCTTACCTGTACAGCCAGTTTCACCATCTTCCTTCTTGCTGCCCATGGAGGACCCAACTTTTCCTACTCCTCGACCACAAGTGGAGGGCACTATCATCCCTGCCCTTTACCTGCTTGAGGAGCTTCATTCTCCAGTTTCTTCTCCACCCAGGGAAGAACCTATCCGTCCTTCGTCTCCAACCAAACATGAACCTGTCAAGACTACACCATGCTTTGGGCCCAAGACTACTACACCCGTCTCACCTTCAGTCCCACAACCGTCGGCATCTTCTCAAGAGCCCAAACTTCATCCCGCATCTTCTCAGCCATTTTCCCGACTAGTGGAGAGACTCGAACTTCTCCCTTCTAGGAAAGTGGAACATCAGGGATTGTGGGACCGTCTCACAGCTCTTCAACAAGTCCGGGCCCTCTCATCTCATGCTGCTAATCCTCCCATGGCAGAACCTCCTAAGACTATCAACAAAAATCTGATCTACACTTCCAAATCGTCTACATCTTCATCAACTTCATCAAAACCAAAACCCTCATCTACTCTGCCTAAACCTATCAAAACACTTGGCGTTCGCCCCGTCTCCAACCTCACTCATCCACAAGTGAAGGTGGACTTAACCCAAACTTCAACTAATAATAGTCTTCAACCTAAATCACAAAAGACTGCCAAACCACAGAGGCGAACGCCTCCTCTTCCGTCACCATTGCCCTCCATTTTGGGCCCGCATCCTTCAACCCTAACCAGAGTCCTTCCCACTCCAACCTCTAACCAAAACCGATTGCCTCCTTTGCTTCCTTTACCGACCACTAGCCTACCCTCTCTCAAAAGGGCGATACCTCTCATGAAGAGTGTACCGTTTCTGCCTATCATCGCACCATCAACCCAGAAGGTGGTACGAAAGCCTCCTCCAACTTCGCCCAAGCAAAAGTCACCGACATTGCATACATCAATGAGCATAGATCCTTTAGTGGGTTCATACTCTTTAATCTTGCAACGACTTTTGCAAACTTCTAGCATAACTCTTCCACCCATCAAGCCTTTCCAACCTCTCGGGTCTAAACCCTCCTGGTTCAATGACACGAAGATTTGTTTATATCATCGTACACCAGGACACGACACCGAGGCTTGCTGTGCCCTCAAGGCTGTCATTCGCTGTTATCTAGAGAAAGACACTCTTCTCTTTGAGGACACTTTCAACCGACCCCTGACTCCTTCTCATAACCCTTCTACCTCTTCAAACCCATCTACATCTCATCGACCGGTTACAACTCCCTCATCACTTTCACCTCCCATCTTTGAAATCAATGCCATTCACATCACTACTAGGTCACAAAAGGACAAGGCAAAAGAAAAAGCCGCCATTCCTTGGACCTACCCTTTTGTCAATCCACCTCAACCGCCTAAGCCTAAGATTTCTATCCTTGGCACGCCTCAACCCTCTTCTTCTTCTTCTTCCAGACCAATCCACGACTCCATGTTGAAACAGCTTCACCAGATGCCTGTGAAGATGTCCCTCTACGATCTCATCCAAACCTCACCCCAACATCGTTAGGTCCTCATCCAAGCCCTACAGGCAGCAGAGGTCCAACCCGAGGACCCCCAACCACTTGCTACCCTTGTCCACTCCTTAGCCCCTATCGCCTCCATTACATTCAGCGATTCTGAGATTCCCACATCCAACACAGAAGATCAGGACGCTGCTCTCTTCATCACTACCTATATTGATCGAACACGCATTAAACGCATTATGATTGATGGAGGCGTTAGCATCAACATCATCTCCACCCATGCCTTTGATCAGTTGGCTCTTCCCAAGAATTGCATCTCCAAAACTAACGCAATCTTGTGCTCTTTCAATGACACTACTGCCACGACCATTGGCACAGTCGTTCTTCATATTCGCGTTGGTCCACGCACAATCCTGGAGCTCTTCTACATCATCGAAGGAGAGTTTCAATACAACATCTTGCTGGGCCGACCCTGGATCTGCGCCATGTCCTGTGTCCCCTCCACCCTGCACCGTTGTGTGAAATTTGAGCATGACGGACAAGTCCACACCATTCCCGCTGACCCTTCGCCCTTCAAAACATGCAACACCACCTACCGTCCAAACGATGTCCTCATTCCTATCAAGCCATCAACCCCGGCACCGCCTCCATCCGTGAAATCTTTGACCAGTTTGTAACAGGCGGTCGCCCTTACACCTCCCCTTCAAGCGACAACCACAGATCCCATGGAAGATGTCTTCCAAAGACTTTCATTGGGAGAGTATCGCTTGCTGGCTTTAAACATGTTCCAAACTCCACAAGAGTATGGACGCCTTCATCACAGCCCCAGCTACGACCATCGGATCAGGATGATCATACCTTATGGTCCCCCTCACCTCCGCACCAACCTCGTCTATGGGGGGCTTAATCAAGCTCCTATTGATGGTAATCCTCTTTCTTCACCTCAACCTTTCACATCAGATTTCTCATTTCTTGGCAACCCCGCCTTTGCACACACTTACCTTTACAGGTGTGCATGGAAGGGTTTTGGTTTCAGATGTTATGAGCAGGGCTCCCATCAGCCTATCCAACCGCTCAATGATGACGACGCCAAGAAACGACATGGTCTAGGATATCATGGCCCTACTCAAGACCCTTTAGACCTTTGTCTTGAACCAATCATTGACCAATCGCCTCCACACTCACATGTTTCGCCCCCTTCACCTACAGAGTCAGTGGTTTCCATTCCTCCTAGTTTTTTTTCATAAACACCATCCGCCTGGACCCCTTGACTTATCAGCTCAATGGGGTGTCCAATTCTCTCCCTCTCATTTTTCCCAACATGATCGAAGATGAGTCGGTAACCATTCACACTGTTCATTACGTTGACGATGACGCCATTCTTTCTTACATGGGTGCTGACGATTCTTTCATCCAGCGCTCCCTCCCTTCTGAGACCCAGGTTATGTTAAATGAATCAACCATTGACATCAACCTTCCTTCTTCTGATGTTCCTTATGTCTTAAAGATTGGCCAATCTTTAGACGCTCAGGAGCAGCTTGACTATACCCATTTCCTCTCCAACCATAGCAAGGCCTTTGCCTGGACTTACAGTGATATGCCTGGCATCAACCCCACCATCGTTACCCATAACATTGTCACCAAACCAGAGGCTAAGCCTGTTAGGCAAAAGCTTTGAAAGATGCATCCTCGCGTTGCCCTCCTTGTTAAAGAGGAACTTCAGCGCCTCCTTTCTGTCTCCTTCATCCAGCCCATCGATTATCCACAGTGGGTCTCTAACATCGTCCCAGTCACCAAGGTAACTGGGGGGATTCAAATCTGCATGGACTATCGTGACCTTAACTTAGCCTGTCCTAAAGATGACTTCCCTCTTCCTAACATCGACCACCTTGTTGATCTCACGGCCGAACATGAGATGCTATCGCTCGTGGATGGGTTTTCAGGATACAATCAAATCCTGATTACTCCGGAAGATCAGCACAAGACTACTTTCATCACCCCATGGGGGACTTTCTGCTATCAAGTCATGCCTTTCGGCTTGAAAAATGTAGGCACCACTTATCAGCGTGCCATGACCTACAATTTCCACGATCTCCTCCACAAAATCATGGAGGACTATGTGGATGACCTGCTCGGCAAGTCCAAGTTTCATCGTGACCATCTAACCATTCTCAAAATCATCTTTTCTCGTCTTCTTCAATACAATGTTCATCTTAACCCCAAGAAATGTGTCTTTGGGGTCCTCTCTGGCAAGCTTCTCGGCTTCATTGTTTCCTTCCATGGCATCGAGATAGATCCCGCCAAGATCTATGCTATCCTATAAATGCCACCTCCAACCAATCTCAAGCAGCTTCGCAATTTGCAAGGCAAGCTCCAGTCCATTCGTCCCTTCATCTCACAGCTTTCTGACCACTGTCAACCTTTTCATCATCTCCTTAAGAAGGACATCATTTTTACATGGGATAAGAACTGTCAAGAGGCTTTTGAAGCCTTAAAATGCTATCTGGTCTCTCCACCAGTTCTCATTCCACCTAAAGATGACCAACCCTTCTACCTTTATATCTCAGCCACTCACCATTCGTTAGGTGCCATGATCGCGCACCGAGACGAGCATCACCGTGAGCAAGCCATTTATTACATCAGTCGAACACTGGTCGACTATGAAACTTGGTATACCCATATCGAGAAACTCTATTTGGCGTTAGTCTTTGCTGCTACTAAGCTTTGCCACTATCTTCTCACTCACAAAACCTTTGTCATCACTCACACCGACCCTCTCAAGTATATGCACTCCAAGCCATATCAGAATCAACGTATGGCTTGGTGGCTCATGCTGCTTGCTGAGTTCGACCTCGAATTCATCCAGCAAAAATCTATCAAGGGGCAAATCATAGCTGATCAACTAGCAGATGCCCCTCTTCCTGACAATCAACCTTCGCAGTGTGAGTTCCCTGACAAGTCTATCTCTGCGCTTTCCTCCGACGACACCACCTATCAGATGACTATGTTCTTTGATGGATCCAAATGTCAACTAGGTGGGGGTGCTGGGGTTATTCTCATCCCACTCGAAGGGGAGCCCATGCCTTTGTCTTTTAAACTCGACTTTGATTGTACCAATAATATGGCCGAATACAAGGCCTTAATTTTGGGACTCCAGACCGCCCTCTCTCTCAGCATCAAGTCCATCAACATCTTTGGCGACTTACAGCTCATCGTCAATCAGGTTAATGGTTCATACCTCTGTAAAAATGAAATTTTGCAAAGGTATAAAAACTGTGCTGACTTTTTCCTTGCATCTTTCGACCATTTCCTCCTGCAGACTGTTCCTCGATCCACGAATAAGTTTGCTGACACCATGGCTTCTCTCGCTTCACATATCCCATCTTCCTCATCTGCATCCAGACTTTTTGTCACGGTGTGTCGTGTGCTGTTGCCTTCATATATCTCTTCTCACATTCATCATGTCAACACTATAGACCCTAGCCCACAAGATGCTTGGTATAAGCAACTTGTGGACTTCTTATCTTTCTCTGTCATTCCTCCCAACCTCTCTAGTAATGCATGACAAGCTTTTATCAAGCGTACCGCTCACTATACCATGCTAGGGGGTCTTCTCTATAAGCGAGGCTTCAACGGCCTCCTTCTTCACTGTCTCACCTCCACTGAAGCATCCCAAGCCATTCAGCAAGTCCACAACGGAATTTGTGGCGGACATTTCAGTGGGAATTCAGTTGCCAAGCGCATCCTTCATTTGGGCTATTATTGGCCTACCCTTCATCAAGACTGTAGCGACTATGTTCGGCGTTGCATCAAGTGTCAGCAGCACTCTAACTTGCTTCATCTCTCCAGTCACGCCTTACAAATTGCTCAGGATTTCTGGCCTTTTTCTCAATGGGGTTTAGATCTCATCGCTGAGATTAATCCTCATTCATCTCTTTGTCATCAATCCGTCATCACAGCCACTGAATATTTCACCAAGTGGGTGGAAGCTATTCCTCTCGTCTCCACAAAAGCTGACAAGATCGTCGACTTCATCACCACCCATATTATCTGTCGTTTCGGTGTCCCTCATAAAATCATCACCGATAACGGCAAGTCCTTTAAAAACAAAACTGTCCAAACATTATGCGACTCATTCGGCATCAAACTCAGTTTTTCTTCGCCTTACTACCCACAAGCAAATGGGCAGGCTGAGGCTTCTAACAAAATTCTCACCAAAATTCTCATGAAAGTGGTCAGTGACACAGGCAGGGATTGGCACATTCACATTCCCTTCGCTTTGTGGGCCTATCGCACTAGCATCCAAACCTCTACGGGTGCTACCCCTTTTTTCTCTCGTGTACGGAACAGAGGCTGTCTTACCTCTCGAAGTACAGATCCCGTCTCTCCACATTTCTCTACATGATATTCTTTCCAATGATGACTTTCATCAAGATTGCTTAGCTCAACTTGAGTTACTTGACGAACGCCATCTTGCTGCCCTTAATCATCTCCATGTCTATCAACATCGCATCAAACGCACCTATGACAAAAATCTGTGAGAACGAGATTTCAACATCGGAGACCTCGTCCTCAAAAAGAATCAACACGTGACCAATATGGAGTGAAGTAAATGAGGCAAGTTTGCTCCTAATTGGCTCGGACCTTTTATTATCACGCACAAGTATGGATCAGGGACTTATCGTCTGTCTTCTCTTGATGGACGCCCAGAACCTGAGCCTCTTAATGCATTGCATCTGCGACCGTTCTACTGCTAGTCGAGTACTCATCTACTTGACACTTAACTTGAGCTCATCCCTTGAGCAAATATTCATCCTCTTAATCCTACTTCCTTTCAACCCTATTCCTCTTAACAATTCCTATAACCTTTTTATGCTGTATGGATGCTTTGTCCTCATAAAAGGGAGCCCTTGACCTTCTATAATCTTGTCCATGACTCACATTTCTGTCAAAATAAATCAAGATGTCACAATATCCATGGTCACTATATCAATATCAAAATCAAAAAGCAGACTGCTCCCTTGAAGGACAGCTGTACTATCATTACTGTAATTAATAGACTGCTCCCTCAAAGGACAGCTATTCAAAAGCCCTTATATTAAACAAAAATCTAGACCACTCCCTCGAAGGATGGCTATGACTAATCTGGAAATAAACAACACTATTTTAGAAGCTTCCCGCATTGATCAGCTTCACAACTGACCACCAAGCAAAAGACATCTCTATGTAGGCTTCCCGCATCGATCAGCCTGCGCTAAAAAAAAAAAAAAAAAAAAAAAAAAAAAATTGAATGAGTCATGGACTTGACTTATAGTTGTCTCAAGGTCTCCTATAAAAAGGGGCATAGTTATTTCTGCTCTTAAAATGGGTTACCCTCTTTTCTCCTCCTATCACCTGCTCAAGAGACTTCGAGCTCACTTTAATGTCGAAGTGATTCGATTACCGCTCTAACATAACCATGGTCAACGACGTCACGCATGAATGGGGCTCTTGTCATAACCCCTATCTATGCTATCTTTTTGGTCCTTGTCAATGAAAGAGCAATAAGCCTTTCACATATCTTTCACTTTGATCACCTTTAACCAAACCTTTTTCAACTAAAACATTCTCAGACCAACAACTCGACAACATGACATTATCATCATCCTTGTCCTTTTCACATAGTTTCTATGGACACCAATACACATGGAAACTATCGACCAGACTCAATTTATGTTAAGCATAAACCAATACTTGCTGAAGCATAAATAAACCTTCATTCATTTTTAGCATACATCCATCACGACTATGGAAACTTGCTAGGGATGAAAGCCTTTTGATCAATTCTACAGAATACACCATCTGTAGCATCATCTTATCCTCATCTTCCCCTCATCATGTCGACAATTGACCACATCCAATCATCGACCAATCTCTTCCATTTGTCCGAACTACATTGGTCTGAGGCCCTATGACCAGGGCTATGTAGGCAGCACTCAGATAACACATCCTCTGAGGTTAGCTCGACCACCCCCGTTTGTTTGTCTCCTTGATGGACAAACCTTCTCTTCTATAACTTTGATCAAGACCAATCATTTTCTTTGACCATTCCTCCCTTTTAGGGAGAACTACATTGGCCTGAGGCCCTTCACACAAGGGCTATGTAGGCAGCACTCAGATCACATGACATTTTCTGAGGTTAGCTCGGCCACATCCTTTCATCCATCCACCTTGACCCATGACCATTAGAGATCATGCCTATCTCCTCCGACCTCGATCACTTCCAAGACATTGTTGCCTTGGTTGTTTTTGCGTGTATGCTACCTCACGGCTGGTTAGCAAAATTGTCCGCAGACCCTTTTTTTGACCCTTCGCAAGTATAGGATCACGAGCCAGTTGATCCCTACTACTTGTGACTTTTTCATGTTTCTGGGAGCACTTCCTGAGCCCAGGATACCTGGAACACGATGACCATTTAGAGCTTCAGCTTAGATTGAGTGACCCAATCAGTAGACGACTAAATGCTGGGGCCCAGTTATTTCAATTTTAGCACTCCTCGACCCTTGACCTGCGACACTTTTGACCTGACCATCTCGTGCAGTGGTATGCGCACAATCACGACTTTTGCAGCATTCACCCTCACCCCTTTTTCATCCACTCTTTGTCAAATTAGCACCCGATTCCCAGTTCCCTTCCCTCGACTCCTACTTTGAGGGGGAATACTTTATCCATACTCGGGGCAATCCACTTCCTATTTTTGTCTTGCAGTTCATTTGAACAACCAACAAGACAAAATCAACCTTATCCCTCACCTGGGGCAATCACTCCTATTTTTGTCTTGCAATTCGTTCAGAACAACCAACAAGACAAAAAGGGGCAAATGTAGACACCGAAATCGTGTTGACTCCCCTGGTCATTCCCCATCTTATTCTTCTTCACCTATTTAACCCTTGTCGATCACTTGTTCCACCAACCTTGACCCTGGCAGCATGTAAAAATGAGCACAGAGCTAAAGCTAGACTCTATCCCCATTGTGCATCTACTGACGACAGTCTTAACTTGGCCGATGTCACCGACATCGGTCACTTATCGGCCGACGTCGGCAATCCTACCGACGTCGGTCACCTTACCGTTATCCGTTATCAGTTACCATTCAGTTCCTGATCGGTTTCCCGAAACGGTTATCGAACCGTCCCTCACCTTCATCAGCATCCGCCGATCAATCCCAAAGGCTAATCAACCATTTTTCGAATCAACCCGATCAATCAATCAATCGACCTCCAAACTCCAACATCCACAGACTCTGGCAACCAATACTCTCACGAACCAATCTGCATTCGTTTCAATCAGACATTTCAACAACTTCGACTATGGCTTTCATCACGTCTTCTGACAGGTAAGTATTTTCTCTGTTTATTTTCATTTCTTTCTGATTATTCTTTGTTCATTATTTCTGTCATCCTGAAGCTTCAAACCACAGACCCAAGTTCTGAATCTCTCCTTTACATCCCTGTGCACTATCCGAATCCATAACTCAGTCCAGACTCGACTAAAACCCCCAGACTCTGTCCAAACCGACCTTACCTTGTCCAGACCCTGTCCTGACCTTATCTTGATTCTATCAGACCCTGTCCCGACTCTGTCTAAACCTTGTCCCGACCCTGTCAAGACCCTGTCCCGACTCTCCTAGACTTTTTGCAACTCGTCTAGAACCTATCTCGACCGACGCCGATCACTGCCCCGACCGATGACGGCACCTCAACCGATGTCGGCACCTTCCCAGACCGACGCCGGCACCACAGAGACCGACGCCGGTGACTGTGTAGAACAGTGCCGCTTATCAGGTACGCATTTTTATTTTTTGTCATTTATTTCTGTCATTTTATCTTTTGTTATCTACTTTCGTCTAATATTCTACTTTTTTATCAGTGGGTTGATATCCTTCTAGGAAGTCTTCGGACTTTCGGGATCGGGCGTTTGCCTGACAGCCCACCATATCTTTGACTAACGTCTTTCCGTGTTTTAGTCTCTTTTCTTCGCAGGTGTCATTCCTCCATAGCCAAAGAGGAGAATCTTTCAATGTCTGATTTTGGTGCGCACAACTTTATCAGGTACTTCTAGCCTTGTCCATTTCTTTAGTTTCCTTATTTCTTCTTTGAATATAGAAAGCAATTTTTCATAGAAACAGATATGATGCATGATATTATGGAATATTATGTTGATGATATTTTAGGTAAGTCCCACTTAAAGTTTGAGCACCATGAAGTTCTCAAGATAATTTTCAAGAGGTTATGAGAATATAAAGTCAGGTTGAATCTAAAAAAGTGTGTTTTTGTTATAACATTAGGAAAATTATTGGGGTTCATTATCTCAAGAAGGGGTATCAAAGTAGATCCAACCAAGGTTAAATAAATAACAAAAATGTTGCCCCTTAGTAATCTCAAGTAGCTCCACAGTCTCCAAAGAAAGCTTTAGTCCATCTAGTGATTTATTTCTTAGCTCACTAAAAAATTCCACCCCTTCACTCACTTGCTAAAGAAAGGGGTTACCTTCCCTTGGAATGAAGAATGCCAACAAGCTTTTGAGAGTCTAAAAAAATACTTGGCAAAACCATCTATCTTATCTCCACCAGTTTTTGGAAAGCCTTTACTCCTTTACATTTCAACTATGACATATGTTATTGGTGTTCTCTTAACCCAACACAATGACCAAGGAAAGGAGTAAGCTATATATTATCTTAGTCAAACATTGATATCATATGAGTTGAACTATACACCTGTTAAAAAAGCATGCTTGGTCATAGTTTTTGCATCATATAAACTCTAACATTATATGTTCAACAATCTGTTGATGATTCTAAATGAACCATAGGGTGCTCTTAGTGCTTAAATAACACTTCTCATTTTAGAATTTAGAATATTCAAAGCATGAGTTGCATGTTGTGGCAATATGGTTGCCTATGGTGAAATAGTAGTAGAGCAAGATGAACTATTCCATAATATTTATAAGTTTTGGTGGTTTGGAGCCACCTTGATCTATTCCTTTATGAATTTGTGTTGATTCTTAGTGAATTATTCCCTAGGCTTAAGCTAAAAACTAGTCTAAGTGGGTATTTATAATGAAATTTAAACTAAAGTGGTGTGATATAAAAAAAGGGGCAAAGAGATAGGTAAGGTAGAAAAGAAATGGGTGATTGCCAACGTTAGTCTCAAACATCATGACAAAGTATCAATTACAACCAAGTATGCATTTAACCAATATATAATGCAATATAGTCTAACCTCAAATTCCAATAAATATCAGGGAAACTTCAAAAGATAATGTAAAAAGTCACAAGTAAGAACCAGTTTTACTTTAGGTATTTACTACTATAATCAAATAACATTTGCACATTTAAATATATAGTAAAAATAAAATGAATCAAAACCTAAGATCTTCCAACTAATCTAGCATATTCACAAATTAGAAACCCTGTGATCAAAATTGTAACTTAGAATTACAAGATACCATTCAAATTCAAGACCTTAACTAGCAATTGAGAAATTAAATATATTAGTAATCAACACATCAAAATGGACAATACTTGTAGATTTCCTTGATTATATTATTTGCTTCAAGTGTAAAAAATTAGCTCAAAATCTCTCCCTTTACAAATGGTAATACATTCCTTTATAGAAAGACTAGGAAGTATACTAGTCAGTTACAAAATACATGTGTACAAAGATAAGGATAGTTGTCTTTACAAGTTATAGAATACATGTTCCTTTTACAATCCTAGTCACCTAGAAGTAAATATGCTAACAAACTAGCATATGCCTTTACAATGGAATATTCTATTACAAAATTTTACAAAATAGAATATTATCTAATGCTATGTTGGGGCCTATTGGCCAAAATTGGCTTACATACAAAACTTTTTCCCAGATGGATCAGGCAACTCTCTTAGACTTTTAAGTAACCTTCTACCCCCATGACTAGTCCCTTTGTGGAACTGAATTGATGATGCAGTGTAGTATTCTGGGAGGTCCTAGTGTGTTGTGAGAAGCTGAGTAGATTTTTAGTTGAGTGAGTGATCTAATGTTGGAAGAAGGAGATGAACCTCATGACCCTACCACATGTCACTTGCAAGCTTTATAAACACTTTAAGCAAGTTTTAAGGTGATTTTGAGAAAAAGGCCTAAAAATAGGTCTAAAACTACAAGTGAAGTATCCAACAGGTTTCCATGGTGTTTGAGCATCTAGTGGCATGAAGGAGGTTTTCAAAAAGTCTCAGAGATTCTAACAAGCCAAAAATGAGGCCTAAAGAAGCTATTATGCCCAAAAGAACCCCAAAAGTACATTACATGACTTAAGTATCCTCAAAATAGAAATTTCAAGTGAAAAAGTGACTTTTTGAGGAAGTCAAATTGTTTTTTACTTCCTCCCACCTCCATATGGTGAATTTTACCCTTTTATACATGTTCAAGGTCATTTGAAGTCATTTGGAGTGGAGGAAAGGAGTTTGAGAGCAAAAGGATGCATTTTGGAGCTTTGGTAGAATAGGTTTTTTAGAGGATTTAATTTTTTTAGGGGATTATATATCATATGAAAGTATCCATGGTGTCCATAATATCCTGTCATAGGCCCCTACAATCATATTCCAACATAGGAACCAACAAAAGTAAGGAAAAGCTATTATTTGCAAAATAGGCATGAAGCAAGTTTTCTACCATTAATGGAGTTCTAGGTATTTCATAAGGTTTAAAAAAGGAATGAAAGGTCATTTATATCCTAAAAAATCTTTTCCAAGTGTTGTATTGCATAGGCAAACTTTTGGTTCTTCATGCTAGGGAAAAACCATTTTGCGCAGTTTGGGATAGCTCTAGAGAGCCTCAGATTTTCACTTGGTACAATCAAGAGAGAGAGAGTTGGGACAGAATATTTTGGTGAGTAATAGGTACCCTAATGTAATTACACTTTGTGTCATTGGTGGTCTAGTTAATCTCCCCATCATTATGAGAAATTGCTAACAGTTTAGGGGCGTTTAGATGGCCTACTCATCCAAACAGGGCCTAAGTTTTCTCTTGTTTCTTCACTTTAGAATTCAATGAGAAATAATGGTTTTATAGGATTCATTTAAAGGTCAAATATGACCTATTCCAATTAGTTTCATCAACTAGTTCATTCTATGAAGGTACTTATGGCATAAAATAGGTTTTCCTTGCTATCCTTATGAAATGATCATTTGATCAGTTTTAGAGTAGAACCTATGTTATAGGGATAATTTACCTCATAATAATTATGACACATCAACTTACACAAGTTATATTTCTCATAAATCCTTAGTATCTCATTTAATCCTTTATAGGCCAAACAATCAAGTTGTTAGTTGGAGCTCCAATAGAGTTGTAGGCAAGTTTATCAACTACAAAAGTTTTCCTTTACTACAGTGGATTCAAAATAAAAAGGATATGATTTTTTCACCTATAATATAACATGGTAATCATGTTTTATTCGAAAATTTCCAAGCAAGTTGAAAGAAACTATCTTCAAGGTTGAATGATTGTGTTAGGGACAATTTCCCTAAAACATAAAAACAAATATCCTAAGCACTTTTGTTAAAGCCATGAAACAATGTTGAAAGGATATTTGATGCATCCAAATGAACTCATATTATATCCATATCATAGGGAAAGATCCTTGAAAAATTAAAAGGGTGTGTGAATAGATCAGATTATTGTTTGACGGCCTCCAAGTTTCACTTTTGTTCATTATGATCAGTCAATGTATTCCACGGGATTTGAGTATCAAATGACATTCACACCCCAATATATCAATGAAAGGTATAAAAATTCTCATGGTAAATAATTCAATCTTGTCCAAGGTGAATAAAACTTTTCCCAATATTTTTCATACATGCAAAGGACAAAAAATCCATTTTTTAGTTTTCTAGGCCTAGAGAGCTAACAGAGGCCTAGAATGCCAAAAGAAAAGGGGGTGACAGAAGTAATTTCATTGAGATTTAGGATATTAAATTTTGAGGATATTTTGGGTCATATATTATCCACAAAAACATCTCTCATTTTCCTTATTTAACCCATAGAACTCAAGAAACATCGTCAAAGCAAAAACAGGGCAACAAGCTGGCACTTTTTTATTATTTTTTGTTTGAGAGCTTGTTGATGTTTTTATAATTTTTTAAAACTCTCCCAGGTATTCCCCATTAATACCTATCCAATTAATCTAGAAATATAGATAGGTGATGCCTATAACTCATTTTAACCCCCCAATCCAAAACAGGGTCTTAAAAAGAGTATGAGAGAAGCCTAAACTAGGGTTTTATTGATTCCAAGAGTTTTAACCCTCCAAATGTGTCAATTTTTTTTAATATGATGTATTTAAAGGTGATATAAATTATTAAATAGGTTTTGTGTTTATTGGAGGCCATTCAATACTGATTTGGTGGCTGAGGGTTTAAAATAAGGCTAATTGGGCCTAAATGAGGGGTGGTTTCCAAAGGAGGTGTGATCTAGGAGTGAAATCAGGTCATGAAACTTGTCACACACCTGTAATGAGATGTACAATAGCTATAAATGGTATCATTTTTGAAATATAATTTTTAGAATGGTTGAACCAAGGAGAAATGTCCAAAATAAGGGTACAAGGCTTAGAAACCCAAGATGAGCCTTGTATGTGAAATGGGATGCTGAGATCAATGTGTAGCTTGTAACAGATGTAAATTCCTATATTAAGGGTCAAATGAAGGTTTAAAACACCTAAGACACAATCATACACCTCAAAGACTTGCACCTATAAACCTTTGTATGGAGGTTGTCTGTTTGAAGCCTAATTACCTTGCTACAAGATCTAAGCATGTTAGAGGATGGGTGAAAGATGATTACAAGAATTTTGAGAGAATTATTGATCTATTTGAATATGAAATTTATATTTAAGTCTTCCTTTTCCCATGAAATCATCACCATCAAGCAAATAACACAGTCATGAGGGGTCTTTTAAGAAGGTATAAGGTGGCATGAGAGGTTGAACACAAACCAATGAAGGGTGGAATCATGAAATCGAAGGTATATATGACCTATTAGAGTAAAATTAATCATGATAAGTCATCAAACAAATTTAAAAAGGATGAAGACTCATTTGTGAAACTTGACCATGCAGGCACATGTCACTAGCTTTTGCCAAAATGGGCCTACAGGGCAAAATATGCAAGATCCAATCATAAAATTTGGTGGAGGGGATAATTATGACATATTATACCTATTAAAAATAATTTATAATTTATTTTACAATGTTAAATTTTCATTGTTTTGGTACAGTCAACCCTATGTCAAATCATGGTCAACATTAGAGCATGTCTTGGAAGAATTGGCCATTTTGGGGCATCTATAGGTTGATTCAAAGCACAAAATTTGGTATGTATGTTATTAATGATCTAAAAAATCATTCCATGCCATCATAAATTTCATATAAATAGTGAAAGTTCCCATTGTTCTTACACAGTCCATAGGTACTCAAGAAGGTAACCATTGGAGACCAAATGAAGTTTTATCAGTTTTGGATGCCAAGAAGTAGTTGAGGCCTTAGAGAGGTATTAAAATGGTATAATATGATTTTATAAACCTATATTTTACTATTTTAGTGATCAAATTTAGGTTTTTCATGGAAAGGTTTGAAGAAGGACAAGTTTTGACATGAAAGAAACATGTAGGCAACTCAAGGTATTTTTTGGTAAAAAGGGTCTACAGGAAAAATTATAAATAAAAATGACTTTAAAATTTGTAATAATGACATATTATATCCATACATAATCTTTTAATGGTCAGTTTATTATTTAAAGTTCTCATTTTTTTGTCACAGTCCCCCTATGTCTCATAATGGTCATTATTCATGCAGGCACACTTTTTGGAGTTTTAAGGTGTCTTTGAGGTTTCCAAGATTAGGGTAGTGTTTTATCAGAATTTTAGTATTTTTTAATCATATTAGACATATTTCAATAGTTTTCAAACTCTAAACTTCATGCAAATTCTGAAGGCGAGCTCAAAACCCCACAGGCAGTCTCAAAGGCAAAAAAGGCAAATCTAAGTTTTGATAATTTAGAGAGGTGTTATGAGGTTTTTAATATGTCATGAAGATGTTTTAAATCAATTAATATCAGTTTTAAAGTTCAAATTTGTCATTTAGATAAATTCAAGCTTTTTAGGCTTAAGACACCCAGTTTTAACCCATATTCAAATGCTAATTTCTTTCATACCATGAAGAGCTGGGGAAAGTGATTCTAGTATGTTTTGAATAAAAATATTTATTTGAAATTAATTTTTTATTGAGATTGGTTAAGATCCTTATTTTTATGAACAATTGTTAAGAGTGTAAGCATGTCCAAAATGCTTCCAAACCCTACAAGCAATCATCTTTACGTGTGTATCTTTTCACACCTTTCGTATAAGAGCCCAATATTTTTAGGGGTGTTGAAGGGGAATATGTAACATATATAAATTTAAATAATTTGTGTTATTTTTGTCTTAATTATATGAAAAATCATCTTAAAAGTGATCTTGCTTAAGCTTGGAAAGGAGCTTTTTGACTAGTTTTGTATTTTTGGAATCATAGGTCCATAAAATGGCCTAGAATTGCTTGAAAAACACATATAATGTGTATAAGACTCCATATATATCTTTGAAAACCTATTTTAAAAAATAAATTGGCATGTTTGGGTGCCTTAGAGGCCCAAAATGGCTCAAAATTACATATTTTTGCAAGTCTTCAAAGAAAGAAATGGTATAAAACCATAGATGGGGTCTAATAGGACATAAAACATCATTATATGTCATTTAGATATCTTCAAAATATTTTCCATGGTGTCTTACTGAGCAAAAGGGTAAAAACGTAGTTTTTGACATATTTATGCATTATTGCAAGATTAATGGTGATTTCCACTATTGTTGTAGGTATTGAAAGTTTTCAAAATATTTATTTTCTACATAATACACATGCCATGGATGTGTGTAAGTATTATACAGGTCCAAAAGTGGTCTTGAGGGTGCCAAATGGCATTGGAAGTAGTTTTCAGGGTAGCTGGTTGAGAGTGGCTCAAGCTTGTGACCTCCATCAATGGGGTCTATGGGAGTTACAGGTATCATGGAGTTTATTTCAGGTTGGAGAATCAAATTCAAGTTGAAAATAGAAAAAAACCTCAAAAATAAAACATGAAAGATAACCTCCATGGTCAGTTAAGCATAAAATGCCAAGTTATCTAACCTTTTACCTAACATCTTCTAGAAGAGCAAGTGGTGGGGAGCATAAAAGTCTATGGGAGAGAAATTTTGAGGTTGTAGAGTGAAAATGGAGAATTAAATAAATTTTCAAATTCTTTGAAGACTTTTCCTTCTTAGTGGATCATGACATCATCAGCCTCAACAAGTTTATGTCTTCTAGTGTGTTTCTCAACCAATAAGAGGGTTTGAAGACTATTTGAGCTAATGGAGGTTAATTTTTTAAAGAAGGATTATTTATAATTAACTCAAATGTGGGTGAGAATCCATGAAGGGTGTTTGGATCTCATTTATTGAATTTTATTTGCTTGCCTTTTCTCTCTCTCTTCCCCTTTTCTCCTATATCTCCCATTTATCTCCCATTTTTCAAAAGATATTCTCATTTGATAAGGATAAACCCTATCAAAATTTGTAAGAAATACCTTTTAAAGCAATAAATATCAATTTTTACCTATCTCTTTCCTCTAAAATGTGCTTAGCAAGCTTGTGCATGATAGCTTTGTGAAGAAGTGTTCTTCCATGTCCATTGTCCTTCTTTCTTACCTATTTTTATGTGTTTCAAGTTAGTTACAGGTCTAAACTTGATCTCTTTCTACCATTAATAGATTATTGGTGTGAATTTTGAAATTCCTCTTTGCTTCATGTATTGTTTGGTGAGCCTAGTTTATGAAACTTATGCAAATTAACTAATTTTTGAGGTTGTGTGAGAAAGAATTATCTTATGCTAAATTAATTTTTATTTCATGCTTATGTGAGTGTCAATAAATTTGGTGTATCACCCATTTATATCTCTTAGTTACCCTATACCCCCTCTCTACCTCTTTTCTAATTAGAAATATTAGTTTAGGTGATCTACCAAGAGGAAACCAACCTTCTCTAGAGGTTCAACCTCACTACATCATACCCACAGCCTGAGGTTGCTCCAATATTTTAGCTAGGAGTGAGAGAGCCTAAAAAAATCTCCCACAATGGTGAAATTATATTCTAAAATAGGGCCTCTACTTGTTTTTGGAGGATGCTCATGGCCTTATCTTGTTGCTCAACAAACAGCTTGAGATCCATAGCAAGTTTCATGATATAATCCTCTTTTGGTTTGCTAAAATCATCATGTTCTCTATCATTTTTGGAAAAGGCCTCCTTGATGATTCTAGATTCATTTATTCCTTCTCCAACATTGAATATCATGTCCAAGATTTTGTTGTTATGTTTCCTAGATTTACCTTTGCTCTTTTTATAGGATCTCTTGAGTCACTAGAATAGCCATGTGCTTGAATTCCTTGTCACTTATGAGTCCAAGAGCAGTGGGTTGTGTATGATTTAAAAGCATGGTCCCAAGAATTTGTTTTAAATTTTATCAATTAGCTCCTTATCATCCTTTAGGATCCTTTCTACCTTATTGTGCTAGGTACTCAAAATCTGAACCTTATCAATCATAATTCTTATAACATTACTCAAGTGCCCCAAGCTAATGGTTTTAAATTTTGGGATTTGCTTATTTTCTTGAATATTAAGAAGTTGGGTTATCTTATCCTTCTATGCCTACCATTGGGTGACCAGGCCCTTGACTAGTTCACTATGCCTCAACCTCATTGACTTAAGTGCTTCAAACATGTCATAAAATGACTCATCAAGCATTTTAGTCATAACATCTAGTACTGATAGGATTTCCTATGTTTACAAGTTTTCTTTTTCCTTTTCTAAATTCTAGATCCTTTGTTTTAGTCCCTGGACTCTAGCCTTGGCCTATGCTAACTGTGCTTCTATAAAAAATTTTACATCTTCTTCATGTATGCTAGCTTCACCAAGTTATTGTCCTATAACAGGGGTCAAACCTATAAAAGGTTCCACATTTTGAAAGGTAAACTCCTTCATCCCAACTATAGCTTTCTTGGTTATAACCCTTTCTAATCCAAATGTTTTAGGATTGAAATGAATAGTTGTGACTAGCTTTTTGAATTTTAGAGGCTCTAGGACCTCCACACCTGATCTACTAGATGCTCCTAAAACATCCATCCCTTTGGTTTCTAGCCCTTAGGTGACCACAATACTTCTTTCCTATTGTTCTTTCATCATATATGTTGACATAGTGGATTGCACCCTTGACAAGAGGCTGAGCTCCTGCCTTCCACATGAAACAATGGAAACTCCCCTCTTACCTATGGGCCTGGAAAAACTGGGGGGAGAGTCTCTAGATAAGGGATAGCTCCCTCAGATGTATCTTTTAGGTTTTAGATTCCCTATTTCTAACAAATAAATGAAAAAATGGGGGGGATGAAAAGGGAGAAGGATGCTAAAAATAGAACCTAAACCTAAACTAAAAGGTGATACACCAAAAAAGTTGATCCACTTAGCTTGAACATACACTTTTACCAAGAACAAGCTCCCATACACTTCATTTGACATTAGAAATTCTTATGCATTAGTGGGCTAGGGGTTCATGGATATACAAGGAGGAAAAACTACCAGAGGCATTCTTAGACACACTATGGCAGTCTATTCGTAGGCACCTATACTCCTCTAGGGACACTTCTAGCAGACTTGCAAAAGAAAAGCTCATAATGCACTAGACATGCTGAAATCATCTTATAAAAGCATAAAGGAAAATGACTTAACACAGAACAAAGGCATAGACACATACAAAAGTGCAAGCTCAAATAGAGGTAAAAATGTTATGTCTCAATTCAAGGTAAAATCTGGCAGAGTTCTACCTTACAAGCCTAGAGGTTTTTTGGGCAGAGCTTTGCCTTATAGGCTAAGAGATCTCTTCTCAAAATGAGAAGTTTACACTATATAGAGAGAGAAGAATACTTTGGCACTTTCTAGAAAAGACTTTGGTGCCCCTTTTTACAAGTGGCCCATGTGTGTTCTGAGCCTTAGGAAGAGGAAGCCGCTTGATAGATAATGTTGTGTCAGCTCCTGCTTTGACTTTAGGCATTTAAAAACACAGGCCACACCATTTATCCACAAACAAGACCACTCCTTGAAGGCATTCACATGGTTTTTCATCTCATAAGTGTAAAATGGAGAAAAAATGGGTCACACCATTCACTATTTGTGCCCCTTGATGACCACTTGGCAGGCATTATTCCAACTGCTAGAGTAACTCCTTGAGTCGATGCCTTCCTTCACCACTTGGACTATTTTGTCTATTTCTATACTTGGCTCTTTTATCTCTTCCTTTCTTTGTATTTTTTGGCTCCTTCAGCCCTCAAGTGCTATCTTCTTAGCCTTTCTGGCTCCTTGGGCTCTTGCATTAGCAAGTCACTGAGTTCATTCTTAACTTGTGTCTTTTTCCAGCATCGTCTTTTCCTAGTTTTGTCTTTTCCTCTCTTATCTCTTTGGGATCCCTTCTAGTTAGCACTCAAGTATTTAAAGATCAAATAGATATTTCCTTTCCATAAAATTGACATTCATAGGCCCATCACCATTTGAAAGCCAACGGCTAGTTTATCACCCTAAAATTGACAGCTTTGAAGACGTCACCGTCCTTGGCAATTCCTTTAGTTCTTTTCTCTTCGGTCAGGCTTTTGTCTCAGCCATTTTTCCCATGGACAAAATGTCTACAAGAATTTCTCACTTGTTTCCTTTCCTTCAGAGATTTTTCTCAAGTTCTTTCCTATGGCTTCTCCTGAATGTCTTCAGACTTTTTGTCTGAAGGAATTCCTTCAGACAAAAGTCCAAAAGAAATCACTTTATGCCTTTATGCCTTTGTCTTTTTATTTTTTCAAGATTTCTTCCGAAGGATTTCTTTAGACAAAATGTCTGAAGGAATTCCTTTGGACATTTTGTCTGAAGAAATCCTTTGAAAGAAATCCCATAAAAATAAAAAGACAAAGGCATAACCTTTGGACATTTTGTCCAAAGAAATTCTCGTCCTTTGCCTTGTATAAATTCCCAAAGAAAACTTAACTTTTTAGCTTTCTCCTTGATCAATTTTTTTAATCCTTTTTCAAGTGTTCCCTTCACTCCATAAGGGCACTTGTCTTTTGAGAGACTCTTTTGAACCAAATGTTGAACCAACTGAGTGAACCGTTCCTTTGAACCAAGTCGACTACACCAAGCTATTGAACTTTGTCGATGAACCACTTTTCCAACCTTAAGGAAAAGTGTCTTGAACCATTTTAGCTCTATTTCCTTGTGAATTTATTTAGACAAGAGTTTGAAGAAGCTTTGTATAGCCTTTCACTCTTTGAACTAGTTCTTCATCTATTGAAAGACTTGCCTACAGAGTCCGTAGAAACAGCCTGCAGAGTCCGTAAAAAATCTTGTAGAATCCATAGAAATCAGAATTATGTAAAATCAAAAAATGAACTGGGTCAGAATAGCATGGAAAGAAGGAGACCAATTTTTGGCCTATTGGACCAAAAATGGTCAATAAATTAGTGACTCCCAGGGGAAGCATGTCTGCTATGCTTAAAAACTAGTTGCCTTAAAGTCCATTGGGTACGGAGTCAGAATGCAACTTGAAAATTTAGCAACAACCCTAATAGATCTGAGAATCAATCATGAAGCTTTTACCCCAAACACAAAGGAAAGCATACACAAGGCTAAAAACACTACTCGTGTAAACAACACTTAGGGAAAATAGGGAAAGCAAATTGAAAGCAAACTACTATGTACATCTAACCAAGTATATTTTCCTCCCTCCTAGATCAAAGGGAAAATTTCTTAAGTCTCCTTCCTGGCTAGGAAACTTACGGTGCCAGACAAGTGGCTAAATAGAATGGAAATTTGATGACTTGCCCTTCTTTCCTACCACCTTGGTTGGCTCATCTCCAAATGAATTAGGGGCAAACATGCTTCCAACACATATGTATCCTTCTTGCTCTTGGAAGCTTGCCTCCTGCTGGTTCTTCATGCTGGTGCATTTCACCAAGAAATTGATGTCTATTGGCTCATCACCATAAGCTCTTTGATGTGAATAGTCCCTTTGCAATGCATCATGGTTTGACTCATTCCCTTTTACTTCATTGAAGACCCTATCAAACTCATCCTCTGCTCCTTCATGGCTTTCTTGAAGAAGGGTGACTGTTGTGATGTCTAAAATGGAATCACAAACTAATTGCTCATCCCACATAACATCACCTTTTTGTTCAAAGCTCTCTTCTTCAAGGCTTTCCTCAAGATGGACAAGCCTCTCCTTTTCCTACTCAAGGATCAGAGCCTCTAGTTGTTCAAAGACATCCTCATGTTCCTTCTCCAACTCAGGCTCCATGCATGGTCATCTTCCTCATCAAAGCAACAAGGAAGTTCATTGAACAAGGGAGGATAGAGGTCACCATGCTTACTTTTCTCTTCATATTGCTGGAAAATCTACATGTATGCATGACCCACATCTTCTCCATTACTAATGATGTCTTCATAGGGAGCATTCATGATGATTTCCTCTTCATTGTCACTCATGATAACCTCCTGGGAAGCTGCATATTGGATCTTCTCTTCCTCACTCACCTCCTACAATATAGGTTCCTCCTTGAGAAGGGATGAAGTGGAAGGTTGATGATTAAAACCATGTGGAAGAGGAGGTAGTCCTTAAGCTAAAATCAAATGATTCTCCTCTTTCCATTTTGCCAACACTTCATCTATATTAGGTGTGGCATGATAGCTTTCTTGGAGGTGTGTAGATGGGGTGTATTCAGACATGGAAACTATTGCGTCCATCACACATTGGTTGAGGAATCTCACTCTGGACTCCAAATCTACAATTCTCCTAGCTAGATATTCTTGAAAAAACCTTTCTTGGAGATCACAATCATCATCATGATGAGTAGGAATAGCTTCATCTTCCTCAAGGTTTTGAGTAAAACCTTTCTCCTCCTCTTTCCTACCCCATGATTCCACTATTTTCTTCCAACTCATGACCTTGGGATTGGAATTTTGCTCCTGTGAATAGGCAACAACTCTATCCTCTTCAAGGTCCTGAGCCATTTCATGATATTCCTTCTTCCAAATTAGAATCTTGACATCATGTTGAGAGACCTGAGGATTGGTAGAAGGGGTGTCTTTTGGCATAGGCTCCTCTCTAAGGTCTGAAAACTCCATCTCTCCTTCACTAAGCAATCTCACATTTGCTTCCAATTCCTCAATTCTCTTAGCTAGATTTTCTTGAAAGAGTCTTTCTTGGAACTCATAGGAATCATCATAGAGATGGGGAGTGCATGAAGGCTGCCATGAAATACAAGAAGCTTCCTGAGGAAGGGTGGGAGGGACTTGAAAAGGACTAACCTCATTTTGTACCTCACACTCTTGGATAATGTCTTTCTCCTCCTTCCTGTTCCATGACTCAACCACTTTATTCCAGCTCGTGATATTAGGACTAGGCATCTCCTTTTTGGGTGATGGGGCTACAATGTGAGAGGGTAGTGAGGGTTTGGATTTCACTTCCCTTGCTGCCAAAATAGACTACTGCATTTAAAGATTTGCCAATTCAATCTGTTTATCAAGATTAGCCTTAAACACAAGATTTAATATTTCAAAACTTTCCTCAACATGATTGGGTAAAGGACTTTGAAAAGCTTGACTTGGCTCATAAGCAAGGGCTATGTATGATTGATATGATACTTGGGGCAGTGGGTATGCAGGTTGATAGACTTGGTAAGGCTGCCTCTCATGAATACTTAGCCTCCCTTCCAAAGATACAATCAAACCACTCACATCTAGCATCTCACTTGTAAGCCTTTGCCAATTGGCTCTTTCAATGGAAGTCCATTCACTCTTAGCCAGATCCAGTGCATTTCTCACTTGATGAATGACATGATCAGGGATTTCTTGGCCACATCCCCTTCTGGTGTCAAGCTCTACTACATACTTTTCATATCCCAGTAATGCTTGTTTGAAGGTGGAAATGGGTTGATTGGCAAAGAGATTAGGTTGAGTAAGAGAAGTGACACATTAAGAAGACTAGGCATAAGACTAATATAGCTCATGATAGGGCTGAGACTGGTCATATTAGACCTGATAAGGATCAACATAAGGCTGGTAAGGATCATAGCCAGGCTGGCCAAGGACTTTCTCAAACTAAGGAGGTAAAGCCTGAAATGTTTCACCAACTTGTAAAGAGAAAAACTCATAACTGTATGCATCCTTATTGCTTAAGGTGAGTTTATGAACAAACTAAGCTTGATCAAAACTATATGAAGGAAAACAAGGTCCATGGTTCTGAACGATGGAATTATACATACCAAAATACTATTTTTTGATGGCACTAGGACTGCTTAACCAGTTGATTCAACTTAGAGTCACCATTGGTGTTGATAAAAAAATCCTCCAAAGGCTGATTGGTTGAAGAACACACCAAAATTCTTTAAATATTTGGATAAAACTTGTCCTAGTTGGTCCCACCGAGCATGACAAAAACTATTGACATAGTGGATTGCACCCTTGATAGGAGGCTGAGCTCCTGCCTTCCACACGCAATAATGGAAACTCCCCTCTTGCCTGTGGGCTTTGAAAAATTGGGGGGAGAGTCTCTAGATAAGGGCTAGCTCCCTTTGATGTATCTTTTAGGTCCTGGATTCCCTACCGCTAACAAATAAACAAAAAAAGGGGAGGATGAAAAGGGAAAAGGATGCTGAAAATAGAACCTAAACCTAAACCTAAACTAAAAGGTGATACACCAAAAAAGTTGATCCACTCAGCCTAATCATACACTTTTACCAAGAACAAGCTCCCATACACTTCATTTCACATGAGAAATTCTTCTACATTAGTGGGCTAGGGGTCCATGGATATACAGGGAGGAAGAACTACCAAAGGCATTCTTAGACACACTATGGTAGTCTATTCACAGGCACCTATACTCCTCTAGGGACACTTCTAGCAGACCTACAAAAGAAAAGATCACAATGCACTAGACATGTTGAAATCATCTTGTGAAAGCATAAAGTAAAATGACTTAACATAGAACAAAGTCATAGACACATATGAAATTGCAAGCTCAAATAGAGGTAAAAATGTTATGTCTCGATTCAAGGTAAAATTTGGTAGAGTTTTGCCTTACAAGCCTAGAGGTTTTTTGGGCAGAGCTTTGCCTTATAGGCTAAGAGATCTCTTCTCAAAATGAGAAGTTTAAAATATATATAGAGAGAAGAAGACTTTGGCACTTTCTAGAAAAGACTTTGGGACCCCTTTTTATAAGTGGCCCATGTGAGTTCTGAGCCTTGGGAAGAGGAAGCTTCTTGATAGATAATGTTGTGTCAGCTCTCACTTTGACTTCAGGCATTTAAAAATATAGGCCACACCATTTGTCCACAAATAAGACCACTCCTTGAAGGCATTCACGTGGTTTGTCTGCTCATAAATGGAAAATGGAGAAAAAATGGGTTGTGTCATTCATTGTTTGTGCCCCTTGATGACCACTTGGCAGGCACTATTCCAACCACTGGAGTAACTCCTTGAGTCAATGCCTTCCTTCACCACTTGGATTGTTTTGTCCATTTCTATACTTGGCTCTTTTATCTCTTCCTTGATTTGTATTTTTTCGCTCCTTCAGCCCTTGGGGGCTATCTTGTCAGCCTTGCTAGCTCTTTGGGCTCTTTCATTAGTAGGTCACTGAGTTCATTCTTAAATTTTTTCTTTTCCCAGCATTGTCTTTTCTTGGTTTTGTCTTTTCCTCTCTTAGCTCTTTGGGCTCCCTTCTGGTTGGTGCTCAAGTATTTAAAGATCAAATGGCTATTTCCTTACCATAAAATTTATGTTCGTAGGCCTGTCACCGTTTGAAAGCCAATGACTAGTTTATCACCCTAAAATTGATGGCTTCGGAGACGTCACCATCCTTAGCAATTCCTTCAGTTCTTTTCTCTTCATTCAGCCTTTTGTCTCAGCCATTTTTCCCATGGATAAAATGTCCACAATAATTTTCTCGCTCGCTTCCTTTCCTTTGGATCTTTTTCTCAGGTTTTTTCTCGTGGCTTCTCCCGAATGTCTTCAGACTTTTTGTCCGAAAGAATTCCTTCAGAAAAAAGTTTGAAAGAAATCACTTTATGCCTTTATGCCTTTATCTTTTAATTTTTTTAATATTTCTTTCAAAGGATTTCTTTAGACAAAATGTCTGAAGGAATTCCTTCAGACATTTTGTCCTAAGAAATTCTCATCCTTTGCCTTGTAAAAATTCTTGAAGAAAACTTAATTTTTTAGCTTTCTCCTTATTCACTTTTTTTAATCCTTTTTCAAGTGTTCCCTACCCTTTTCAAGGGCACTTGTCCTTTGGGAGACTCTTTTAAACCAAACGTTGAACCAACTAAGTGAACCATTCCTTTGAACCAAGCTAACTGCACCAAGCTGTTGAACTTTGTCGATGAACCACTTTTCCAACCTTAAGGAAAAGTGTCTTGAACCATTTTAGCTCTCTTTCCTTGTGAATTTCTTCGGATAAGAGTCCAAATAAGATTTTTAAAACCTTGCACTCTTTAAACTGGTTCTTTATCTACTGAAAGACTTGCCTGTAGAGTCCGTAAAAACAACCTGCAGAGTTAGTAGAAAAGCCTGCAGAGTCCGTAGAAATCAAACTTATGCAAAATAAAAAAATGAACTAGCTTAGAATAGTAGGGAAGGAAGGAGACTAATTTTTGGCCTATTAGACAAAAAATGGTCAACAATATCCTTTATCTAATGATTCATGTCATCCTAAAGTCCAATTTCAGTAACTTTGGTCATAACCCAATAATGAGAAAGAGAGGGAATCTTTTGAAATTTTCCATAGATGAACCAGTCAAGAATGACTAGTTCATGAATTGGGAACGCATCACTGAATAAATTGACTTCACTCATGAGATGAGTGAAAGTCAATCTAGGTCTCTTCCTTCATCCCATAGGGACCAATGCTAGTTCTACTTTCTTCTTTTCTTGAGATGCCACAAGGAGAAGCTCCTTTTCTATATCTTCTGAGGGCTCTTCCTCCCTAACTAAGTCATAGGCTTCTACAAGTTCTTTGAGTGCACCATCAAGTCTCTCTTCTGGATATAAAGCTATCATTTCAATATATTTAATTAGGGAAGGTGGCCTTTGTGGTAGTATTGAATTTAATAGTCCTTCCCTAGGTCACTCTTCTATCCTTACTTCTCTAACTTTCTCCTTTTCTTTACCTTGTTCATCCTAAACTTGCTCAATATATTGTTTGGGTTGTGGCTATGATTGCTCTATTTGAGGTTGCTAATGGGCTGTCCCAAATAGCCAAAGTAGAAAGTGATACTATAAAAATATGTTTTCCATGTTTCCCTAAATGGTTTGTCATCCTTGGTTAACCTATGCTCAAGCTTGATGGTGTGGCCTTGGATATTTTCCAATACTTCTTCATAGTTCTTAGCTCTGATATATATAGTTTCATGGATACTAAGTTGACGTACATACTTGAGTTTGAGGAGCTTCTTATCCTTCAAATGTTCTCCAAATTTATTCTTTGGGTCCTCCATTTTGAGTTCATCTATTTGGAAGCCAAATGATGAGAGGATCCTCCTATAACAATTAATAAAAATTCACACAATAATAGGAATTAATAACATGAATTAAATATGAAAGAACTCTTGAAAATATTGAATTGATCATAAACCACTTTGATGGGGTAACCTCCTTTGAGCAAGATCAATATAATAATTTTGTGGATGCCTTCATTAGCCTAAACACTTACTTATATATCAAATATAATCTAAGAAACTACTACTTCCCATGAATGTGGGATAAAACAAAATTCTCATGGGATGATTTATAAAGCATATGCATCTATAGCAACTACTAAACTAACAAAGTAAAGAGAAGAGATATCACAAGTTCATAACATCCCCTCCCACTTAGAAAAAGATTTGTCCTCGAAGCTTTAAATGTGAGAATTGGTGATAAATCTAAAATAGTGGTTCCCATGTTGCATCCTCTGATTACATTCTATGCCACTGAATTAAAACCTTAGTGATGGAGTAGGAGCAAAGTTGGCATGTGCACCTATCCAAGATTGCCTTTAGATCAAGAAGAATGGATCTTTTATTATCAAGTTCTGGTAAAATAGTTTTCACTCTAATGTTTATGCCAAGAACTTTATTTAGACAAGAGACATGAAATCTTGGGTGAATTCGAGAAGAAGGTGGGAGATCTAACTTATAAAAAACTAACCCAATCTTTTGAAGAACCTTATAGGGCCCATATAACTTGGGATCTAGCTTATGACTCCCTTTAAGTTTTAGGGAGGATTACTTGTAGGGTTGTAGGTAAAGAAAAACCATATCACCTACTTGAAAAGTGCACTCAGAACAATGCTGATCTACCTATTATTTCATTTGATTTTATGTCATATGAAGATTTTCTCATAGGGTACTAAGGATCTAATCTTGGGTGCAAAGAATCATGTCGACCACTTTAACTAATGAACTATTGGGGGTGTATGGAAGGAGAACTAATATTTCTTGACCATATACTGCTTCATATGGAGTCATTTTCATTGAAATATGGTAGGAGGTATTGTACCACCATTCAGCAAGAGGAAGCCACTTTGACCACTAAGGTTTTTATTCTGAGGTGAAGTAATGAAGATAAGTTTCTAAGAATTTATTGATAATTTTAGTCTGGCCATCTATTTTTGGATGATATTCAAAAATCATCTTTATTTGGGTGCCGATACATAGAAATAGTTTTATCCAAAAATGGCTAGTGAAGGTTGCATCACGATCTGAAACAATGGATGAAGGAATGCCATGAAGATGGAAAATCTGGTCTAGGAAAATTTGTGACTATGGAGGTGGTATAGAGATGGTTGAGGGCACAAAAATGATTATATTTGAAGAGGTGATCAACCACAACCAAGATCACCATTTTCCCTCTAGATTTAGGGATCCCTTTAATGAAATCCATAGAAATATCTATCCAAATCTAGGTAAGGATTAGCAAGGGTTTGAGTAACCCAGGGGTGAGTGCTGTTTCACCCTTGTTACATTAGTAGGTATCATATTCAACCACCATATGTTAAATTTCCTTTTTCATTCCCTTCCAAAATAAGTTACATTATGCCCACTCATAAGTTTTGAGAAACCCTGAATGCATTATGGATGGAGAAGCATGGAATTCATAGAATATATCCTATTGAGGATCTGTGCTTTATGGAAGCACTAAACGACCCTTACATCATAGAGAAGCACCATCCTAGGAATAATGTGGTATAGTTAAAATTTTAGTGGCCAACTTTTGAATGATTTGAGATAATGAGGAGTCATTGACATACCCCTATTATACAGTGTCTAACCAACTTGGAATATGCATATAAATAGCTAAAAGGGAAGCTTGATCAAAAAATGTACGAGACAAAGCATCAACCAAAATATTATCCTTACCCTTATTGTAAGTTATTTCATAGTCATAACCCATGAGTTTGCTAACCCATTTATATTGTGATGGGGTAGAGACCCATTGTTCCAAAAAATATTTTAGACTCTGGTGATTAGTTTTGATGCAAAAAATATTTCCCAATAGGTATGGCTGCCACTTTTGTACTACATGTAAAATGGTCATCATTTCCTTCTCATAAGTATAAATCACTAAATTCCTATTAGAAATGGATTTTTTGGTGAATGTAATGGGGTATCCTTCTTGAAGGAGAACAACACCAAGTCCATTACCACAAGCATCACTCTCAATAGTGAAGGTCTTGGCAAAATAGGTCATGGCTAGAATAGGTGTAGTACACATAGTTTGTTTCAATACTTTAAATGTACACTCAGCAACTTGTGTCCAAGTAAAAGTATATTTTTTTCAACATAATTGTTAGTAGATCTGCAATCTTCCCATAATCCTTAACAAATTTGTGATAGTATCTAGTCAGCCCCAAAAAACCATGGAGGCTCTTAAGTGTCTGAAGATGTAGCCAATTTGTCATGGTAGCTATTTTTTAAGATCCACCCAAACCCCTTGGGTTGAAATAATATGCTTGAGATACTCCACTTCATCTTATTCAAAATTACATTTAGACTATTTTGCACAAAGATGATGGTTAGAGAGAAGTTGTGGTGCGAGCTCTAGATGTTGGAGATGCTTAGACCATGTTTTACTATAGATGAAGAAATCATCAAAGAAGACTAGAATGAATTTTTAGAGGTAGGGATGGAATATTTTATTTATCAATGCCTATAATGTTGAAGGAGCATTAGTGAGGACAAAGGGCATGACTAGAAACTCATAATGGCCATCATGCATATGAAAAGTTATCTTAGGGATATTATCCTCATGAATTTGGATCTGGTGATATCCAAATCAAAGATCTAACTTGGATAAAAATTAAGAACCATGAAGCTCATAAATAATAGGGATTGTAAACTTAGCCTTGATTATGAGGTGATTAAGTGCATGAAAATCAATGCAGAGATGCCATGACCCATATTTTTTTCAAACAAGGAGAGCTGGGGTAGAATATGGGTTGGTAGTGGGGTGAATAATGCCTTACTTCAATAAGTCTTAAATGAGCATCTTGATCTTAGTCTTTTACTGAAATGGGTAGCAATAATTCCTAATGTTGTGAGGAATACTTCTAGGAAGAATCCGAATATGGTGGTCCTCTAGTCATGAAGGTGGAAATCCCACTAGTTTGGCAAAGACACGTGCATACCTCTACAGAATGGTTTGTAGATCAAATTGAGTATTGGAGACTATTGATGGTTGTATTTGAATGGAATGGATTTGAGAAATGACATCATGTGAATTTTTCTTATGAAGCTTTTTTATGCAATGTGAACTTATGATGCTGAGAGATCCTAGTTGTGAGCCTTTCAATGTGTGTTTTTTCCCATTGTCTAAAAACTGCATCCAAAGTTTAGCAAAATCCCATAAGATGGGTCCAAGTTTGCATAACCATTAGGCTCCCAAAATAACTTCACATCCACCTAAGGATAAGGTAAACCTATTGGAGCACAAGTTATAATCTTTAATAGAGATACGCATATTGCGGCATTTCCTTTTGTAAGGTAATGTGTTCCCATTAACAATCATGACTTTAAATTTGGAGTAAGGATGGATAAAATAATTAGCCTATTTGATAGTCTAAAGGTCAATAAAGTTATGATTTCTACCTGAATCAATGAGTATTGTGAGAAGGATCTTATTGAAGTAAACCTTGACCTGCATGGTTTGTGGGGTAGTGATTCCTACTAAGGTATGGAAAGATATCTCTAGTTGGTCTTCTTAAGAAGTAGGATCCATAATCAATTGAGCTTCTTCTAAATCATTTTTTATATCTTTAACATATTCCCAATCTTCAGTTATGGGTAGAGAGTCCACATCTAATAGGTAGAGCTTTTGCTAGACACATCGATGTCCCCAAGTGAATTTATCATAACAGTAACAACATAGTCTTTTTTCTCTATGGACTTGCATCTTTGCTTCAGTCAAATGCTTGATAGGAGTGGTTCTAGGGGCTAACATTGTTTGAGATCATTATGGAGTTGTATTTTTAAAGGGATCAAAATTGGATTTGTATCATTGCTAAGCTACGATCTTGTCCTCTACCAACTTATCCAACCCTAAGGCTTCCATCATCATGTTGGGTTAGAACATTTTGACCGCAGATCAAATTACATCCTTGAATCCACTAACAAATCAACTCCTAAAGAATTCATTAGATAATCCCTCTGTGTGATTGGCCAATTTTTCAAATTATGTTTGATATTCTCTCATGGTTCCTATTTGGTAAAGTTTAGTGAGTGCTCCAGTGAAGTCATCAAAAGTAGTAGGGCCAAACCATTGTAAAATGAGGGTACAAAAATCAGTCCATATGGGTTCATCATGAGCCCTAGTATACTAATGATACCATTGGAGAGATTCAAGTTTCAAGTGAAAGGATGTAAGTGAGACCTTGTTGGCATAAAAAGTATTATGCAGATTAAAATATTGTTCTGGCTGATAGATCCATCTGATTGGATATATATCATTAAATCAAGAAAAATTAAGCTTCAGACTATGATAATTACTAAAAGAAGAAAACATAGTGTTTGAAGAAGACTCTGAATGTCATTTTTGGTTCATGGTGTTATGTTGAAGACTGAGGCCAAGAATTTTTTCATCAAAATCTTTGATGTGGGTCTTGAGGGTGGCAATTTCATCCTCCATGTTTTTTACTCCTATTCAAGTTATAAACATGACCCAAATAATAGATTTTTTTATTTTTTTAATAATGGGTAGCAAAACTAGAGTTAAGACACATTTAGTAAGGAAAGTTTTGAATTTGGGTGAAAACAAAAAGGGTAAAGGGAATTTTAATAAAAATTTTTGCATAGTGGGAGTATGATTGATGAAGATGAGGGTAATTTTAGGAGTGAAAATGAAAAAAATGGAAAACTTTTCAAAGATGGACAAAGGATTAGAAAGAGATGAGGAACATAGTGGAAAATTTTTGAGGCAAATGGAAAAAAATAGAAGTTATGGCAAAACCTAAAAAAAGAGAAAATTGAGATTTCCAGGAATTAGGAGTGGAATTGGGATATGGGACCTCAAGGAAGAAAATGTAGGGAATGAAATTTCAAGTGTTTGAATAAATTTTGAGGATCAATGAGGCTACAGATGGAGAGATATTACCAAAAAAAAAAAAAATTCTATTTTTTGTTTGATGGGGTAAATCCTCTTAGAGTCTACTGATACTCTATGGATGGTTTGTGGATTCTAGTTTCTATCAAATATCTACCTGCAAGTCCTCTGATAATTTTTGGATACACAACTAATTGATTTTTCTAAGTTTTCTTGAAATATTTTGAAATTGATAGAAATGGTCCCTAAGTTTCAATAGTTGTCTAAGGGTTTTTAAAATATCACTCTAGCCACCAATTTCATCTAAATGAGTACTACTCTCCAAAAATAATTTGGCCAAATATTTACCTCTTAGCTATAGCTCTTGGTTTCCCTCATGGATGGGAATTGCTCAATCAGATTGGGGTCATTGGCTATCTCATTGGCAAGTTCTCTCAATGAGCCAGCTACTTTAGGGTTCCTGTGGTACTCCTCACATTGAGTTTTAGGGCTTTCACCCAAGCATTTCCCATAGTTATGCAGTCAGGTTTTTACCTTGATCTAAAATAGATTATTGTGTTATAGAAAAATACTTAAATAAATTATGTAGTAGAATAGAGTTATTTTGAGAAATTATTTAAAATAATTATGCAAAAGAATAGAGTGAAGACTTTTTGAAGGAAAAAATATTGGCCTTGAAAAGTGCTTTGGTACCAGATGAGAGGATCCTCCTGTAATAATTAATAAAAATGCATAGAATTAATAAAAATTAATAACATGAATTAAATATGAAATAACTCTTGAAAATATTGAATTGATCATATACCACTTTGAGGGGGCAACCTCCTTTGAGTAAGCTCAATACAATAATTTCATGGATGCCTTCATTGGCCTCAACACTTACTTATATATGAATTCTAATCTAAGCAACTACTACTTCCCATAAATGTGGGATAAAAAAAAATACTCGCAGCATGACTTATAAAGCATATGTGTCTATAGCAACTACTAAACTAACAAAGTAAAAAGAATAGATATCACGGTTCATAACAAATGAATCTCTATGTGTGGTCATGATTTCTACCTATTTCCAATTTTTTATTACGGTTTTCCCAGTATTCAAGGGGAAGGAGTGGAGTAGAACCTTCCTCTTCTACTTTCAAGTCTTGGCAATGCCATAGATAAGCTAGGAGGTAATTTTATATTCAAAAAGATTATTTGGAACATATATTTGGTAGCCTGTAGGGTTGGGAAATAATTCCTTCTTTCTTGATAACTATACAATCAGGGTAATACCATATGTCCCCTATCATTTCAACATACCTCTTGATGAGGGAGTGGACCCTAGGCATGGGAACACCTATGATGGCTTCCACTATAGTTAGATAAATGTAGTCACAAATAAACTGCATGTGATTCTTGTACTTAAAGATGTGTCATTTGGAATAGTAATGTGAAATGGTTATCTTACCATCTGGGGAGCAATTCCTAATCCTAGGGAAGGTGATTGAGGCAAGAAGGGCATCAAGTAGGTATGACATCATAAAGAATTAATTTGAAGTCTTTATTTTGATGGTATTGAATTTTTTGTCTAGGAAAATACTAATCAAGTCTCCGATTGAAGGGGTGAGTTTCTCTTTCACCATGAAATGCATAAATGGGACCCATATCTTATTCACATAATTAATTGAAGGGGAACCAAAGGCTCAGTTCAATAGAGTCATTATTACCCTAATTCCCTCTTTAAATTAGATGATAGGGATATTACCCTTAATGTTTCTAAAGATATGGTGCTCTTGGTGGAGCCAGGGTCTAAGGACAGAGTCTAGGTCATGGTTACTAGTCCACTCTTTAATTTTGAAAATGTCCACATGGGGGAAAGGGAGCTTGTAGTACTTTTCAAAATCAATAGGGTAAATTTAGGATACCCCTTCTAATTTCCCCTCCCTAATGATCCATTCATTATCTATTTTACAATCAACAAATATGGGGTTAAGGGCATCAATATAATGTAATACCTCTAGTTTTACCATGGCATGATGAAGGCTAGTCATTTAGACTGCAACCAGGTCATAGTATCACCTGATCATGATGGAATTCCTATGTTCCTCCTTTGAAATGGGTTATAATTATTATATCATGAAGAAGAGATCAAACCAATTTAAAATGCCTTGGATATTTAATGTTGTAAGGTCCAATTCAGTATCCTTGAAGATCTAGCCCTCATTGTCTATTATCAAAAAGAGCTCCATCTCTTCCTTTAATTATTACTTGCTAGCTACCATAGTCCTTATCTCTACTAATTATTCATACCAGATTGTAGATGATATATTTAAAATCTCTCTTGCATTCAAAAACATAATTAAGTTCTCCCTTGATCAGATTGTATCAAATTGAGTCTATTCAGGTCACTTTTATGCAGGGTTTAGGGTTTTAGAGCTTTAATGGAAGAATATATCCAAGTTTTGGCTCATACATGCCTTGGATTTGATTTGGACATTTGCCTTTATACCTTTATATTTTTGAGCCCATAATATCTCATATTTTTTCCTATTTTTCTTGCATGGTACCTATGTGGCATTGGTCTAGACCTTTTGCGGCATTTTTCATAAATGCCTTTCAAACACTGATTGTTGGCCCGTAAAAATGCCTCTTTTATTTTGCTCTATTGGATCAAATTCCATGATAAAGTGACAACCATTGATTATAACCTGGGCCTTTACCTTTTAATTGGTTCTTTGGTCTTAAGCCTTGTAGTTGTGACACTTGGCATGTTAGTGTATCTTCTCTATGCTTAGTATCTTTGGTTAGTCACTTGTTTTACAAGTATCAACAACATGGAAATATTTTATGCCTTTGAAAATTCATTATCACCTTTGTAACATTGGATAAAATATTAACTTCAAAGTGCAAGCCATTGATTATCTTATCAGTTGTGCCTTGAATGATTTTATGACATGCATCGAATTTGTGGGCTCTTGAGGTCCTATTAAAAAAGTCCTTAGGGGCCTCATGTCATTAGATATAATATAATTATAGAGTGTGAATCACTAATCTTCAAAAATACCTAAACATTAAATTAATGCTTTATTAAAGTCATGACTTAGGCTAAGGTTTGTTTCATGTTTATTAATCATGAAATAAACCTTAGGCTAAGGAATTTATGCCTGAGTTTCATAATTTACAACAAAAGGGTGAGGGTCTAAATGATATAGGCCACCACATATGAAAACCTTTGGTTAGATTATATTCCATATGACAAATACTTACCTTTTAAAATAAGACTTAACATAAGCTCATAGTTTAAGGTTCATGATTTTTTAAACAAAATGTCATGGGGACCCTAAAGTATAAATTTAGACTAAGTATATTTAGATAATAAGACCATTTCCATATTTTTAGAGTGAATATTCTCATTTTGAGAATTTTTAGCATTCACTTTTAGGTTTTAAAGCCATTTCTAAGCTTTTCAATAGGATTTTAAAATGCCATTTAACCCTAAGTAAGATATTTCATTGGATTAAAATTGACAATCTCACAGATGTCAAATACATCTTCATGGGTGTCAATTGATGGTCATATAGACATCAAATTTAAGCAAGTAAAACTTTCATTTTAATGGGATTAAACTTGACAGTCACATGGGCATCAAATTCATCTTTTTGGATGTTTAAATGATAGTCATGCAAACATCAATTTTAAGTTCATTAAATCTTCAAGACTAAGTGTGAGGATGCCACTTAGCACTTCCATAGGGATTTCAAGGTCTTGGTGTTAATTTTATCTATTGGATCAAATGCCACAATAAGGTGATAGCCTTAGGATATTGATATGGGGTTTGATTTTGATTGGTTGTCTCTGTTAGGTGGGCCCCTTTTGCTTTTAATCCTCAAATGTAATAGCATCATGTGTCCATCTTTTGGGTCTCCTACATATTTTTAACTTTTTAATTATGATTCACTCTATTGGATAAAATTCCATGATAAAATGATAGATGTGGGTCCTAAAAGATGCAAGGAAATTAAGTTAGGACCGTGGAGTCATAAAAGACTTAGGCTTAAGGTGTTAAAAATAAGGTCCTGATTATATTAATGAATACATTAGGCCCTTAGTAATAAAACCTTAGGCTAAGTTTGGAAATAATTAAAAGGACCCTGTAAGATGAACATTAGTTAGGCATACAAGGAACCTTAAATGGGGGAAATAACATAGGGTACCAAGCCTTTGGGCTAAGTCATGTCAGAAAACATGACTAAGCCTTAGAACATGAATTTTATACTAGGGCCCAAAATGAATTTTAAAATGGTTCCCACCAATTTAGTTCCCACCATTATTCAAATTTGAATTAAGGGTTTGCTAGGGTTTTTTAATACAAAATTCTTATCAACACATGCCATAGAACCTAAAATTAAAATCCATGAAGAATATTTATTAGCACTATTAGTCTAGACTAAAGCAAAACAAAACCACATAAGCCTAGTTTTAACAAATTGGATGACCTTAAAATTCTATAAAAGACCCTAACATGCTAAAATTTCCATGTTTTATTCTTAGGGTTTCTCAAGGATTCCAATTCAAAAAACAATGGGGGTATGTTGGCTCCAACAAATGGTGATTCATGGGGGAAACATTGAAAAATGTTAGAACCTAGAGACCCTAGTTTAGGCAAATAATTAGGTCATCCACTTAACTTGATCAATATCATCATCCAAACTAGGTCATAGTTGAAACAAACCTTGCACTTGTAGGTTTAAGGTCAAATATCGAGACATATCTAAACTATGTGTGTCCCTTGATTCCACTTACTATTTTCCATTGGGTTCAAGAAATAACTTCCAAGTTCAATGTCTTTATTTACTTACACTAACTTATAGCATGATAAGATTTTAATTAGAAACCATACTTTTAGCTTAGGGAAGGCTTGGGCATTGTTCTACTGCCAGCCAAGCATCCATAGCCCTAATAAATATACCTTTGGTTCTACTCAAGGCCTTGCTTCACTACCAACTAGACATCCATAGCCCCAATAGATATTACCAGAATCACCCATACTTGAAAGCTTTATATTTTGCATTGTATCTTTATTTTTTTATTTCTTTATTTCTCTTAGACCTTTATGCTTTCAACAAGGTTGGGGACTAGGATAGCTAGTTTTTTAAGATTTGGTCAAGTATTTGATCTTTGGAAAATCACCTATGGTTGCAACTCTTACCCTAGGTAAGGATGTTGATTAAGTGCTAGTTTGGGGTATACCTTGATAATTTTATTTTTCACCCCAAAAGTGCCAATCTTCTTAAAACTAGTTTGAGGTCAAGGTAATGGTTAGGGTCTCATGAAATGATTGGCATTTTCATTGGTCTTTACCAATTTCTCCATGCTATAACATTATGCTTTATATTTTAGAACCATGGTCATCTTATATATGGGGTCCATACCAACATTTCTATATTAGGGGGATGTTTTCAAACAACTTCATAACTTCTAAACTCAATATTTTCCATAAGGACTTATTGGAATCAAGGAACAAAGAAATAAGAAACACATAACAAAAGGCAAGAAAGCAAGAAAGCAAGGAAAGCAAACAAATATGAACAAACTTATGTAGAGGCAAGGGATAAGAAGGAAAGAGCATGAAAATAAACTAACTAGCCTACCTACTCTAATTTAATCATCTTATAGTTTATTCCATGAAAATCCTAGAAGGAGGAGTAGATAAGTAGTGCTTGAGATATTTCCCATTAGTAGGCAAGGTAAACTTTACTCCTTGTAGAAATTTGAGTTTGAAGGTGTTGTTTCCCATTGTTTCTACAATCTGATATGGGCCAATCCACAAGGGTGTGAATTTTCCATGCTTTCCCTTAGGCTCAGATGCCTTGTCCCAAATGAGAACTAGGTCTTCCTATCTGAACACCTTGATCCTTGATATTTTTTCAAACCACATTTTCTCTATGGTTTGATGTCTACTAAAATTAGCAAAGCCTTTCTCCCAACGGGTATGCTCTTTGCTCTCCTCCATGTATTCTTGCATAAATCTATATGTTAGAAGATTGAGAGTGATAGAAAATACATGTTCTTGTCCATACACTAATATAAATGGTTAGGCCCTTAAATCTTGCTTGATTCTTATCCTATCATCCTAAAGTGTAAATTTAAGGAGCTTGTGCCAAGTCCCGGGGTTGTCTTCAACAAATTTCTTGACTACTTTCATCAGGTTCTTATTTGTAGATTTAGAGACTCCATTCCCTTAGGGATAATGGTTGGAGGAAAACTTAACTATAACACTATTATCATAAGCCCATTTAGTCATCTCTATAGATATAAAGGTAGGTCCATTGTCACATACTAGAGAGATTGGAGTTCCAAACCTAGTACAAATATTCTACTCCAAGAAGTTGTTCACTTCTTCAATCATGTGTTATTTGGTAGCTACAACTTTATTCCACCTTATATAATAGTTTGTGGTAGTGAAGACATATTTGTGACCTTCAAAATAATTTGGGTTGATCACCCCCAACAAAGTCTGATCCCCATTATGCAAATGGTTTGTTAATCATGACTGGTTGTAAAGGCGTTACTACCTTTGGATCTTTGGTGCTAAAAATTTGACATGAGTGACATTCCCTCACATGTTTGTAAGAATCCTTGAAGATATTTTGCCAATAATAACCAGATCTAATAATTTTGTGGGTCATGATTCTCCCAGATGGGTGTCCACTACCTAATTTTTCATGAAAGGTGCTCATGATTTGGGTGGATTCTTATTGTGAGACACACCTCAAGTAAACTCCTTCAAAGTTCCTTTTATACAAGACCCCATCCTTGATCAAATAGTGGGTTGTATTCAATCTTAGAGATATCTTTTGCTCCCTAAATAGACCTACATGATAAGTACCATTAATTATCAAATATATGATTGAATCATACCATTCACTAGCTTGAAAACTTTATTGATCTACTTGCATAATACTTAGCTTAGGGCTGGTGTTAGCAATCATTTGGATCAAACCTTGGCACCTTACTAATTTTGTTTTTTTTAATTTCCAAGTCATATTCCTACAAAACTAACATCCACTTACCTCTACATTCTCCCAGTTCATTCTGACTCAACATATGCTTGGTGGTCAGGTTAGGTAAGATAACATATACCTTATTTCTAAGGATATAATGCCTAAATTTATTTACTGCCTTTAATATTGAATATGCATGCTTATCAATCAAATAATAATTTAACTCAACATTTTTAAAAGTATTGCTCATAAAGGCTATTGGGTGATCACACCCATCAACTTTATAGTTAACACCACAGCCATAGTGTGGTTAAATGCAAAGGAGTAGAGGTAAAAATCCATTGAGAAAATAAGACTTATAAGGATTGGAGCTTGACTAATGGCCTCCTTGTTATCATTGAATGTCTTAATAGATTATTCATTTCATGTGACTTTGGCATCCTTCTTAAGCATGTCATTCAGTGGCTTGATAATGTCTGTAAAACCAAAAATAAACTTTTTCAAAAAAATTATTTTGCCAAAAAATGACTTTAGTTCCTTCCTACTATTTGGAGGCTCTATCTTAGTATGGCTTCCATTCTTTTATGATCTATAGTGATCCCATCTTTGGTTATAGCATGGCCTAATAATTTTTCTTATATAACATGAAAGATACTCTTCTTAGGGTTTAAGGAAATGCCATACCTTCTGCATCTTTCAAAAACTTATTGTAGGTGCATGAAGTGATCTTCCCTATTTTTAGATAAAATTATTAGATCATCAATATATATGATAATGCACTTATTAATTATGCCTTGAAAGGCATGGTCCATATCTCTTTGAAAGGTAGCCCCTGCATTGATTAGTCCAAATGTAATTCTCTTGTAAAGGTTCCCCACTTTGTTGTGAAGGTTCTTTTCATCTTGTCCTCTCTATCAACTAGTACTTGATTGTAACCTGAAAATCCATCAAGAGAAGACATCATAATTGAACCTAAAACAACTTGAATTACTTGGTCTAGATAAAGAAGAGAATAGTTGTCTTTCTTTGATGCTTTGTTTAAGTTTTTGAGTTAATACAAAGTCTAAACTCACCATTCTTCTTTCTAACTAGAACTAAGTTTTCCACCCAGGTAGAGTCCTTGATGGGGAAGATTATCCTATCATCTATTAATATTTTGAGCTCCTTAAAGATCAAGGATTCTAAGATAGGGTTTACTAGGCTTTGTCTCTACTTGAAGGGTTTACATCTTTCCTTAGGAGGTATAGTATGTGTGATAAATTTTGTATCAAATAACTTTAAGTCATCATAGGACCATGTGTAGACACCAAAATTGCATCACACACATGTGCATAACTCCTTGTGTCAAAACTCACCTTAAGCCCATTTTAATAGTAACAATTAGTCTCCCTAACCCATACTTTTACCCTTCACACATTTAATTAATTTAAAATACTTAATTAAGTTAATTTAAAAAACCCCTTTGCCACCTTACCTGGCCACCTTGCCCTATGACTAATTCCCACCTGATGAGACACCTCAAGACTTGTTCACTTCATCCTAACTACCCAAGACTTATTCTCACTCCCAAACTAAATTCCTAATCAACTACCTCCTTCCTAACCCTTTATTTTTTCCATTTTATAATGGGTGTCACACTTGGCATGAATAACAATACAAAATAGGCAAAAAATAATAAGGTTTACCTATTATAGGGCCATCAATGTCGATCAACCCACTACTGACATCTATGGGATCACCAATGTTGGCAATATAATCCAAACTCCAACCTAAATTTTAGGTCAATAGAAATTAATAAAATTCATTCTTACTCGCATTCAAGCTCTAGGTATTCTATTTTTTACATCTTGGCTTACAGCCATCTTACTTAAGTCAATCATAATCAGTAACTAAGCTCTTGAGAACTAACGACACCTACTAATTCTCTCTATTCAGGCATTCAAGTTTAGACTCCCTATTAGGGATCATCAATCTATCATATATTATTTTATAAGTATAGCTAATTACATCACTTATCCTATAGGTCATTTAAACATCTATTTTATTATTTCTTTATATCTACTCTGCATTGCTTTACACACTTCTGTCTGAACCCCCATGAGGGAGTTACAAAGCTTCCTTGCTTGTTTCCCCTTAACCTGACACACCAAACCTCTTTAAAACCTACCCAATCCATAATCTCTCTTTTAACTCTCCCAACCTCCCAGACCTGATCCAAACCATTTCCCAAACCTAGAAAAGCCTTTTGCAAAGCTCCCTGATAATTATTGCCCCTACCAACCTTGATAGCCTAACTAACATCGATTACCTCACTACCAACATTGACAATATAATTGATATCAATCACTACCCCACTGACATCGATGACTGTGGATTCCCTAACCTCTTCAAAACCTACCTAGATAACTTCTAAAATACAAACAAGGTAAATCACCTACACCCTATCACTCTCTACTACATATAAGTTGTTAATAAATGTAATTTTATCTCTCTTTCACTATATTTTTAACTCTTTCAGTTATTTATTATTATTATCTCTCAAAATTGGACTGTCATCTCTAAGGAAGTTTCACACTTCCTATAACAAGCACGTAGCTCGGCAGCCCACTCATTTAACTACTAAAAAACATCTTTTGGTAGTTTTTTCTTACTTACAGGTAGTCCTCCCCAACCAAAGAGGAGTGATCACAATGTCTGGATATGGCACATAAACCAAATCTAGGCTCATTCTAATCACTTATCCCCATCCTTCTTTCTATTTTCCATTAGACTTAAAATAGACAAAATTTAGTGAAACATTTATGGCATGCTTGGTGAGAACCTAGAGTTTTCCTTGGGTTCATTTCTTGTTTTAAGCATTCATATAGGTGCATTATAGTGAAAAAGTCATTTCTTGAATTTCCTCCTTCTCTTTTCTCCTAAAACAAAAAATTCAATATCTTATTTTTTTTGTTTAAAAAGCATTAAACTGAAATCTTCTTTCTTTTCTCTCTACCTCTAAAAGCAATTTGTCATTTTCTTTTACAAAAAAAAAGAGAATATATTTTTTAATTCTTGCATACACATTAGGATAGTGAAATTCATACTCTATTCCTATTTCATCTTTGTTTTCATTCAAATCTAAACATTTCAGATTTGGGTTTAAAACTTACTACATTTCATAGTTTGCTTGTTGCATAATAACTCACCTAGTTAATTACAAGCATTTTGAATAAATAGTAGTGCACCTATGTTACAAAACCAAATCACATTCACATAAACAAACATATAAACTCACCTGAGAAAAGGCCCATTGGGATTTCATCACTTGGTGGATCACCTTACCCTACCTGGCTATTCTACTTGGATTTCACCACCAAGGGGAGAACCCACTTTGTTCTCTGGTGGAGTATAATCTATAGATAGAAAGTATATTTTGGCTATGTGGCCTAGCTCAGCTCCAAGTTTTTGAATTGTAGATAGCAAGCTCTTATAACAATCCATGTACCTAGTCTAACACAAATTTCCTCTTGAGTACCAAAACTAACCTGAAACCAACTCTAGATTGCTTTCTAGTACCTTTGATAACCAAATTCTCTTCTCACTATCTAATTAAGGCATAAGACAACATGAGACTAATAATTAATCTCTACGACTTAATAGTTTCTAGTTGTATGTTCCTTTTTTCCTTTTCTATTGCCTTCTATATTTTTGAGTTGGTAAGGACATTTTCCTATTGATTCATAAAATCAATACCATTCTTAATACTTAGTTTGTATAACCTATTATCTTAGGTTTTTTTAGTGTTCTTCCTTTTTACACAGACTTCTTACATCCACCATTTTACCTAGTTTCAACTTCTAGTTCCTTAAAATAGCAAATTTTCCATCTCTTAGGATATCACAGTGACTGACATTGGTCAAGCGACTGATGTCAGTGACTATGTAATTTCATCTACTCAAAATAACAAGCTAAAATAACCCATTTACCTACACTTAAACCTAGTTTTTCCTTATTCCACTTCTAATATAGGGTAGTATGACTGTTTATACATCCTCTTGCATGGTATTGACATGAGCTCAAGCTAAAAAAATTATCGATTTCATAAACTAGAAACCATTTCCACCTTCCCCTCTCACTTATGATTCTATCATGGAGCATACATAAAACATAGAGCATACTCCCAACCTTAACTAAATTCCTATTATGCCTGAGGGAGATCAAGATTTTTCTAAATTTCTTGATCACAATGTGGCAGCCTTTCAACATTATCTTGTTATGAGCCAAACTTGTAATTCTTCAGGTGACCCAATCTATGGTATGCCAACCTCTCTAATGGAGACAACCTTATTTTCAGTTGCTTCCAATATTTTCCCTATGGTTACCCAAACCACCACTTTGATGAGTAACCCAACTATAAACAATGTCCAAAGTGTAGCATCTCCAACTACCCAATCCCACCTAAACCCTAGTGTGACTTCCCTACTTTCACAACCACAACTAGTTCAGACAAGTCACACCCAATTCCAAAATTTAGTGGTACCTATTCCTTCTAGCCTCCTGCCTATAATTACCTAATTTATGACTCACCCTTCATCTAGTTTAACCATGCCAATAATCCAACTTGCAATAACAATAACTAACCAAGGCATAGTCTCCAACTCAATAAGACAAGCCCCTTTTCTTTCTGCACCCCACCCTATTATTCATTATCCTTATGTTGCCCTAACACAACCTCAGTAGGCTATATCATATGCTCCCTTTGCTTCCTATCATCTTCCCTATAACTTAGGAGGTATTCCTCAAACTAATCCCCCTCTAGACCTCATTAAGATGTTGATGGACAAGATGTCTAATCTAGAGACATCTATTTATGGTTCAAAGAATGTATTATCTTACAATCAGATATGAAATGAACCAATCCATCCTTATGTGCCTATTTTCCCTTATCAAATCCAATGTAAACTCCCTAAATTTACTCATTTCTAGAGTAAAGAGGACCCATAATATCACTTGCGAGCATTTAGACATGCTTGTTATTCAATATAGCATGATGATGCATTACTACTTCACACTTTCCCTATGTCTCTTTCAAGTTCTTCCTTGGATTGGTACTCCCTTTTCTCATTTACCCAACTCACACAAATATTCCTAGACCATTTCTTTATTAACATTTCTAGAAAGGTTTCTATAATAGACCTTTATTCTATTAGATAATTTGATGATGATGTAGACACCAAAATCGTGTCGACTCCCCTGGTCATTCCCCGTCTTATTCTTCTTCACTTATTTAACCCTTGTCGATCACTTGTTCCACCAACCTTAACCCTGGCAGCATGTAACAATGAGCAGAGAGCTAAAAGCTAGACTCTGTCCTCATTGTGCATCTGTCGACGACGGTCTTTACCCGGCCGATGTCACCGATGTCGGTCACTTATCGGCCGACGTCAGCAATCTTGCCAACATCGGTCACCTTACCGTTATCCGTTATCAGTTATCATTCGATTCTCGATCGGTTTCTCGAAACGGTTATCGAACCGTCTCTCGAACCGTCCCCCTAGCCTTCATCAGCATCCGTTGATCAATCCCACACACGAAGAACATAATCATTCAATCGATCTCAGAATTTCGACATCCACAGACTCTTGCAATCTCACGATCAATTGACTCCAGCATCCATCAACTCCAGCATCCACCAACTCCAGCATTCGTTTCAATCCGGCATTGCACAGACAACTTCAACTATGGCTTTCATCACGGCTTCTGACAGGTAAGTATTTTTCTTTGTTTATTTTTATTTCTTCTTGATTATTCTTCGTTCACTATTTCTGTCATCTCGAAGCTTCAAAACCATAGACCCAAGTTTTGAATCTCTCCTTTACATTCCTGCCCACTACCCAAATCCATAACTCAGTCTAGACTCGGCTAAAACCCTCAGACTCTGTCCAAAACCCGACCTTACTTTCCCCAGACCCTATCCTGACCTTATCCCGATTCCATCAGACCCTATCCTGACCCTGTCAAGACTCTGTCTTGACTCTCCCAGACTTTCTGCAACTCTGTCCAGAACCTGCCCCGACCGACGCCGGTCACTGCCCCAACCGACGACGATATCTCAACCGACGTCGGCACCTTCCCTAACCAACGCTGGCACCACAGAGACCGACGCCGGTGACTGTGCAGAACAGTGCCGCTTATCAGGTACACATTTTATTTTCTGTCATTTATTTTTGTCATTTTCTCTTTCATTATCTATTTTCATCAAATATTTTGCTTTTTATCAGTGGGTTGATATCCTTCTAGGGAGTCTTCATACTTCTGGGATCGGGCGTTCGCCTGACAACCCACCATATCTTTGACTAACGTTTTTCTATGTTTTAGCCTTTTTCTTCACAGGTGTCATTCCTCCACAGCCAAAGAGGAGAATCTTCCAATGTCTGATTTCGGTGCGCTCGACTTTATCAGGTACTTCTAGCCTTGACCATTTATTTTAGTTTCTTATTTCTTCTTTGAATGTAGAAAGCAATTTTGCATAGAAACATTCTGGCACGCCCGGTGGGACCCTAGGTCCTCCTTGGGTTCTTTCTCTCTTTCTTTCATTCATTTAGGCGCATTAGGTTCCTTTCTTTTCACCTCTTCTCGTCTCTTCTTAAACGACATCATAAGCAGGACTAAAACGAACATTTCTTTCTTGCACTTTTAGACTAGCTAAAACTCATATTCTTCGACTCTTTCTCCATTCATCTTCATACGAACAAACAAATCGACTTGGGCATTAAAACACTTTGCATTCATTTCTGTTTGTCTACATCTCTTAGACCACACATAGTAATTATACCTCATATTGAATTAATCTAGAGCACTTGATGTTACACGACCAAACCACCTGCACAAAATAAACATTTTAACTTACCTGAGACAAGGCCCGACTGGGATTTCATCCCCCAGTGGATACCTTACCCGTCCCGATGACCCTACTTGGATTTCATCACCAAGGGGGAAGCCCACTCAATTCTCTGGCAGAGGATAAACTCTAGGCGAGGTATATCTTGGCTAAGCGAGACCAGCTAACCACTGGAATCGTGAAGTGAGGGGAGCTTGCTCCTTAGCACTAGGCCATGTACCAGACCCTAACATAGATTTCTTGAGCACCATAACAAAACCTAAAACCTTCCATAGACTGCTTCTTCTAGGACCCGACTCACAAAGCCAATCTTCCTCTACACACATTTTAAGGCATAAGCCACTATAATCCTAACAATTTACTTCTAGAGTTTTAGGATCTGTTTGTGTCTTCATCTTTTTGGTTCTTATCTGCTTGTTTGAGCTTGTGAGGATGTTCTTCCTTGCCTTGAATGGTTCTGACTCGTAGCCAAGCCAAGGCTCTATTCGATCACGCGAGGCGTCATACTCTTCCGTCTACCCCGCCTACAACCAGCCCTATAATGGAGTTCAACTCGAAAACTAAAAAAACTCCTACCAGACCATCTCCGACCCAAATGCCTATTATCCCAGAAGGGGACCAAGATTTTGCACGATTCTTGGACCTCAATACCGCAGCCTTGCAATACTATCTCGTGAATAGCCGAACGCGAGACTCCTCGGGCAATCCAATCTATGGAATGCCGACTTCTCTCCTCAAAACTGCGGCCATATCAACGGCGTCCGTAGTCTAACCCTTAGATACCCAGGCTGTTACCTCAACCAATGACCAACCTTTTACCAACCATCCAAGCATGGCCTCTCCTTCCATCGTTGGGCCCACTTTCACCGGGGTTTCGGCCCCCTATCAATCTCAGTCCACTCAACCACTTTCTACCCCCTTTCAAAACTTGGTCGTCTCCATTCCGCCTACCCTTACTCCTATCAACACTAGGGTGGCTACCTATCCATTGGCCCATGTTACCTCTAGCCAACCTCCCATGACAACATCAAACCTAGCCATGCCTTCTATCCAACCATCCTTAGTCACTTCTTCTATCCCTACGACTAGTCATCCATACGTTGCGCCCTTATTGGTACAACCGACTACGTCGTATACCTCTTCCAGCCTCTTTCAAGCACCTTACAATCTAGGAGGCGCTCCACCTGCCAATCCATCAGTAGATATTATCAAGATGCTGATGGATAAAATGTCCAACCTAGAAACCTCCGTTACCGGCTCGCGCAACACTCTCTCATACGAACAAATCTGCAACGAGCCCATCCATCCTTCTGTCCCCATCAGACCATATCCCAGCCAGTGGGAACTTCCTAAGTTTTCTCATTTCTAGAGCAAGGAAGACCCACAACAACATTTACGGGCATTCAGACACGCCTGTTACCTTATCACCCATGACGATGCGTTACTCTTACGCATGTTTCCCATGTCTCTCTCAGGTGCTGCACTTGATTGGTACAGCTCTCTTCCCAGCCATTCCATCTTCACGTTCACTCAGCTGGCCCAGCTCTTCCTCGATCATTTCTCCATCAATATCACCAAGAAGGTCTCCATCACAGACCTCTATTCTATCCGCCAATTCGAGGATGAATCTATTGCTGATTTCGTCGCTCGGTGGAGGGGCCTTATCAATCAACTTTCATTTTCCTTACCTCAGCCTGAGCTTATTGAAATTTTCTCTCAAGCCTGCGCTAAACATATTTCTTCTACCTTGAGGGTTCAAACCTTCCGCACTTTTGATGAAGCCTTCACGATGGCTCGTAAACTCGAGTTACGCGCCATTGAGGAGAATAAAGTCAAGTTGCGGAGTAAGAATCCCAACTCCAAAACCAATGACCCCTCTTCTAAGCCTTCCTCGTCCAATTCTAAATCTAAAGCTTCAACAAATGCTATGGTTATTAGATCTTCTTCCTCTTCACCTTCAACTAATCAACCTGAACCATCCACGTCTATGAGTGCCACTCGTCAATTTCAGCAGAGATACATACAGCGATAGTTTACTCCACTTGGAGAATCATAAGCATCTGTGCTGGAAAAACTCATCAAACAAGGGGCCATCAATCTCCCTCAAATCCAACCTCCACGACAATTTGATCCCTCACGCACCATCCCTGCGTGGTATAGGGAAAATGACTTCTGTAACTACCACCATGTTAAAGGTCATGACACGGGCAACTATAAAACCCTTAAAAACATAGTCCAAGACATGTTGGAAAAGGGTGACCTCATCCTCGACAATCCTAATGCCCCTCCTAATCAAGGTATCGATATCTTCAAACAACTATTTCCCAATCATCCACCAACCCAAAACAACGTCCAGACCTTGACTGACAATACCCATGAACATAATATTCGAACAGTCAATACGGTCTCGCCCCTCATTTCTAACCAACCCCAAGAGGTGAGTTCATCCATCAGTCCATCACATGTGGATGAACCTCTTTCACTGGCTAGTTTTCCCTCAACTTCTCTCATTTTGGAGGACGCCTCGACCTTACCTGTTCAGCCAGTTTCACCATCTTCTTTCTTGCTGCCCATGGAGGACCCAACCTTTCCTACTCCTCGACCACAAGTGGAGGGCACTATCATCCTTGCCCTTTACCCACTTGAGGAGCTTCATTCTCCAGTTTCTTCTCCACCCAGGGAAGAACCCATCTCTCCTTCGTCTCCAACCAAACATGAACCTGTCCAAACTTCACCATGCTTTGGGGCCGAAATTACCATACCTTCAGTCCCACAACCGTCGACGTCTTCTCAAGAGCCCAAACTTCATCTCGCATCTTCTCAGCCATTTTCCCAACTAGTGGAGAGACTCAAACTTTTCCCTTCTAGGAAAGTGGAACATCAGGGATTGTGGGACCGTCTCACAGCTCTTCAACAAGCCCGGGCCCTCTCATCTCATGCTGCTAATCCTCCCATGGCAGAACCTCCTAAGACTATCAACAAAAATCAGATTTCTACCTCTAGACCATCTACATCTCCATCAACCTCATCAAAACCAAAACCCTCATCTACTCCGCCTAAACCTATCAAACCGTTTGGCGTTCGCCCCGTCTCCAACCTCACTCATCCACAAGTGAAGGTGGACTTAACCCAGACTTTAACTAATAGTAGTCTTCAACCTAATTCACAAAAGACTGCCAAACCACATAGGCGAATGCCTCCTCTTCCGTCACCATTACCCTCCATTTTGGGCCCGCATCCTTTAACCCTAACCAGAGTCCTTCCCACTCCAACCTTTAATCAAAACCGATTGCCTCCTTTGCTTCCTTTGCCGACCACTAGCCTACCCTCTCCCAAAAGGGTGATACCTCTCATGAAGAGTGTACCGTCTCAGCCTGTCATCGCGCCATCAACCCAGAAGGTGGTACGAAAACCCCCTCCAACTTCGCCCAAGCAAAAGTCACCGACATCGCATACATCGATGAGCACGGACCCTTTAGTGGGCTCATACTCTTTGATCTTGCAATGACTTTTGCAAACTTCTAGCATAACTCTTCCACCCATCAAACCCTTTCAACCTCTCGGGTCTAAACCCTCCTGGTTCGACGACACGAAGATTTATTTATATCATCGTACACTAGGACATGACACCGAGGCTTGCTGTGCCCTCAAGGCTGTCATTCACCGTTATCTAGAGAAAGACACTCTTCTCTTTGAGGACACTTTCGACCGCCCCCTGACTCCTTCTCATAACCCTTCAACCTCTTCAAACCCATCTACATCTCATCAACCAGTTACAACCCCTTCATCATCTTCACCTCCCATCTTTGAAATCAATGCCATTCACATCACCACTAGGTCAAAGAAGGACAAAGCGAAAGAAAAATCCGCCATTCCTTGGACCTACCCTTTTGTCAATCCACCTCAACTGCCTAAGCCTAAGATTTTTATCCTTGGCGCGCCTCAACCCTCCTCTTCTTCTTCTTATTCTGGACCAATCCACGACTCCATGTTGAAATAGCTTCACCAGATGCCTGTGAAGATGTCCCTCTACGATCTCATCCAAACCTCGCCCCAACATCGTCAGGCCCTCATCCAAGCCCTACAGGTAGCGGAAGTCCAACTCGAGGATCCCCAGCCACTTGCTGCCCTTATCCACTCCTTAGCCCCTATCGCCTCCATCACATTCAGCGATTCTGAGATTCCCACATCCAACACGAAAGATCAGGACGCTGCCCTCTTCATCACTGCCTATATCGATCAGGCACGCATTAAATGCGTTATGATTGACGGAGGTGCTAGCATCAACATCATCTCCACCCATGCCTTTGATCAGTTGGCTCTTCCCAAGAATTGCATCTCCAAAATTGACATGATCTTACGCTCTTTCAATGACACTACTACCACGACCATTGGCACAGTCATCCTTCATATTCGTGTTGGTCCATGCATAGTCCCAGAGCTCTTCTACATCATCGAAGGAGAGTTCCAATACAACATCTTGCTGGGCCGACCCTGGATCTGCGCCATGGCCTGTGTCCCCTCCACCCTACACCGTTGTGTGAAGTTTGAGCATGACAGACAAGTCCATACCATTCCCACTGACCCTTCGCCCTTCAAAACATGCAACACCACCTACCGTCCAAATGATGTCCTCATTCCTATCAAGCCATCAACTCCGGCACTGCCTCCATCCATAGAAGCTTCGACCAGTTTGCAACAGGCGATCACCCTTACACCTCCCCTTCAAGCGACAACCACAGACCCCATGGAAGACGTCTTCTAAAGACTTTCATTGGGAGAGTATCGCTTGCTAGCTTTAGACATGTTCTAAACTCCATAAGAGTATGGACGCCTTCATCACAGCCCCAGCTACGACCATCGGATCGGGATGATCATACCTTATGGTCCCCCTCACCTCCGCACTAACCTCATCTATGGGGGGCTTAATCAAGCTCTTCTTGATGGTAATCCTCTTTCTTCACCTCAACCTTTCACATCAGATTTCTCGTTTCTTGGCAACCCCACCTTTGCACACACTTACCTTTACAGGTGTGCATGGAAGGGTTTTGGTTTCGGACGCTATGAGCAGGGCTCCCATCAGCCTATCCAACCGCTTAATGATGACGATGCCAAGAAACGGTATGGTCTGGGATATCACGACCCCACTCAAGACCCTTTAGACCTTTGTCCTGAACCAATCCTTGACCAATCTCCTCCACACTCGCCTGTTTTGCCACCTTCACCTATGGAGTCAGTGGTTTCCATTCCTCCTAGTTTTTTTTTCCATAAACACCATCCGCCTGGACCCCTTGATTTATCAGCTCAATGGGGTATCCAAATCTCTCCCTCTCATTCTTCCCAGCATGATCGAAGATGAGTCGGCAACCATTCACACTATTCATTGCGTTGACGATGATGCCATTCTTTCTTACATGGGCACTGACGATTCTTTCATCCAGCGCTCCCTCCCTTCTGAGACCCAAGTTATGTTAAATGAATCAACCATTGACATCAACCTTCCTTCTTCTGATGTTCCTCATATCTTAAAGATTGGCCAATCTTTAGACGCTCAGGAGCAGCTTGACTATACCCATTTCCTCTCCGACCATAGCAAGGCCTTTGCCTGGACTTATAGTGATATGCCTGGCATCGATGCCACCATCGTTACCCATAACATTGTCACCAAACTAGAGGCTAAGCCTGTTAGGCAAAAGCTTTAAAAGATGCATCCTCACGTTGCCCTCCTTGTTAAAGAGGAGTTTCAGTGCCTTCTTTCTGTCTCCTTCATCCAGCCCATCGATTATCCACAGTGGGTCTCTAACATCGTCCCAGTCACCAAGGCAACTGGGGGGATTCAGATCTGCATAGACTATCGTGACCTTAACCTAGCCTGTCCTAAAGACGACTTTCCTCTTCCTAACATTGACTAGCTTGTTGATCTTACGGCCGGACATGAGATGTTATCTCTTATGGACGGGTTTTTAGGATACAATCAAATCCTGATCGCTCTAGAAGATCAGCACAAGACTACTTTCATCACCCCATGGGGGACTTTCTGCTATCGAGTCATGCCTTTTGGCTTGAAAAATGCAGGCGCCACTTATCAGCGTGCCATGACCTACATTTTCCATAATCTCCTCCACAAAATCATGGAGGACTATGTGGATGACCTGCTCGGCAAGTCCAAACTTCGCCGCGACCATCTGACCATTCTCAAAATCATCTTTTCTCATCTTCTTCAGTACAATGTTTGTCTTAACCCCAAGAAATGTGTTTTTGGGGTCCTCTCTGGCAAGCTTCTCGGCTTCATTGTTTCTTTCCGTGGCATCGAGATAGATCCCACCAAGATTCGTGCTATCCTCGAAATGCCTCCCCCGACCAATCTCAAGCAGCTTCGTAGTTTGCAAGGCAAGCTCCAGTCCATTCGTTGCTTCATCTCGCAGCTTTCAGACCGCTGTCAACCTTTTCATCATCTCCTTAAAAAGGACGTCATTTTTACATGGGATAAGAACTGTCAAGAGGCTTTTGAAGCCTTAAAATGCTATCTGGTCTCTCCACCAGTCCTCATTCCACCTAAAGATGACCAACCCTTCTACCTTTATATCTCAGCCACTCACCATTCGTTAGGTGCCATGATCGCGCACCGAGACGAGCATCACCGTGAGCAAGCCATTTATTATATCAGCCGAACACTGGTCGACTATGAAACTCAGTATACCCATATCGAGAAACTCTATTTGGCATTAGTCTTTACTGCTACTAAGCTTCGCCATTATCTTCTTAGTCACAAAACCTTTGTCATCACTCACACCGACCCTCTCAAGTATATGCACTCCAAGCCATATCAGAATCAACGTATGGCTCGGTGGCTCATGCTGTTTGCTGAGTTCAATCTCGAATTCATCCAACAAAAATCTATCAAGGGGCAAACCATCACTGATCAACTAGCAGATGCCCCTCTTCCTGACAATCAACCTTCGCAGTGTGAGTTCCCTGACGAGTCTATCGCTGCGCTTTCCTCCGACGACACCACCTATCAGATGACTATGTTCTTTGATGGTTCTAAATGTCAACTAGGTGGGGGTGCTGGGGTTATTCTCATTCCACTCGAAGGAGAGCCCATGCCTCTGTCTTTTAAACTCGACTTTGATTGTACCAATAATATGGCCGAATACGAGGCCTTAATTTTGGGACTTCAGACCGCCCTCTCTCTCAGCATCAAGTCCATCAACATCTTCGGTGACTCACAGCTCGTCGTCAATCAGGTCAACGGTTCATACCTCTGTAAAAATGAAATTTTGCAAAGGTACAAAAATCGTGCTGACTTTCTCCTTGCATCTTTCGACCATTTCCTTCTACAGATTGTTCCTCGATCCACGAATAAGTTTGCTGACACCATGGCTTCTCTTGCTTCACATATCCTATCTTCCTCATCTACATCCAGACTTTTTGTCACGGTGCATCGTGTGCCGTTGCCTTCATATATCTCTCCTCACATTCATCATGTCAACACTATAGACCCTAGTCCACAAGATGCTTGGTATAAGCAACTTGTAGACTTCTTATCTCTCTCTGTCATTCCTCCCAACCTCTCTAGTAATGCACCACGATCTTTTATCAAGCGTACTGCTCGCTATACCATGCTAGGGGGTCTTCTCTATAAGCGAGGCTTCAACAGCCTCCTTCTTCGCTATCTCACCTCCACTGAAGCATCTCAAGCCATTCAGCAAGTCCATGATGGGATTTGTGGCAGACATTTTAGTGGAAATTTGGTTGCCAAGCGCATCCTTCATCTGGGCTATTATTGGCCTACCCTTCATCAAGACTGTAGCGATTATGTTCGGCGTTACATCAAGTGTCAGCAGCACTCTAACTTGCTTCATCTCCCCAGTCATGCTTTACAAATTGCTCAAGATTTTTGGCCTTTTTCTCAATGGGGTTTAGATCTCATCGGTGAGATTAACCCTCATTCGTCTCTTCGTCATCAATCCATCATCACAGCCACTGAATATTTCACCAAGTGGGTGGAAGCCATTCCTCTCGTCTCCACAAAAGCCGACAAGATCATCGACTTCATCAACACCCACATCATCTGTCATTTCTGTGTCCCTCATAAAATCATCACTGATAACGGCAAGTCCTTCAAAAACAAAACTGTCCAAAAGCTATGCGACTCCTTCGGCATCAAACTCAGTTTCTCTTCGCCTTACTACCCACAAGCAAATGGGCAGGCCGAGGCTTCCAACAAAATTCTCACCAAAATTCTCATGAAAGTGGTCAGTGACACAGGCAGGGATTGGCACATTCACATTCCCTTCGCTTTGTGGGCCTACCGCACTAGCATCCGAACCTCTACGGGTGCTACCCCTTTTTCTCTCGTGTACGAAATAGAGGTTGTCTTACCTCTCGAAGTACAGATCCCGTCTCTCCACATTTCTCTACATGATATTCTTTCTAACGATGACTTTCATCAAGATTGCTTAGCTCAACTTGAGTTACTTGACGAACGCCGTCTTGCTGCCCTTAATCATCTCCATGTCTATCAACGTCGCATCAAACACACCTATGACAAAAATCTGCGAGAACAAGATTTCAACATCGGAGACCTCGTCCTCAAAGAGAATCAACACGTGACCAATATGGAGCGAAGTAAACGAGGCAAGTTTGCTCCTAATTGGCTCGGACCTTTTATTATCACGCACAAGTATGGATCAAGGACTTATCGTCTGTCTTCTCTTGATGGATGCCCAGAACCTGAGCCTCTTAATGCGTTGCATCTGCGACCATTCTATTGTTAGTCGAGTATTCATCCACTTGACACTTAACTTGAGCTCATCCCTTGAGCAATCCCTATCCTCTTAGTCCTCCTTCCTTTCAACCCTATTCCTCTTAACAATTCCTATAACCCTTTTATGCTGTATGGATGCTTTGTCTTAATAAAAGGGAACCCTTAACCTTCTATAATCTTGTCCAAGACTCACATTTCTATAAAAACAAATCAAGATGTCACAATATCCATGGTCACTATATCAATATCAAAATCAAAAAAATAGACTGCTCCCTCGAAGGACAGCTGTACTATCATTGCTATAATTAATAGACTGCTCCCTCGAAGGACAGCTATTCAAAAGCCCTTATATTAAACAAAAATCTAGACCACTCCCTTGAAGGATGGCTATGACTCAATCTGGCAATAAACAGCACTATTTTAGAAGCTTCCCGCATTGATCAGCTTCACAACCTGACCACCAAGCAAATGACATCTCTATGCAGGCTTCCCGCACTGATCAGTCTGCGCTAAAAAAAAAAAAAAAATTGAATGAGTCATGGACTTGACTTATAGTTGTCTCAGGGTCTCCTATAAAAAGGGGCAAAGTTATCTCTGTTCATAAAATGGGTTACCCTCTTTCCTCCTCCTATCACATACTCAAGGGACTTCGAGCTCACTTTAATGTCTAAGTGATTCGATTACCGCTCTAACATCACTATGGTCAACGACGTCACGCATGAATGGGGCTCTTGGTTCTCATAACCCCTATTTATGCTATCTTTTTGGTCCTTGTCAATGAAAGAGCAATATGCTTTTCACTTCTTCTACACTTTGGTCACATTCACCTTCATCACTTGTCAATCGACTCAACCCAACTCTCTTTTCAGACCATCAACATGACTTAGCCTATTCATCCTAGTTTCTATGGACACCAATACACATGGAAACTATCGACCCGCCACAATATATGTTTAGCATAAACCAATACTTGCTGAAGCATAAATAAACCTCAATTCATTTTTAGCATACATCCATCACGAATATGGAATATTGCTAGGGATGAAAAACCCCTCAACCAATGTTGCAGAATACACCATTTGGAAAAGGCTACAACATCTTTTTTCCTCATCATTTCATCATAACCACGACCAATCTATCAACCATTTTAACCACCTGAATCTCTCTGATGGACAAACCTTCCTTCCTTCTTTTAACCATAATCTTGTCCTTGACCATGACCCATTTTATCCCTTTGACCCTCCCTCCCTTCTAGGGAGAACTACATTGGCCTGAGGCCCTATCACCAGGGCTATGTAGGCAGCACTTAGTTGACATGGGGTCTTCTGGGGTTAGCTCGGCCACATCCTTTTGTCTATTCCTCCCCTTGACCACCAACCATTGGAGATCATGCCTATCTCCTCCGACCTCGACTACTTCCAAGACACTGTTGCCTTGGTTGTTTTTGCATGTATGTTACCTCATGACTGGTTAGCAGAATTGTGTGCAGACCTTTTTTGGACCCTCATAAGTATAGGATCGCAAGCTGGTTGATCCACACTACTTGTGACTTTTTCGTGTTTCTGGGAGCACTTCCTGAGCCCGGGATACCTGGAACACGACGACCATTTGGAGCTTCAGCTTAGATTGAGTGACCCAATCAGCAGACGACTAAATGCTGGGGCCTGGTTATTTCAATTTTGGCACTCCTCGACCCTTGACCTGCGACACTTTTGACCTGACCATCTTGTGCAGTGGTATGCGTGCAATCATGACTTTTGCAGCGCCCACCCTCCCCCTTTTTCATCCACTCTTTGTGAAATCAGCACCCGATTCTCGGTTCCCTTCCCTCAACTCCTGCTTTGAGGGGGAATACCTCATCCATAATCGGGGCAACCTATCTTTTTCCTATTTTGTCTTGCAGTTCATTCGAACAACCAACAAGACGAAATCAACCTTATCCCTCACCTGGGGCAATCACTCCTATTTTTGTCTTGCAGTTCGTCCAGAACAACCAACAAGACAAAAAGGGGCAAATGTAGACACCGAAATCGTGTCGACTCCCCTGGTCATTCCCCGTCTTATTCTTCTTCACTTATTTAACCCTTGTCGATCACTTGTTCCACCAACCTTGACCCTGGCAGCATGTAACAATGAGCAGAGAGCTAAAAGCTAGACTCTGTCCTCATTGTGCATCTGCCGATGACGGTCTTTACCCGGTCGATGTCGCCGACATTGGTCACTTATCGGCCGATGTCGGCAATCTTGTCGACATCGGTCACCTTACCGTTATCCGTTATCAGTTATCATTCGGTTCCCGATCGGTTTCTTGAAACGGTTATCGAACCGTCTCTCAAACCGTCCCCCTGGCCTTCATCAGCATCTGCTAATCAATCCCGCACATGAAGAACATAATCATTCAATCGATCTCCAAATTCTGACATCCACAGACTCTTGCAATCTCGCGATCAACTGACTCGAGCATCCATCAACTCCAGCATCCACCAACTCCAGCGTTCGTTTCAATCCGGCATTGCACAGACAACTTCAACTATGGCTTTCATCACGGCTTCTGACAGGTAAGTATTTTCTTTGTTTATTTTTATTTCTTCTTGATTATTCTTCGTTCACTATTTCTGTCATCCTGAAGCTTCAAAACCACAGACCCAAGTTTTGAATCTCTCCTTTACATTCCTACCCACTACCCGAATCCATAACTCAGTCCAGACTCGGCTAAAACCCTCAGACTCTGTCCAAAACCCGACCTTACTTTCCCCAGACCCTATCCTGACCTTATCCTGATTCCATCAGACCCTATCCCGACCCTGTCAAGACTCTGTCCCGACTCTCCCAGACTTTCTGCAACTCTGTCCAGAACCTGCCCCGACCGACGCTGGTCACTGCCCTGACCGACGACGGTATCTCAACCGACGTCGGCACCTTCCCTAACCGACGCCGGCACCACAGAGACCGACGCCGGTCACTGTGCAAAATAGTGCCGCTTATCAGGTACGCATTTTATTTTCTGTCATTTATTTTTGTCATTTTCTCTTTCATTATCTATTTTCATTAAATATTCCGCTTTTTATCAGTGGGTTGATATCCTTCTAGGGAGTCTTCGTACTTTCGGGATCGGGCGTTCGCCTGACAACCCACCATATCTTTGACTAACGTTTTTCTGTGTTTTAGCCTTTTTCTTTGCAGGTGTCATTCCTCCACAGCCAAAGAGGAGAATCTTCCAATGTCTGATTTCGGTGCGCTCAACTTTATCAGGTACTTCTAGCCTTGACCATTTATTTTAGTTTCTTATTTCTTCTTTGAATGTAGAAAGCAATTTTGCATAGAAACAGATGAATCTATTACAGATTTTGTCACTCATTGGAGAAGCTTGATCAATAAACTCTCTTTCTCCTTACCCCAACCTGATCTTATTGAAATCTTCTCATGAGCATATGCTAAGCACATCTCATCCATACTTTGGGTACAAAATTTTCACACATTTGATGAGGCCTTTACAATGGCATGAAAACTTGAGGTTCATGCTATAAATGAAGGCAAAGTCAAGTTATGCAATAAGAATCCCAATGCCAAGTCAAATGACTCCTCCTCCTCTAAAACTTCTCACTCTAACCAAATGACTAAAGGCTCTACCAACATGGTGGTCATTAAGTTAGCTTCTTCCACAACCACAAACCAATTGATTTCTTCAACTTCCCAAAATATGACCAAGCAATTCTAACAACCATATGAAAAAAGATAATACATTACCATTGGGGAGTCATATACATTCATCTTGGAGAAATTATTACAAGGTGTCATAACCCTTCCTTAGATTAAACCTCCTATACAGTTTGACCCTTCCCATCCTATCCCAACCTGGTATAAGGAAGATGAGTTTTATAATTACCATCAAGTTAAAGGCCACAATTCTAAGAACTACAAGACACTCAAGAACATTGTTCAAGACATGCTTGATAGAGTTGATCTCATCTTGGATAATCCCAATACACCCCCTAATCAAATTATAGATGTGTTCAAACACCCTTTTCCTAATCATTCACCAAATCAAAATATTGTTCAGTCTATAACTAACTCAGGTGATCATAATATCCATATGGTTAATATGGTCTTTCCTTTACCTTTAGTTCAACCTTCCCCTCAATAGGAGACATCCATTTCATCAACTCCTCCCCTAAGTTCAGTGGCGTCTATTTCACCCATCCTTCCTCTTTAGGTAGAAGAGCCTATTTCACCCATTCCATTCCCTCATGAGGAAGAGCCTCCTTTACCACTCCTTTTGCGACTTGAGGAGCCTGTATTGCCAATTTTGTTTGCACCAATATTACCTATCCTCTTACCACTTGAAGACCACACCCTACCTATTCCTCAACCACATGTTGAAGGGAACATCATTCCTACATTATACCCTCTTGAGGAAACTTCTTCACCTACTTCTCCTCCACCTATAGAGAGTATTACCCCACCCATTTCACCTTTTTACTTGAAGGAGTCGATATCATCTACTCCAATAATGGACAAGAGACCTATTATTCCTACTCCAATTCTACCACTCTTACCCCTTCTTTTACCTATGGAGGATCATACTTTACCCATACTATGCCCACATGTTGATTGAACCATAATACCTATGCTTTACCCTCTTGAGGAACCTTCTTCTCCTACCCCCCCCTCTACCCATGGTAGACCATGTCTCTTCTCTTATCTCTGTCAAAGAGGACCCCATTGTGTTTCTTTCTCATCTTTGGCCTAAAGGAGAATAAATCAATAATTTCCCTCTTTCCCAAACATTTCATCCTTCGAAAAACACAACTGTAAGGCCTACATCAACTTTATCTAAACCCTTCTCATTTTTGGTGAAAAGTCTATAATTTCTTTACTCCACGAAGCTAGACCATGCAGCATTTTGGGACTGGCTTAAAACTTTGTATCCAACACAATGAATGTCAACCTTTACCACTAACCCTCTTACTACCCTTTACCCCAAGGTTTTAGACAAAGCTAGAGCTTCTTCACCAAAAGCATCTAAAGTTTAGTCATATATGTCAAAACCCTCACCCTCATAGGAATCTATTACATTAAAGTAGATCAAACCCTTAGGTGTATTCCCTGTTTCTACTTTAATTCATCCATAGGTGAAATTAGATTTAACTCCTCAACCACAAGTAGGAGTTTTGTGACCTAAATTATAGAAGAATGTTAATCCTCCTTTATCTCACCAATCCCTTCTTCAACCCTCAACTTTACCATCCATTTTGGGGCCACACCCCTCTACTTTAGTTGGAATATCACCTAACCAAGCCAAACAAGGGGGTTAAGCTACCTCCACTCTTGCCTTTGCCATTTGGTAGGCCTCTCACATTGGACACTAAGAAAGTGACACCAAAACATGTAACTCTGCCATCATCAAACAAGGCACCATGTAAAATTACCTTTCCAACATCAAAATAAAAGAAGGTGGCCACTCCCATTAGTATAACAAGTGCAAGCCCACCTGTAGGCTCTCAAAGCTTTTTCTTACATTAGTATTTCAATCTTCCATAACAACTCTTCTTCCCATTAAGCCCTATAGTCCTCTTGGAATGAAGCCATATTGGTTTGATGATACACAAGTGTTTTTATATCATCATTCACCTAGACATGGTACTGAGAGTTGTAAAGTCCTCACAGTAGTTATTTAGGAACACTTCAATGTCGACACTCTCTTTGATGATACTCCCATTAACCTTCCTATTATTCCACCTTTGGTATCCATAGCGCCTCCTAATATTCCACTTAAATTCAAACCCAAATATGTCATTATAACCCCTTTACCACCTCTTTCACTAATATTTTAGATCAAGACAGTTAATGTGGCCACACAATCACAAAACCAAAATGATAAAGCTAAGGAAAAGGTCACTATCCTTGGGCCCATCCCTTCACCAAAGACACTTCCCCTCCTAATCTTAATATTTCCATCTTGGGTGTTCCTAAAACAACATCTTTGAATGGTATTTAAAGCTCAATGGTGAAACAACTTCACCAAACTCCTATGAAAATGTCTTTATATGAGTTAATCCAAAACTCATCCCAATACTATCAAGCTTTGATTAGTGCTTTGCAAGTGATTGAGGTAAAATCAAATGATCCCCAACCTCTTGCAGCTTTGGTTGGCTCCCTTAATTTTATCTCTTGATTTCTTTTAGTGATTCGAAAATTCCCCTTCAACACCCTGAAGATCAGAATTCTACCCTTTTTATTACTGCATATATTGATCAAACTCATATCAAGAGACTTATGATCGATGGAGGAGATAGTATTAGTATTATTTCCACCCATGCCTACAAATATCTATCCCTTCCCAATAATTTCATGTCTCAAACCAATGTGGTACTCCATTCCCTTAATGATACTACAGCTACTATGGTGGGCACTATTATCTTATATATCCATGTAGGTCCCTACATAATTCCTGAGCTCTTCTATGTTATGGAAGGAGAGTTTCAATATATCATACTACTTGGATGACCTTGGATACGTGCTATGGAATGTGTATACTCAAATTTTAACCACTATGTCAAGTTTGAACATGATGGATAATTTCATGTTATACCCACTGACCCACCTCTGTTTAAAACATGCAACATGTCCTATAGTCCCAATGATGTTCTCATCCCATTGAGAACATCATCTTCTCCACATGATACTTCTAAAGCTTCCACAAGCTCCACTCCTTTGCTTACTCAAATATCGGCAACACAAATTCCTGACAAGGATCCCATGGAGGAGACCTTTCATTGTTTGTCACTTGGTGAATATAACTTATTGATGTTCAACATGTTCTATACTCCACAAGAGTATGGAAGGATTCGCATGCACCCAAATTATGATCCCCATATTAGGATGGTCATCCCTTATGGTCCCCCTAACCTTCAAAACAATTTCACCTATGGGGGAATTGATCAAGCTCCCACTATTAGCAACCTATCTTCTTCACCATAGCCATTTACCTATGACTTCTCTTTCCTGAGTAACCCTAGATTCGCTCAAACCTATCTCTATAGGCGTGCTTAGAAAGGATTTGGTTTGGGTCATTACAAACAAGGTGTCCATGTGCCTATTGAATATCCTACTAGCAACACCATTGAAAATTCCAAAAAGAGGTATGGAGTGGGATATGGCAAACCAAATAAACTCACTAAACCTTCTCATGAACTAATTGTCAAAGAACCAATCTTTCCTTATCCTCCTTCTCCACCATCACCTACCAAATTGGAGGTATCTATAACTCCTAATTGTTTTTTAATAAATGCCATCCATTTGGGGCCTCTCACCTATCATCAGGGTAAAAAAATAAGGTCCCTTCCTCTCGTTCATCTTGAAATAATTGATGAAGACTCTCCCACTATTAACATTATCCAATGTCAAGATGATGATGTAATTATCACCTACATGGGTGAAAATGATTCATATATCCAATGATCATTCCCATACAAAACATAACCTATGTTAAATGAATCAACCATTGACATCAACCTGCCCTCTAATGATAACCCTCGTATCCTCAAAATTGGCCAATATTTATATTCCTCTGAGCAAGTTGATTATGCCACATTTCTTAATGACCATAGCAAAGCCTTTGCTTGGTCTTATAATGACATGTTTGAATTTAAACCCTTTATCATCACCCATAACATTGTCACCAATTGAGATGCTAAACCTATTAAGCAAAAGCTTCACAAAATGCATCCTTGTATTACTCTCCTTGTCAAAGAAGAGCTCCAATGCCTCCTTTCTGTTAACTTTATCCAACCCATTGACTACCTATAATGGATTTCCAATATTGTTCATATTACAAAATTGACTAGGGGAATCTACATTTGCACTGACTATCATGATTTAAACCTTGCTTGTCTAAAAGATGATTTCTCATTGCCAAGCATCAACCAACTTGTTGATCTAACAGCTGACCATGAGATGATATCACTTATGAATGGATTCTCTAAATATAATTAGATCCTAGTTGCTCTTGAAGATTAGCACAAGACAACCTGTATCACCCCATGGGGAATTTTTTTTTATTGGGTCATGCCTTTTGGCTTGAAGAACGCTAGTACAACCTACCAATATGCCATGACCTACATTTTCCATGATCTTCTACATAAAATTATGGAAGATTACGTAGATGGCTTACTCAGCAAGTCTAAACTTCATCAAGAACACTTGATGATTCTCAAAACCATATTTACTAACCTCTTCCAATATAACATTTGACTAAACCCAAAGAAATGTGTCTTTGGTGTTCTTTTCGATAATCTCTTAGGTTTTATCATTTATCTCTATGGTATCGAGGTCAATCCTGCTAAGGTCAGAGCAATCCTAGAGATGCCTCCACCTACTAATATAAAAAAAATTGTAGCTTGTAGAGTAAAAAACTCTACATTTTTCATTTTCTAAATTTTAGTTATACAGTCCAAGTTTTGTCCCTACGCTTATGCACTCCAAGTTTTGTCCCTGTGTGCTTTGGTTCGAGATAGTGAAGTTTTTTGACTCAGAGCATAGGCTCAAATTTCTTTTTGCCTAAATTTTGTCTAAGTGTCAGAATCATGCGGAAGCTACCAAGTGTCATCGACCGAGGCACATTTCATATTTTCTATAAGTTGGTTGGAATGTGCCATGTGTCCCATAGTAACTCAGTGGAGCATAACAAGTGTTGGCATCCGCATCTCATGTTTCTTATACATTTTGAAAGCTTCTTTTCAATAATCTTTTATCAGGATCAAGCGAAAGGCACCAAGTGGAAACTGTAAAAGGTTTCAATATGCTTTTCTAAAAGCAATGGAATACACCACGTATCCCTAGATGAAGAAAGCAAAAGCCATCATGTGTCAACATCTGAAATATCTTCATTTTGTTTCATTGATAAGTAAAGACTATGGTGGGTCCTCAGTTTTTTTCTAAGGCAAGTGAAAGCCACCAAGCATCGCCATCCGTGTAAATATGAAATGAGGCATGAATGTTTCTATAGTATAGATAGAGTGATGTAGAGACCAATAAGTTTCACCTTCTTCAGGTTTCTCAAAAGGTAACTAAGAGCCCACGGAGACCACCACGTGTCTTTGTTAAAGATGCACTAAAAGTGCCCCCTGTCCCCATTCTCCTTTTGAAGTTACTCAAGCAAGAAGTGTTGTGGGTCCCATTTTCTATAAGTGGTTAAAGTTTTGAAGAAGTGGAGGATGACAGATGTCAAAGATGGAATAACCATGATACAAAGACATAGTAAAGAGTTAATGCAACAGAAAGTGTTGTGTGTTTTTGATAAGTGTCGTGAAAGCTGCCAAGGGTCATTTTCTAGTGCCTCTTGAATAATGAGAAGGTTTTCAAGTAGAGTAAGGGAATCAACCAAGTGTCTTCTCCCATTTGATAGTGGGAAGCATCTTGTGTTTCTATTTCAGTGAATGAACTTGCAAGAAGATAGAACATTTCAGATCTAAGAAATATCTTGTGTTAGACACTTATAGTTTAGTTAGAGTTTAGTTAGGCCATTGGATTGGGAACGTACAGCCAATCTAGAGCTAATCCAATGCTATAAATAGGGGTGTAAAAAACACCATGAGGGAAGAAGAGGGAGAATTTTCTATGAGAAATTGTTATCAAAAGTTTTAGACTTTTAGCTGTGACCAGTAATATCATTTGCCTTTGTTCTATTTTCTTGAGTTAGAAAGTTTGTATAATTGTGCATGTTTCTGTGCCTTTTATATAACTAAAAAATTAATGAGAATATTGAATTATGTGCCTTTATTGATATTCTCTGTGTCATTACAAAATCATCTAAGGTGTGAGCCTTTGATTCTATCTATTTCCATCTTTTACATTGATCATGCCTTGTTTGCTCTTTAATGTAATTGAATCCTAAAGATAGATTCACTATGCTTTGAGAATTAAGGGTCAAATTAAATTCAAGTGCATCACCATAGTTAGATTTTATTTCATTGAATTTGTGTTTCTATTTAATTCCTATCCTTTTTCCCAAAATACTTTTGAGATAAAGAAGAGACAGCTTCTTTAAAATTTGGAGGTCGTTTCAAGTTGCAAGTCCCACATTCCTAAAACTTCCCATTGTTGGTTTTATAAATAGTGTAATTTTAATCATCAACAATTTTTTGGCATGCCTGGTGGGACACCATCTTGAAGTTTCTTTCAAGACCGTATGAACCAGAGAGCTACAAGGAGTCAGAGTTGTGGACCAGTGACAAGATCTCAATTTAATGTAAATCCAAGTATTCTTTTTCCACCTTTGATAACTAGTCCAAGACAAAGAGTCAATTAGTTTATACCAATACCAAGAGTACATATGGGACCTCCTATACCCCCAAGGAATTATGCAAGTTGGAACACTGGCAGTCCTTTGATCCTACCAATACCACTAGCCACTTGGGACCCTATTCCAGTAAATGCCTTGAAAGCTCTACCCAAACTCAGTGGGCAAGATTTTAAAACACCTAAAGAACATCTACAAGATGTGTCTGATGTTTATGCTATACATGTGGTCAAACAGTAGAATGGGGCTATAAGATTGTTAGTAGCTTCTTTTAAAGGAAAGGCTCTAGAATGGTACCAATCCTTGACTCCAAATACAATATCTACATGGGATCAACTTGGAGATCTTTTCTTTGAAAGGTTTGAAGAAAAGGGTGATAAATCTTCTCTGTTGAAATAATTGATTACTATAAAAAGGGCACCACAAGAAGCAATGACTGACTTCAATTTAAGATTTCAAAGGACTTGGGAAAGAATCCCTGCTACAGTAAGATAATTACCAGGTATATCTATAGTGTTTTATCTTAAGGTTTTGAATTTAGATATATCTATCATGATTCAGTCACTTGGAGGTCAGACTCTACTAGAGGCTTATGACTATGCAATCAGAGGTGAAAATAATTTAATAGATGTTAGAAATTTGCCCCTAAGGCCTCCCATGCCCATGTTTCCAGAGATTACCCATTGCCTCAAGAAGCCCCTAATTCCATAGCCCCACCTGTGTCTATGTATAAATATCCTCAACCACCTACTAAATAACTTGTCCCTTCCCATTCATCTAAGATGGATGATATCAAGAACATCTTAAGGACATTTTCTAATGAGTTAATGAACATAAAGAGACAACAAAATCCTTACCTTAGACCCCAATATCAAGGCTATCAAGGAAATAGATTTCCATCACAGCCAAACCAATATCAGGGTCCTCAAAGGCAAAATAATCCTCAGCTAGCAAACCAATTAGTTGTAGTCCCTACACCCTCACAAACTGTTCCCCAAAATCCAAATAGGGAGATTGTTCAAGGGAAGAATAATTGTGTGGATGGCACCAATGCTTGGTGTTTCCTTGTAATAAGGCTCATACACCTAGAGATTGTCCCATGGGTAATCTAAAATAAAAGGTATCAGAGCAAAGAAGAATGGATGGACAATTTGTAAGTACTTTTGATATACAAACTTACCAGTATCTTGGTATGCAAAATTCAGTCTTGATGGATCAAATGCAAGGGATGTCTTTACAAAAAGAAGAATAAATAGCCCCTAAACATGCTTTGTTTTCATGGGTTGAAGATGAAGAGTTATTATTCTTGAATAAAGCTTCTACTTCCAAGAAACTAGTGGTGCAATCAGACTACTATACCAAATCAAAGAGAAGGATGATGGAATAGCCTAAAGTCATAAATAATGAAGTTATGGGACCTCCTCCATTTCAAAGTCATCAAAACATAGCTGCTAGACAAGAAGTTCCTTAGCCAGTGCAGAACCAAGTAGTTCTTGGACAAGTTCAAGAAAAAACAAGGTACTCTTACTTTCCAAGAACCCAAACAATAGGACCAGTGAATGTGGTAGATCAGTTGAAGATAACCCTAGCACATGTGTCAATATGAGACATATTAGCTATTCCTAAGCAAAAGACATTGTTACAAGAAGGTCTGTAAGGTCAAGCAGTGTCTAAACATACTAGAACCAAAGAAGGACCTGCTAATAAAGAAAAGCTCAAGGACATAGTTCTTCTGAAGACAATAGCCCTAGTGAATAATGCACCAGAGGTAGGCAAATCCAAACTAGAAACCTTCTATTTGACTTTGATATTTGGCAAGAAACTATTGCATAATTCAATGATAGACTCAAGGGCTAGTGCCACTGTAATGCCTAAGCGAATAGTTGATGCTTTAAAAATAAATTATGAACCACTTACTAGAGGATTTATGCAGTTGGATGGCAAATCAATGCAAACAATAGGAAGAATTAAACAACTCCCATTGCAATTGTATACTTTCCCCAACATAATTATCAATCAAGATGTAGTAGTCATAGATATACCCCCTATATTTGGTTTATGTTTATCCAGAGACTTTACAGCCAAGATAGGAGGATATATGTCACTTGATTGGTCTCATCTCATCCTAAAAACCAAATATGGTTCAAAGATGAAGATATTATCTGAGCCACTATACAAGGATCACATCGCCAATGAACCAACCTCAAAATTAGAGGTAGCTCATGCTATGTTGAATAAGGAAGAAAGGTTTTTTATTGAGGAGTTAGGTGACTAGTCTGAACATAATCAAGAAGAGGAAAATAATCATCTGTTAGCTATGATGCAAAGTGACCCATATGGAAATTATGATTCCACTGGTCTGGGCACTTATGTCATATTTGATAAAGATCATAAAATCCCAAATGTTTTAAAGCAAGAAACGCCAAAAGATACCTCTTCTATCAATCCTCAAGTCTTTCAACATAAATTCCAAATTCCAAGTTAGAAGTCATAAGCTTATGCCTTAATCTATGATGAGGAAGAGATAATTTCTGACTTTCTTCTCACTTTGCAAGACAATATGGAGGAGCATGGACACTTCCTTGATCATGATTTGAATGACTTGTTTGAAGTCATTGGGGTAGGTTATACTATTCTTCAAAGAGGCTGTGAGCTAGTTGCGGATGGACAAGACAGTATTGAGACTCAAATAAATATGCAAAATTACCGCAAGCTTTCAGACTTATCCTTTCAAGAGGTTGATGAATTTTAAGATGATATTTTTAAAGTCATTAAGGAGGATGATCATATAATGGAACCTGAGTTTGAGGAAAAAGGAGATAAGCTAATAAATGATATATATCAAATAGCTTATGTTGATGAGCAAATAGCCATTGATTTCTTGATGAGAAATGCCAGTATCAAGATTCAGCATTTGATAAGCTTTTAAGAACAAGAAGAGTATGTGTATTTTGAAAGCATGTTTGACTCTGATTCATTCGAATGCAGGTCAATCAAGGTGGCATGCAAGAAGAGCAAGTCACCAAAGCTTCATCCCATTTAACCACTTGTCTAACAAAATAAGTTGTCTCACCCTGAAAGAGACTTTAGAAATTCTTCTTTTGATCTAGGAGGGAGGCAAAGATACCAAGTTAATGTATTATAGTTAGATAGTTTCCTTTTCCTAGTTGCTTTGTTTTCCTATTTTTCTTTCTTGCTCTTTATTTTAAATAAGTTTTCTTTTGAACATGTAGCCACAGCTTAGATCCTTTTTCAAAATTTTCAAAACTCTTGACACATTAAATATCTCCCAAATCTTTAAATTCCCCAAGGTAACTTGCGTAGCCACCTTCATGACGTGTCTAACTCATTGTCCCATGAAGATTTAGTAAGATTTTCTAATGGTTATCTAGGTTTAATGCCATTTTGAGACTTGATGGGTCAATAAATACCTCATAACAAGAGTTAAAGTTTATAGTCTCTCAAACATTCTTGCATCTGCTAGAAAACCCTTGCTACTTGCATTTTCAGCTCATAGCAAACATGTTTAAGTGAAAGTGCTTCCTTATTGCAAAAGATTCATACCTATTACCACAATTCACTATTTTCAAGAATAGATATAGATATGGAGGGAGCACAATCTTCACAACAAGGGTCTGGGATTTACGAATCCATTGACAAGTTTATTACAAGCAAATCATATGCTTCAGCCCCTACACAACCATTAAAGACCTATCCGCAAACTAAAGTCCCTGAAGTTGGTCATTTAAATGACCCAACAAAGGTGAAACATTGTGCAGACAAAATCATGGACCCAATTCTTCAAAGAATAGTAGTAAAACTCTTAGACAAGGGGCACATCAAAGATGTCTTCAGAGGGCCAAGGTTGGACAGTACGAGACATTCATAATGAGGATATGGACTTCCCAACTTGCACAATTCATTGTTCCAGGTGTGCATTCATGCCCTAACTTGGTTGAAATATGTGCCAGATTATTTCATGCACCTTCAAATACCATACAACAACATCCATTCATAGTGAAAATTACACCAAAGGCTATCAAAGACATGTTGGCCCTATACCACAACAAGACAGCCACATTTCCCACCATTACCAAGATGCAAAAAATGTGGGCAAATGTCAATACTCAATTGAGGTTTCTAAAATCAGAATTGAAATTAGGCAATGATGATACCACTGTGCCAACACTGCCTACAACAAGTACACAAACCAGTCAAGATGCACTCTCCATGATGGCTTTCATTTTTAGAATGAAAGATGATATAACTATCTATGAAGAACAAATGGCCATCCTCTTCAAATTGAAAACTGTTGACAAGACTTAGGAGTATCAGCTTGATTTCTTTAAAGAAATTACATATTCAATGGTTAAACAACTCACCTAGTTCAGATGTAAAGGAGTTTTCAGGTATTCCTCTTATCTGTTTCACCTTATGTTGTATCAAAATTCTGGCATCTTTTCCCAACACATGCATCTAAACATGTATGACCCAAGCTTCAGTCTACATAAGACCACTCTTGTGTCTGCATGGACACATGTCTTGTCCAAAACTAGTGACCCATAAGAATTTTGGGAACTTTTTGTTGCCCCTACTTTTTGTCATCTGAGCCCAGAACTAGTTGTAAATAGACTGTTTCCAAGTGTCTCAAACCTTATGACCAATTTCCCTATTCCTTGTGATTACTTTTTTGGATCCCATCATACTATTATTATAGTCCATGGTTTTAGTGGGGAACCAATGTTGCTACCTAAGATTTTGAACCTTAGGTTAGCATTTTTAGAGGTCACTAGGCAGGTGTTTATGGTAGATAATGAATATGGCTCTGGAAAGAAAAAGAAGAAAATGTATGATGTTCCATGGGTAACAAATAACATGGCCCTAGAGGTCAGAGATGCTGAGATTGTGTTGCTAAGAAAGCTAGCCTTCTTGGGTTTCTTTCTAATTGAAGATAAATGGGTATATGACCCAAATGGTTATATAACTTCATGGATCAAGACTAATAGGGTTGTTGCCAGAATTGTGTATGAGGGCCATCCCTTTTGGGAAAACAAGAAAAATCCTAGGGAGGATATTCTTGAGTTTTATGTTGAATTAACAGATTTGCCCCTTCAAAAAGATAGACCAAGGGAAACTTTTTATGTTAAGAAAAGGTATTTTGACCCTAAAATTAGAATGACTTCTAGTTTAAGAAGAGCATTAAAGAATAAAGATTGAAACACTAAAAAAATAGAAGCCTATTGGAAATATAGGTAAGAGATTTGTGAGACAACTCACTCTTTTGGAAATGTGGATTTAAATGAGAAATGGGAGGAACTCTAGGATGAATTTCATCTGTCTCATATGTCTAGCCTTGATACAAGCAATTTACAGACACAGGGTGGAGAGCCAGAAGCCAGAGCAGAATCTAGTCAAACATCATAGGCCCTAGTGCAAACTTTAGCGGTAGTCACTGTAATTGTTTGGCCCCAATCTCTTAGTACCATTGAAAAACAAAAGAGTGTGGTATCTTTTGAGAATCCACCAAAAGCTTCTCTATCAGTGTTAGTCCTTGAGGTTCCCAGTTCTACACAAGCACCACTAGCAGCAGTGGTAAATGTTGAAGAGAATGGAGCACAGCTAGAAGAAGAGACACCAAGGAAACATAAGAGGCTGAGGTTCCAACTTGATTCAGAGGAGAGGGTAGAACCCTCACAACACCAACCATAGAGTACCTTAGTTTCTCATCAGGTAAGTGTTGTTTCTTCTTCTTCTTCTCAATCTCTCTCTTCTCCTTTAGGAGTGATGATTCCATCTGGCCAAATGACATCCTTTGCCACCTCTGTTGTGCCCATTTCTCATTTTTCCCTGTCTATTCATACTCAGGCCATATCATTGCCTCATTTTTCCCCCTCTATCCCCAAGAAAGTACCTCCTCATATTTCCCCTAGCCAACATATGGCTATTCCATATGGCTTACCACAAGGTTATCCTTTTGCATGTGGGCACATTGCCTCTCCTTCTACCTTCCAAACTCAAGCAAATGCTGCTAGGAAGGCAAGGGAAGCCCAAATGGAGAAAAAGATGATCAAAGATAATAAAGCCCTAGCTACACCACATCTAAGGTCACAATTTGACCCAATTTAGTAGCAACAAATGATGACCCATTTGTCATCGAATATAGTCAAGCCAAATGAGCAGATGCAGCCTAAATATTACACAATGAATGTAGTGGCTATAGACATGGCCCTTTTCGAACCACAAGATAGGGTCGAGATGTTAAATGAATCTACTTCTGTAGTAGCTGAATATTATTTAAAAACATCAAAGAAGCTACAGAAGATGGAGGCTGCTCTAGCCAAAGGGAAGACAAACTGTAGCAGTTTGACTACAAAAATCAATACTAAGAATATTGAAATAGAGAGTCTTAATAAATAGTTGCAAAATATTGTTTCTCTTTAGACTCACCAGGCTATCCAAGCCCAAAATGATTCTTTGAAAGCAGGGCTAATGTAGGTGAAGGATGCAGTGACAACCTTAAGGTGGGAAAACGTAGCATTTCAAGAAAAGTGTGAGCAAAGCCTGCTACAAGTTACTCAACTTCAACAGAAGCTGTTGAATGAGTAGAACAATACCACTGCTATACAAGCCCAACATCAAGCCAAGTGATAAAGGATAGAACAATAGACACTTGAGTTGGCCATTAGGCCAAAGAATGTAAGGGTGTTGAATCTGGTGAAGGAGCTTTATGAATCAATATGGAAAAGAATCTCTCAGGAGATTATTCAACTCAGACCTTCTCTAACCTTTCTACTAAATGCACAGAAATTGTGTGAAAAGGTGGAGGCATCAGTAAAAGACACTATGTCTACTATCTCTGTGAGAGTGTTTGACTCTCAAATGCTGTTGCAAAAGCTATATGATGCAACTGATGGAACATTGTCAGTAGTAGGGATTAATGATAGAATGATCACTGCTAAAAGAGTGAATGAAGTTCTCAATTGCAACTCCATAGCAATAAATTATAGAGAGCTTCTAGATGTGATTAAAGAAGATATCAAAGACATGAAACAACACATCAAAGATCTGGTGTAATTAGGTCTTCCTTCCCCTTTTCCTAATAACAACATTGTGTTGATGATTGATGAAATTAAACCTTTGTTCTTAGCTAGATAGAATGATTAGGTAGTTTTTTAGGGTTTAAGGGATGATTCATTAGTTCCTGAAGTAGAAGCTATTTTGATTCCTATTTCCTAGCTTGAATTTAAATTGAAGGCTACAGTTCATATTTTTTAGAATTTTTCACACAAGGATATCATAAATCTTGATTTAGCCTTCCATGAATTGCAAAATAAGTAGGGGTTATCTAACGATGAGTGGTCTACTTATCAGATAGCTTTACTAAAGTTGTGATTTTTTTCACATTTGATCATGTGGGAGATTGTGGATTTTTATTTTTGAGTAGGCTCAAAAGTCCTCAGGGTCGCCAAGAACTGTAGAGTAAAAAACTCTACATTTTTCATTTTCTAAATTTCAGTTATGCACTCCAAGTTTTTTCCCTATGCTTATGCACTCCAAGTTTTGTCCCTACACACTTTGGTTTAAGACAGTGAAGTTTTTTGACTCAGAGCGCAGGCTCAAATTTCTTTTCACCTAAATTTTGTCTAAGTGTCAAAATCATGTGGAAGCTACCAAGTGTCATCAGTTGAGGCACATTTCATAATTTCTATAAGTTGGTTGAAACATGCCATGTGTCCCATAGTAACTCAGTGGAGTGTAACAAGTGTCGACATCCATGTCTCATGTTTCTTATACATTTTGAAAGCTTATTTTCAATAAGCTTTTATTAGGATCAAGTGGAAGGTGCCAAGTGGCAACTGTGAAAGGTTTTAATATGCTTTTCTAAAAGCAATGGAAGATGCCATTTATCCCTAGCTGAAGAAAGTAGAAGCCATCATGTGTCAACATCTGAAATATCTTCATTTTATTTCATTGATAAGTAAAGACTGTGGTGGGTCCTAGGTTTTGTTTTTGAAGCAAGCAGAAGCCACCAAGCATTGTCGTCTGTGAAATGAGGCTTGAATGTTTCTATAGTATAGATAGAGTGACATGGAGACCAACAAGTGTCACCTTTCGCAAGTTTCTCAAAAGGTAACTAAGAGCCCACAGAGACCACCATGTGTCTTTGTTAAAGATGCACAGAAAGAGCCACCTGTCCCATTCTCCTTTTGAAGTTTCTCAAGCGAGAAGTGTTGTGGGTCCCATTTTATATAAGTGGTTAAAGTTTCAAAGAAGTAGAGGATGACAGATGTCAAATATGGAATAACCCTAATACAAAGACACAATAAAGAGTTAATGCAGTGGAAAGTGCCGTGTGTTTTCGATAAGTGCCGCAAAAGCTACCAAGTGTTATTTTTTGGTGCCTCTTAAATAATGAGAAAGTTTTCAAGTAGAGTAAGGGAATTAACCAAGTGTCCTCTCCCATTTGATAGTGGGAAGAATCATGTGTATCTATTTCAGTGAATGAACTTGGAGGAAGATAGAACATTTTAGATCCAATAAATATCTTATGTTAGACACTTCTAGTTCAGTTAGAGTTCAATTAGGCCATTGGATTGGGAACGTGTAGCCAATCTAGAGCTAATCCAATGCTATAAATAGGGGTGCAGAGAACACCATTAGGGAAGGAGAGGGAGAATTTTCTATGAGAAATTGTTATCAAAAGTTTTAGACTTTTAGTTGTGACTAGTAATATCATTTGCCTTTGTTCTATTTTCTTGAGTTAGAAAGTTTGTATAACTGTGCATGTTTATGTGCCTTTTACGTAACTAGAAAATTAATGAGAATATTGAATTATGTGCCTTTTTTGATATTCTCTGTGTTATTGCAAAATCATCTAAGGTGTGAGCGTTTGATTTTATCTATTTCCATCTTTTACATTGAGCATGCCTTATTTTCTCTTTAATGTAATTAAATCCTAAAGATAGATTCATTGTGCTTTGAGAATTAAGGGTCGAATTAAATTTAGGCACATTGCCATAGTTAGATTTTCTTTCATTGCATTTGTGTTTTTTTTAATTCATATCTTTTTTCCCAAAATAATTTTGAGATAAAGAAGAGCTACCTTCTTTAAAATCTGGGGGTTGTTTCAGGTTGCAAGTCCCACATTCCTAAAACTTCCCATTGTTGGTGTTAGAAATAGTGCAATTTTAAACATCAACATAGCTTAAAAGGTAAACTTCAATCAATTAACCACTTCATTTCTTAGTTATCAGATCATTTCCAACCCTTTCACCATCTCCTCAAAAAGGATGTCTCCTTCCAATGGAATATAGATTTCTAGGAAGCTTTTGATGCACTTAAACAATACCTCCTTTTCCCACCGGTTCTTATTCCACCTAAATAAAATTAGCCTTTCTACCTATACATCTTTGCAATAGACCATTCTCTAGGTGTTATGATTACACATCGAGATGACCAACGTCAAGAGTAGGCAGTTCACTACATAAGTTGCACACATATTGATTATGAAACTTGATATACCCACACTAAAAAACTTTACCTTGCCTTGGTCTTTTCCACCTCCAAGCTTTGCCATTATCTCCTAAATCACAAAACCTATGTGGTCACCCATTTTGATTTTCTTAAATACATACATTTCAAACCATATCACAACCAATGTGTAGCTTGGTGGCTCATGCTTCTTATTGAATTTGACTTAGAGTTCATTCAACAAAATTCTATTAAAGGGCCAAAAATCATTGACCAGTTAGTTGTTACCCCTTTACCTGAAAATCAACATTCAAACCTTGAATTACCTGATGAATCTATTACAACACTCTCCACCAATGAAATATCTTATCAAATGATGATGTTCTTTGATAGATATAAATGCCAACATGGTGGGGGTATTCCTCTAGATGGCGAGCCTATGCCTTTGTCATTTAAACTAGATTTTGAATACACTAACAATATGGGTAAATATGAGGCTTTAATTCTAGGAATTCAAATAGCTCTCTTCTTGGGTATCAAATACATAACCATTTTTGGTGATTCTCAGCTAGTGGTTAACCAAGTTAATGGTTCCTACCTATGCAAAAACAAAATTATGCAACAATATAAACATCATGTAGATACAATCTTGGGATCATTTGACTCGTATCTCTTTAAAAAAATTTCCTCGATCTATAAACAAGTTTGTGGACATGATGGCTTCAGTTGCTTCACACATACCCTCTTCATCCTCCTCTTCAAGAATTTATGTCATTGTGCATCACTTAATATTACCCTCATATGTCTCAACTAACATCCTCTTTATCATAAATGTCATAATGAACCCACAAGACTTATGGTGCAAACAACTCATGGATTATCTTTCCTTCTCTATTACCCCTTCTGATCTCTCCAATAATGAGAAATGGCCCTTCATAAAATGTGCCACTCATTACACTATACTAGGGGGACTTCTCTACAAGTGAGGTTTTGATGGTCTTCTCCTTAGATGCCTCACTAGTACTAAGACTCCCTTCACTATTAAGGAAGTCCATGATGGGATTTGTGGTGGGCATTTCAATGGTCACACAATTTCTAAACGTATCCTTTGACTTGGCTATTATTGGCCCACACTTCATCAAGATTGTGTTGATTACATTTGGCATTGCATCAAGCATCAACAACATGCTAACCTCCTTCACATTCCTAGTCATGCATTATAAGTCACCAAAGACTTTTTTCCCTTCTCCCAATGGGGCTTAGATATAATAGGAGAGATTAACCCTCACTCATATCTTTGTCATCATTCTATCATTACTAACATTAAATACTTCTCCAAGTGGGTGAAGGCCATCCCTTTCATCTCCATTAAAACTACCAAAATTATTGACTTCATTAACCATTACATCATCTATCATTTTGGTGTCCCTCATAATATTATAACAGATAGAGACAAATCCTTAAAAAATAAGACTATTCAAATTCTTTATGATACATTTGGAATCAAATTAAGATTCTCATCACCATACTATCCACAACCTAATGGATAGGTAGAAGCTTCTAACAAAACATTGACCAAAATTCTCATGAAGTTAGTTAATGATACGAGCAAGTATTGGCATGTACACATTCTTTTTTTATTTATGGGCTTACCACAATAGCATTCAAACCCCTATGGGTGCTACACTTTTTTCATTGGTATATGGGGTGGAGGCTATTTTGCCTCTTAAGGTCTAGATTCCTTCTCTTCACATTTCTCTATAAGACATATTAATGATGACTTTTGCCAAAAACATTTGGCTCAACTTGAATTTCTTAATGAGTGTTGTCTCATAGCCCTCAACCACCTCCAAATCTATCAAGAGCGTATCAAACATGCTTATAACAAAAATCTCAAAGAGAAAGATTTCAATATAGGAAATCTCATCTTAAAATAAAATCAACATGTGACAAACATGGAGAAAAGCAAACAAGGTAAGTTTGCTCATCATTGGCTTAAACCTTATATCATTACACATAAGTATGGCTCGAGAACTTATCACGTGTCTTCTCTTAAGGGAATGCCAAAACTTGAGCCTTTAAATGCCTTACACCTATGACCATTCTTTTGTTAAATGAGTGTCACTTTACTTCATGTTTAATTTAAGTTCATCCCTTGAGCATCTCTATTGCCTTAATTTCCCTTCCTCTTCACCCCTACTCCTATTCACTTAGTTAACTTACATACTGGTATGGTTTTGTCCTAAAAATAGAAAACTCCTGAGCCTCTATAGTCTTGTCCATGACTAAAAGAAAAAAATAAAAAATAAAAAAATGGGATATTTGAAAAAGTTATAAAATATCAAGTCATGCTTTTTAACGTAGACTATTGGTTTGAAGGACAACTACATAACTTCCTTTGCTACGATGAATAGACTTCTCCCTTAAAGGATAGCTATTTAAAATTAAAAATAAATGTTTAGACCACTCCCTTGAAGGATGGCTAAGCCAAGCTTTGTTCTCAAAGGGAAAAACAAATGAAAAAGTCTCCTCATAGATTTCTAAGGCCTTAACCCATACAAAATCCCATTTTAGGCTTCCCGCATTGATCAGCTTACACACAAAAAAAGCTTTAAGTCATGGACTTGCCTATAGTAGCTCTTGGGTCACCCACAAAAGGGGCATATTATCTCTACTTTATAGGTTATGCTACCTAAACATTTTTCATCATTTACACTTTTTCCCCCGCATACTCTTTCAAGGGACTGTGAAGCTCACTTAACATAAGGTAAACATGATGCTTCTCTAACAAACACAATGGTTCAAAAGATATAAGTCATAAAAGAGGCTCATTTTCCTAAGCCTATTTATGTTCTAATTACAATCTTTGTCAATGCATGAGCATTTTTCCTCTTTATTTTCCCATCCACATCACATGTCGATATCTCTATTTGAGATGAAGAAATAATGTCATACCAACAATAACAAAGCCTACTCAATTTATTTTACGCATACACCATCACAAATATGGAAAAGTGTTGAAATAAACTAACATACCCAATCTATTCATTTTAAGCATATACCATCATGAAATATGGAAAAATGCTAAGATAAAACTAATCAACCAACTATGCATATACCATCACATATATGGGAAAGGCTAGTCTAACTCAACTAACATGATTAACATTAACATCAAAATTAACATAGCATAACATAATCATCATCTATATCATCATCATAATCACAATAAACACATCTCAAATGAACACATAACAATAAATGAACATCTCATGTATATATAATATGTGATTAAAGTATATGTTCATCATCTACATCATCATAAGATCATATCTCTCTCTCTCTCAAAATATACATCTCACATCTTCAGCTCATAGCCTGGTATACATATAATAAATATAATCAAAACTAGAAAAATCTGACACTCAAGGTCCTCAAATATCTTCATGTGGTCATGAGGAGGTAGTATCATCACCACTCTCCATCCATCTACGTCAGTGTGAACTAGAAGCTATAGCACATGACATCGACCTCTCCTACTCTCTAAACTTTGAATGTCTCTATATCTATAGGAACTCTATAATCGCCCTCTCATAGTAGGCAATCTCATTTAGGATAGTCAAGTATCTTGCCATAGATATATTATATGGAGGACCCATAACACCTGATGATGGCCTAGCCTATATTGGTCACTATGGTGGTGGATGAGGAGGAGTATACTAGCCTGTTGCTCTTAGACTATCTCTCTCTACTATCATTACAGTCACCTAACCCTATAAAACAATAACCTAGCCCTATAGTGCTGCAACTTGACCCTTTAGAGCCCCAATCTAACCCTACAACATCACCACCTACCTTTGTAAGGCTACAACCTATGCATGGGTTATCTCTCAAGCCTACACTACTACATATTGGGCCTGCACTATTGTATCTTGATCCTATAGCACTACATCCCTCTCTTTAACTAACCCTTGTAAATTAGGTTGTGGTCTTTTGACTTCTACCATCAGAAGTAACCCTACCCACCAAGTTATATAGGTTGTTATGCACCTTGTGTCTCCAACACTTGGCCCTACTAGAAACTCCTCAAAATCTAGCCCATCTATCTCCTGGGGCAATGGTAGGGGTCTCTTTATGTCATCCTTCCTATATCAAAGGAAGGTAAGCAAAATATCCTATAGTAGACCAAACTACCTCCTGACCCATGCCATGGGTACCATCTCCAACTCACTGACCCATCTCCCCCTGAACCATAGTGAGCTTTGCAACCCAACAAGTTGTTGTGCCTACCCTCTAAAAATTGGGGGTGTCAAATATGATCTCCATAAAATATCTATAGGGATCAAGCCCTTGATCATGCACCTATAGTAGGTAATGTCTCACACCATGCCATCCACTTAGGTCTATGCCATGCCTTCTCTCCACCATCTAAAACCAACTCTAAAAATGGCCAAGATAGTGGTAAGTAACCCCAGTGGTCGTGTCACCATGATGTGTTCATATGCCCAATAGTGCAGTAGATGGCCAACACACAAACTATATCACCATCACAGCCTCAAACCCCATAGATCTTTATATAACTATGCTAAAAATATTGAACCCCAAGCAAAAATAGTCTACTAATTAACCATCTATGTAAGCACACCTATCAATGCCATCAAGAATCTACCTCTAGTAATGCATACCTATGATCCTAATCATCATTAAGATGCTTAGATGATGTTAATCCTCATTAGCCATATAGAGTGGCTCATATGCAAAACTCATAAAGTGGTAAGTCACCTCACTAACATGATCTCCATATAATGCAACCATGTGTATATCATGCTCCTCTCTCGAGCATGTGAAAATCTCCTCACCCTGGGGTGGTAGCTATAAAATTCTATATACATCCTCTTGTGTCACTATCAACTCTTTAGTCGGTAGATGGAAGGTGTTGGTGATGTGATCTCACTTCTCAATCAATGTTATCATTAGAGACACATCTCAGGTGACTCAATAGTACCATCACACTTTTCCTAACCCCACAGCCACCATATACTCTCACTCATCTAGAGTGACATCCCTCCTCATGCATGTCAATAGCCTTGATAGATGATCTCATAATGCCAACTCCATCCTCACCTGCATCCATACACACAAACAAATCAAGTCACATACCTTTTAATATACTCTATCACCACCTTTTTCCCTTCTCATTGGGAGAACTACATTGGTTTGAGGCCCTAAACTGGGTTATGTAGGTAGAACTTAGTTGACATAGGGTCTTCTAAGGTTAACTCAGCTATATACCCACCTTACTAGCTATCTTAGGCTTCATACCTCTCTCTCTCTCTACCCTAGACTTCACTACCTTTCTCTCTCTACCCTAGGATTCACTTCCTTTCACTCTCTATCCTAGGCCTACTTGCCTATCACAACTCTAGGCCTCATGACCTCTATTCCTAACTCTTGACACTATGACCTATCTTTTAATCCCTAGACCTCTCAACCTATTTATATCTTTTTCCTAGGCTCTGGGAGAACTACATTAGTGTGAGGCCCTAAATTGGGCTATGTAGGTAGCACTCAGTCAACATGAGGTCTTTTAAGGCTAGTTCAACCATTAGGCTAGTTAATTACTTCCACTTGAGATCAAAACTCACCCTTTCTCCTATTTTTCTACTTTTTTATAGTCACCAATATCAGCATTAATGCCAATGTCATCACTTTATTATCCTAAGTATTGGCTGACATCAGTAGGCAACTACTAACCTCAATGTTATATCAATCAATGTTGATGGACCTTGTTAACATCAGTGATTGGTTTATCCCTAGGGCCAAACGACACAAACCTAAACATATCCATTTCACCTAAAAACCTACCCACACAACCCCCTAACTTATCTTACAACTACCCTACCCTATTTTCTACCCCTCCACTAATGTTTTCTAAACCCCTACCTTTCAATTGGCCTAAAAATTATAAATACTAAAATTAAACTTCAAACCAACTATTAGAGTCTCTTACTTCATCTCTCTATCTCTTCTTGGCTAGTACCACTGACTCCTATGTTTGTGCACCCCCTGTTGGGTCCCCTCTTTGTGCTACCATCTCAAATCACTCTCAAGCTCTATTTCTTCTCTCCAATCATAAAGTTCCAAATGAGTTTGGTTGGTCACCAAACCCCCTTTTGTTAGGTTTGATTGGCTATTGACATTAGTATTCTTCACCCAATCTATTAATGTTAGTTCTTACACCTACTAACATTAGCAACATTTCCCTAAGTTCACCAATGTCAGCACTTTCTATTACTGATATTAGTAAATGTAATTAACATTGGCACCATTCCTATAATATTTTTCCCCACCAAGTAAACCCAACTTTTTAAAATCTACCCATACAATAGGGCAACTGGAGATCACATATATCTCCCCCAACTATGACAAATGCCATTAGAGATCACTTATATCTCCACCCATGATGACTTTTCTTAGAGATCATGAATATCTCCTCACTCATTAACCCTTTTACACCAATCTTGCATTGATTGTCCTGACCACTTATACTATTTTGCTATATTTGGCCATTATGCACATGCATGTATATTAGGTGTTGTGGATGGTAACCAATCTCATCCTATCACCTTCAAACATTTTGTGTTTTCTAGGGGCACTTTCTATCTTAAATACCTAGGACACATTGACCATTGGAGTTATAACTTTAATTATTTTAACCTATCAGCTATCATTTATAAGTTGTGTTTTGGTTACTTCTATCTGAGTCCTCCTTAACCTTGCCTATTCTTGACTTTGTTGATTATAACTCATTATAGTATATGCATATAGAGTGATACTCAATTATCCATCATTTACCTAATAAACCTTTTTATCAAACTGGTACTCGATTCTAGTTTTTCCTCCATCGATTCCTATTTTGAGGGGGGATACCTCATCCAATACTTAAAGTATCTAACTCTTGTTTTTTTCTTACAACATGTCAGTATAAATTATAAGACAAAAAGGGGAAAATTTAGACACCAAAATTATGTCACACACATGTGTGTAACTTCCTGTGTTGAAACCCCCCTTAAGCTCATTTCAATAGTAACAATTAATCTCCCTAACCCATACTTTTACCCTTCACACATTTAATTAATTTAAAATACTTAATTAAGTTAATTAGAAAACCCCTTTTACCACCTTATCTAGCCACCTCACCCTATGACTAATTCCCACTAGATGAGTCATCTCAAGACCTAGTCACCTCATCCTAACTACCCAAGACTTATTCCCACTCCCAAACTAAATTCCTAATCAACTACCTCCTTCTTAACCCCTTATTTTTTCTAATTTATAATGAGTGTCACACTTAGCACAAACAAAAATATAAAATAGGCTAGATATAGTAAGGTTTACCTATTCTAGGGCTACCGACATCAGCAATATAAGCCAAAGTCTAACCTAAAGTTTAGGTCAACATAAGAAAACAAAATTCATTCTTACTCACATTCAAGCTTTGAGAATTCTATTTTTGACATCCTAGTTTACATCCATCTTGCGTAAGTCAATCATGATCAGCAACTGAGATCTTAAGGACCAATGACACCCACTTGTTCTCTCTATTTAGACATTTAGGTTTGGATTCCTTATTAGGGATCATCAATCTAGCATATATTTTTCAATAAACATATCTATGTACATCACTTATCATGTAGGTCATTTAAACATCTACTCTACTATTTCTTTATATCTACTCTACATTGCTTTACACACTTTTGATTGAACTCCCTTGAGGGAGTTACAAAACTTCCTCATTTGCTTCCCCTTAACCTAACATATCAAACCTCTTCAAAACCTACCCAAGCCATAATCTCTCTCTTAAAACTCTCCCAACCTCCTAGACCTAATCCAAACCATTTCCCAAACCTAAAAAATCCTTCTACAAAGCTCCTTGATAATTATTTCCCCTATCGACCTTGACAGCCTAACTGACATCGATCACCTCACTACTGGCCTCAGTAGTATAACTGATATTGGTCACTACCCCGCTAATGTCAGTGATTATGGATTCCCTAGCCTCTTCAAAACCTACCTAGATAACTTCTAAAATATAAATAGGGTACATCACATGCACCCTATTACTCTCTACTGCATACAAGTTATTAATAACAATAATCTTATCTCTCTTTCACTCTCTTTTTAACTCTCTTTCAGTTATTTACTATTCCTTTGTCTCTTAAAATTGGACTATCATTTCTAAAAAAGTTTCACACTTCCTAAAACAAGCATGTAGTTTGGCATCCCACTCATTTAACCTCTAACAAACATCTTGTGGTAGTGTTTTCTTACTTGCAAGTAGTCCTCCCCAACCAAAGTGGAGTGATCACAATGTCTAGATATGGCATGCAAGCTAAATCTAAGTTCATTCTAATCACTTATCCCCATCCTTCTTTTTGTTTTCCTTTATACTTAAAATAGACAAAATTTAGTGAAACACCATGCTATGGCATCCTTATATTAGGTAAGGAGTTAATTAGCTTTTTTGTTTTCTATGTTTGTACAAGATTTTCCAATATTTACTAGCTAGGGTTGATCTTGGAGGTGAAGGTCAACAACATTATAATCCTTCCCACTTACCTTGGGAACTTTGGAAACCTCAACCAATTTATCGTGATCAAATAGTCTCTCTAGAGCAATCATTCCTTTGGGGATTTTTTTGTCATTCAGTTGAATGACTTTACAACTAAAATTGTTCTCCTCAGATGCATTTTCATTAACCTCATCAATAATATGGGCATAAAATTCCCCAAAATTGGTTATGAAATCCAATATCTATTGATAATCATTGAAAACTTGAAAATGGTTAACATTATCAGGCACTAAAGGACAAGGGATCAACTCAATGCTAAAATTAGAGAAATCTTGGTTGGGTATGAGGTTGGATGAAATAGATGTGAACTCATCAGTAGCTTGATTTTCCTCTCTTAGGATGGAGGTGATTCCAAAATCATCAAAGGACTCAATTATATCCTAAACCCTAAATTTATATCTCTTAATATATGAGAGATTAAATTGTTATTTGCTCCTTACTTGATTGATCACTAGTTCTGAATCCCCATAAACTAGTAGTTCTTTAACCGTATTCTTTATAAAAAATTATAGACATAAGATAAAGGCTTTATACTCAGCAAGTTTTTTAGTGTAAGGGAATTGGAGTCTATAATAAGCATGTTACCTTTTGTTAATAGGGTCAGTCAAGACAACACCAACACCTGATCCAAATTTGTACCTAGCACCATCAAAATATAACTTTAATAATCTAGGAGTAACCTCAACATTCTTAGGACCACATACCTTATCAGTCTCTAGGGTGAAAACTCTTAATTTAGAGTCAATTATGTTGACCCTCTCATTCATAACATTGTCTTCTATTATCATATGCTTCATCTTTAGCTCCCTTTCAACTCTAATTTGATTAGGAACTCCCTTCCAACATAGCCATAAATGTGAACAATCAGTGGACATATATCCATTTAAATATTTAGTCCATTCCCTACTTAAAAATATTCCATAAATATCAGGTATATCAATAAATTGAATATCAATGACTTACTACATTCTAGGTTCAGAATCTAGTTGCATATGAACATTTAAGAGTTCCCCAATTACCTTGACCCTTAATTTGTCTAATTGGATGATAACCTTATCAGAGTTGATAGGTGTCAAGCCAATTTATTTGCATATACCTATAGACATGATATTTGTAGAAGCACTTGAGTCTAACAAGTAATTATGTAAGTTCTTACCAAACATCCTAACAATGAGCAAGAAAGGGGGAGATTCAGCTTTAGCTTTATGCATAGTCACATTAGCATGACCATCCTTGGGTGGCTTGTTGGAATTAAATGATTCCAATAACAAGTCCCTTTTTTCTACAATATGTGTTAATCCATGTAAAGTGATGTTAGATTTTATCTTCTTCATATCCTCAACTATGTTATATCAAATTTTAGAAGAGCTAGAAATTTCAATGCTAGGCTTGGGAATACTCGCTTTGGGGGGTTCAGGATTGTTGAATAAGTTTTTGAAGGATTTCAAAAGTTGTTTAGAGGTGAGATAGTCAAGGGATGCCTCTTATCTCTATTCTTCAAGGGATAGGTCTTTTTCAAGAATTGTTGAAAATCTTGAACCTCTTCAGGGATCTCATCAAGTTCATTTTCCTCTTGAAAGGAGAAATCAAAGGTCTCTACCATGAAGGCTTGATTAGATGGTTTTGATCCAAAATCACCTACACCATTATCTTTGTTAGGAACCACTTAAAATGTATCTAATTCTTGGAGTGACTCAAAATCCTTGCAAAATTCAATACAGTCAATTTCCCCATGTTTAGTTTGGAAATGCACTCTACACTAATTATGTAATGCAATATCAATGAGGTTAATGTCCATGGTCTTATTTTTAAGAGGTGTGTCATTATTCCTATTATTATGAAATCTATCATTTTAAAATATGTTTCCTGACCTATTATACCTTTGAAATGAGAAGTTCCTACCTAAGCTTTCAGCAGTATTTCCAACTTATTTTTGCAACTAAAAGAAATCAGTGCTTAATGTTTGGACCATTTTTAAGATAGATTCATTCTCACTTTTAGGGGTCTTATAATTGTGTACCTCATTATTTTTAGCACTATAAAATGGTACTAATACTCTTTGATCACCTATGTTGAATCCATTAGTGGTAGGATGACTCAAGATTCCTAGGTTTTGATTTGGGTTAGCATGATTTAAAGGCAACTAAGTGAGGTTTGGGAGTTGGTTCATAACTGGGATATTTTGGTTGTTATTAGGGAACAAGTTCATCACAGGCATGTGTGAGTTAATGTTTGGCATAGAGTATGCCATTTGTCCTTGGGGTTATATCTGATCATTGATGGCCATTACCTCAGAATAGGCCCTAACTAATGAAGCAATATCTGGCATTAATCTCTTCAAAAACATAGAGGTCATGATATCTACTACATCTTTGTATATTTCCAAGGCTAAAACATCATCAAGTTTGTATGGTTCTATGGTCTTCCTAAACATTTTTTAAAATCTAGCATTAAAGGACTTGATAGGCTCACTTTCATCCCTTATAATGGTTGTGAACTAATGGTAAATGACAAAAGGACTGACAATTTTACCAAATTGATCTATAAACACATTATTGAAATCATCCCATCTAGTAATGTAATTATCAGGCAAGTTCAAAAACTATTCATAATAAGCATCCTTAAAAATGAAGGGGAACAACTTGTAGGCCACATCTTCATGCACAACATTAAGAAATCTTAAAGAAACTTTAAAGTAATTTATATGTTCCTTAATAGTTATTAAACCTATAGGACTAAATGTGGGAAAATACTTCTTAGGATTATGTGGGAGGTCATGTATCATGCTTGGTGCATTGATTGAAGATTCCCCTAGCTAAGCCATATTGGGATGGAGGTTGAAGGCAAAGGTGCCTTGGGGTAAATTTGGGAGAGACTTGGATCTCCTAGGCCCACCTTTGTCATGCCTGGTCTTTCTATGAACCTCAAGTTCAAGTAAAGGCTCCTTAGTTTTTGAATGTGATCTTGTTCTAATCCTAGGTAATCCCAGCTTAAAATTTGAAGATATTATCTGAAATATGATGTACCAAGTTAAATTTTATAAAGAACAAGAGTTAGACTTGCAAATTGAGCTTATTTTGTAAAGATGTATAGAAAACTACAAAAGATGTTGATCTTTGACTAAATTAGCTTAAAGCCGCATTCAATTACGTGGATATGATCTATTTTTATGAGTCTAAGATTAAAAGAGCCTAGATATATGAAAGATACACCTACCTTTGATAAAAATAAGTTGTTATAATTTTAGATAATATGGATATTCAAAGTTTGAACTAAATTTACTAGCAACAAGCCCCAAATTTCAAAGAACTTTAGTCTTTATCTAAAGAAGCACAAAGGTGTGCGTTAAATGGAAAAGATTGATGATATTTATAATTTTTATCAAATATTTCACTCAAAAATACAAATATACACTAATCTTAGACCAAGATATGCTAAGATTAACATAGATTCAAAGAATGGCCTTCCTTCTAGCACCAGCACATCTTCTTCCTATTGATTTAGTGCTTACAAAAAACTTCTCATTTTATAATTTAGAAAATTCAAAGTATGAATTATAGGTTATAGAAATTTGGTTTTTTGTGGTATAATAGTAATAGAGCAAGATGAACTATTCCATAATATTTATAATTTTTGGAGGTTGGGAGCCACCTTGATCCATTCCTTTACGAATTTGTGTTGATTATTAGTGAATTATGCCATAGGATTAAGTTAAAAACTAGTCTAAGTGGGTATTTACAATGAAATTTAAACTAAATTGGTTTGATATAAAAAAGGGGCAAGGAGAAAGGTAAGGCAAAAAAGAAATGGGTGATTACCAACCTCATCTCAAACATCATGACAAAGTATCAATTGAAACCAAGTATGTATTTAACCAATATATAATGCAACATAGCCTAAACTCAAATTCCAATATATATCAGGCAAACTTCAAAGGATAATGTGAAAAGTCACAAGTAAGAATCAGGTCTACTTTAGGGATTTACTATTATAATTAAATAGCATTTGTACATTTGAATATAGAGCAAAAATGAAATGAATCAAAACCTAAGATCTTCCGATTAATCTAGCATATGCACAAATTAGAGACCATGTGATCAAAATTACAACTCAAAATTCTAAGATACCATTTAAATTCAATACCTTAACTAGCAATTGAGAGACTAAATATATTAGTAATCAACACATCAAAATGGAAAATCCTTACAAAATTCTTTGATTGTATTAATTACTTCAAGTGTACAAAATTAGCTCAAAATTTCTCCCTTTATAAATGGTAATACATGCCTTTATAAAAAGACTAGGAAGTATATCGATTAGTTAAAAAATACATGTGTACAAAGATAAGGACAATTTTCCTTACAAGTTCTAGAATACATGTTATTTTTACAATCCTACTAACCTAGAGGCAAATATGTTAAAAAACTAGCATATGAATTTACAATGGACTATTCTATTACAAAATGTTACAAAATAGAATATTATCTAATTTTATGGTGGGGCCTCTACTTTTTGTTGGAGGATGATCATGGCCTTGCTCATCAACTAGCTCAAGATCCATAACAAGCTTCATGATACACTCCTCTTCTTGGTTTGCTAAATCATCAAGTTCTCTATCATTTATAGCCAAGGCATCCTTGATGCTCCTAGCTTTGTTTATTCCTTCTCCAAGATTGAATGTCATGTTTGGGATTTTCCTATTATCTTTCCCATATTTGCCTTGGCTCTTTCCTTGGATCTCTTGAGTCACTAGAATATCCCTATGCTTAAATTCCTCATCACTTATGAGTCTAACGACAGTGGGTTGTGTAGGATTTGCAATCATGGTCCCAATAAGTTGTTTAGTTCTATCAATTATCTCCTTATCATCCTTCAAGAGCCTTTCCACCTTATTATGCTAGGTACTCAGACTCTGAACCTTATCAATCATAATTCCTAGAATTGTACTCAAGTGTCCCGAGCTAATGGTTTTGAATTTTGGGATTTTCTTCTTTTCTTAAATATTAATAAGTTGGGTTATCTTATCCTTTGATGCCTACCATTAGGTGACAAGGCCCTTGGCTAGTTCACTCTACCCTTCTAATGCATTCTTCCTTAGCTTCATTGACTTAAGTGCTTCAAAAATGTCATAAAATGACTCATTAAGAATTTTTCATAGCATTTAGTACTGATAGGATTGCCTATGTTTTCAAGTTTTATTTTTCCTTTTCTAAATTTTGGATCCTTTGTTTCAGTCCCTAGACTCTAGCTTGGCTTGTGTTGACTGTGCTTCTATCAAACTTTCTAAATCTTCTTTATGTATGGTATTTTCACCAAGTTACTGTATTGGAAGAGGGATCAAACCTATAAAAGGTTCCACTTTTTGAAATTTTAACTCCTCCATCCCAGCCATAGTTGTCCTAGTTTTAACCCTTTCTAAGTTAGTTGTTTTAAGATTGAAATGAACAGTTGTGACTAGCTTTTTTAATTTTGGAGGCTATGTGACATCCACACCTGAGCTGCTAAATGCTCTTGGAGCATTCATCCTTTTGTTTTTTGGCCCTTGGATGACCACAATCCATTTTTCCTCTTTTTCTTTCATCAAAGCCTTTATCCAAGGCTTCATGTCATCCTGAAGTCCAATGTCAGCAACTCTGGTCATAGCCCAAGAATGAGAAAGAGAGAGGATCTTCTATAACTTTCTATAGATGAACCAGTCATGAATGATTGGTCCATGAATTAGGAATTCATCACTAAATAGATTTAATTCACTAGTGGGATGAGTGAACATCAATATAGGTCTCTTCCTTGATCCCACAAGGACTAATGCTAGTTTTATTTTCTTCTTTTCTTGAGATGCCACAAGGACAAGCTCCTTTCCTATATATTTTGAGGGATCCTCCTCCCTATCTAAGTCATAATATTTTTTCAAGTTATTTGAGGGCACCCTCAAGTGTATTTTCTATCTCTAAGGCTATCATGTCAATATGTTGAAATGGGGAAGGTGGCCTTTGTGGTAGTGTTGAATGTAATGGCCCTTCCCTAGGTCACTCTTCTAGCCTTCTCAAAATTTCTCCTTTCCTTTGCCTTGATCATCCTTAACTTAATATATTTTTGGGGCTATGGATATTATTGATCTATTTGAAGTTGCGCATGGGAAGTCCTAGATGGCCCAAGTATCAAGTGATACTGTAAAGGATGTATTTACCATGTTTCCCCTTATGGCTTATCATCCTTGGTTAACCTGTGCTTGAGCTTGATGTTGTGGCCTTGGATCCTAGCCAATACTTCTTCATAGTTCTTAGCTCTAATATATATAGTGTCATGGACACCAATTTGATGTACATACTTGAGTTTAATGAGCTTCTTATCCTTCAAATGTTTTCCAACTTTGTTCTTTGGGTCCCACATTTTGAGTTCATATAAATGGAATCCAAATGAATCTCTATGTGTGGTCATGATTTCTACCTATTTCCAATATTTTATTATGGTTTTCCTAATATTCAAGGGGAATGAGTGGAGTATACCTTTCCTCTTCTCCTTGAAAGTATTGCCAATGCCATGGATAAGTTGAGAGGTAATTTCTTTCTCAACAAGCTTATTTAGAACATATATTGGTAGCCTATAGGGTTGGGACATAATTCCTTCTATCTTGATAACTATACAATCAGGGTAATACCATATGTCCCCTATCATTCCAACATACCTATTGATAAGGGGGTGTATCCTAGGCATGGGAATACTTGTGATGGCTTCCACTATAGCTGGATAAACATAGTCATAAATAAACTACATGTGATTCCTATACTTGAAGATGTACAATTTAGAATAATAATGTGAAATGGTTATCTTTCCATCTGGTGACCAATTCCTAATCTCAGTGAAGGTGATTGAGGCAATAAGGGCATCAGGTAGGTATGACATCATAAATAATTACTTTGGGGTCTTTCTTTTGATAGAATTAAATTATTTGGCTAGGAAAACATTGATCAAGTCTCCAATTAAATGGGGCCTAGATATTTTTCACATTTGTAATTGAAGGGGCAGCAAAGGCTCAGTTTAGTAGGGTCATTATTACCCTAATTCCCTCTCTAAATTAGATGATAGGGATCTTTCCCCCAAGTTTTATAAAGATATGGTGCCCTTGGTATAGCTAGGGTCTGAGGATAGAGTCCAGGTTATGGTTATTGGTCCACTCTTTGATTTTGGAAAGGTCCACATAGGGGAAAGGGATTTTGTAGTAATTTTCAAAATTAATAAGGGAAATGTAGAATACCCCTTTTGAGTTACCCTCCCTAATGATCCATTCATTATCTATTCTATAATCAACAAACATGGGGACAAAGACATCAATACAATGTAATACCTCTTATTTTTATATGGCATGATAAAGGCCAGCCATCTAGACTACAACCAGGTCATAGTGTTACCTGCTCATAGTAGCATTTGTCTATTCCTCTTTAAAATGGGTTACAATTATTCTATCATGAAGAATATCTTAGACAAATTACTAATTCCTTGGATATTCAATATTATGAGGTCTAATTGATTATCCTTGAAGATCTAGCCCTCATTATCCATTGTCAAATAGAGCTCGATCTCTTCCTTTAATTTTTTCTTGTTAACTACCATGGTCCTTGTGTTTACTAATTATTCACACTAGATTGTGGATGATCTCTGTGAAAGCTCTCTTACACTTAGAAACACAATTAAGTTCTCCCTTGATCAAAGTATAGAAAATTGAGTCTCTTTGGGTCACTTTTATGCAAGGTTTAGGGTTTTGGAGATTTAATGGTAGAATATATCTAGGCTTTAGCTTATACATGCCTTGGATTTGATTTGAACCTTTTCCTTAATAACTTTGTGTTTTTTAGCCCAAAATACCTCATATTTTATCCCTTTTTATTTGTGTGGTGCCTATGTGGCATTGGTATAGACCTTTCACAACATTTTTCATTAATACCTTTTGAACACTAGCCATTAGCATTTAAAATTCCTCTTTTATTTCACTCTATTAGATCAAATTCCATGATAAAGAGATAACCATTAATTATAATCTTGGCCTTTGCTTTTTAATTGGTTCTTTGGTCTTAAGCCTTGTAGTTGTGACACTTAGTTTGTTTGTGTATCTTCTTTATGCTTCGTATATTTGGTCAATCTCTCATTGAATGAGTATCGGCCACATGGTGAGATTGTGAGCCTTTGAAATGTTATTTTCACCTTCATGATATCAGATCAACTCTTAACTACTAAGCGTGAGCCATTTATTATCTTGTTGGTTGTGTCTCGAATGATTTTATGCCATGCATTGAACTTGTGAGCTCTCAAGGTCCTACTAAAAAATTCCTTAGGGGCCTTACACCATTGGATCCAATCCAATGATGGAGTGTGAAACATTGATCTATAAAAATGCTTGAGCGTTAAGTTAATTCTTTATTAAAGTCATGACTTAGGCTTAAGTTCCTTAGGTTAAGGTTTGTTTCATGTTTATTAAGCATGAAATAAAGCTTAGGCTAAGGAATTTATGCCTAAGTTTCTTAATTTACAACAAAGGGGTGAGGATCTAAATGATCTAGGCCACCACACATGAAAACCTTTGGTTAGTTTATATTCCATGTGACACCAAATAACCTTTTAAAATAATACTTAGCATAAGCTCATAGTTTAAGGTTCATGATTTTTTAAACAAAATTCCATAGGGACCCTAAAGTATAAATTTAGACAAAGTATATTTAGATCATAAGACCATTTTCATATTTTGCAGAGTGAAGATTCCCATTATGAGAAATTTTAGCATTCTCTTTTAGGTTGTAAAGCCATTTTTTATCTTTTCAATAGGATTTTGGAATTCCATTTGACCATGAGTAAGATATTTAATTAGATTAAAATTGATGGTCTTGTGGATGTTGAATACACGTTTGCAGGCATTAATTGACAGTCATGTGGACATCAAGTTTGAGGCAGTGAAACTTTCATTTTAATGGGCTTAAATTTGATGGTCACATGAGCATCAAATTTGTCTTTTTGGGCATTTAAATGATGGTCATGTGAACATCAATTTTAAGTTCATTAAAATCTTCAGGTTCAAGTGTGAGGATGCCACTTGGCACCTCTATGGGGCTTCCCAAGGTCTTGGTGTTAATTCACTCCATTAGATCAAATGCCATGATAATGCGATAGTCGTAAGATCTTGATCTAGGGCTTGATTTTAATTGGTTGTCTCTACCAAGTGGGCCCCTTTTTATTTTAATCCTCAAATGTAATGGTGTCATATGTCTATCTTTTGAGTCTCCTACATCCTTTTGAATTTTCAATTATGCTTCACTCTATTGGATCAAATGCCACAATAAAGCGATGGCTACAAGATCCTACAAGATGCATGAAAGTTAAGTTAGGACCGTGGAGTCATAAAGACTTAGGCTTAAGGTGTTAAGACTAAGGTCTTGGTTATATTAATGAATACATTGAGGCCTTAGTATTAAAACCTTATGCTAAGTTGGGAAATAATTAAAAGGAACATTAGTTAGGCACACGAGGAACCTTAAACGGGTTAAATAAAATAGGGGACCAAGCCTTTGGGCTAAGTCACATCAAAAAACATGACTAAGCCTTAAAATGTGAGTTTATACTAGGGCCTAAAATGAATTTTAAAATAGTTCTCACCAACTTAGTTCCTACCATTATTCAAATTTTAATTAAGGGTTTGTTAGGGTTTTTAAATACAGAATTCTCAAGAACACACACCATGGAACTTGCAACTAAAATCCATGAAGAATATTTATTAGCACTTTTTGTCTTGATTAAAGAAAAAAACCACATAATCCTACTTTTAACAAATTGGATGACCTTCAAATTTTATGAAAGACCCTAACATGCTAAAATTTCCATGTTCTATTCTTAGGGTTTCTCAAGGGTCCCAATTCAAAAAATAATGGGGGTATGTTGGCTCCAACATAATCAAGTTTAGTTAATTTCCAAATTTGATCCCCGAAAATATCTATTGTCCAAATCTACACTGACAAAATGAGTGGCAAAATGGATCATGTTGCTTAGCAAATTCAACATTGAATATGTCAATCAAAAATCTGTAAAAGGGTAGATAATATTAGATCAATTGGCCAAAGCACCTTTAGAATCAACTAAGACAATTGTAACTACTTTCTTGGATGATGCCATAATGAATTATTCATAAACAAATAGCTAGAAATTATATTTTGATGGTTTGTTCACTACACATGAATTTGGGGTAGGCATCCTCTTGGTCACCCCTCAAGGTGATTTAATTCCCAAATCATTTCACCTTGCCTTCCTATGTATGAATAACATACTATAATATGAATCCCTAATAGTAGGTCTCTACCTTGTTATTTAATGGAATATCCATCACTTATAAGTATTTGAGGACTCATAATTGATTATCAAATAGGTCATTGAGGAGTTCCAAATGAAGGATGAAAAGTTACTACCTGATAAATAATTGGTAGATCAATTAAATGCAAATTTTTATCCTAATACATTTGAACAAGTACCATGAGTAATTAATAAGGTAGTGGATTTTATGGCCACTTTAGGCTTGCTCATTGACCTTCCTAAAGATGTCTTAGAGGGTAATTTTCTGATTGAACATCTAATTATCCTAGCCTATCATTCAATAGCTCCTATTCAAATCTATATAATTAACAATCCTTGTCTCCCTTGGTACCATGTTATTTATCAGTACCTTCATGATAACATCCTTCCTCCCAACCTTAACTGCCATTAATGCAAAGCCTTCATCCTTCACACTGCCTAATATATGATCCTTGGTAGTACACTTTATAGACAAGGTTATGATGAGACCTTGTTGAGATGTTTAACATTAAATAAGGAATCTCAATCAACCATAGAGGTCCATGATGGTATTTTTAGAGGGTACATCAGTAGAATGGCCCTAGATAAGAAGCTCCTCTAAATAGGATATTACTAGCCAACTATGGAATAAGATGCTTGTCAGTACATGTGTAAATGTGTGACCGACCAAAAACATGGGAATCTTATCCACACACTGATGTAAGAGTCATGATTCCATATCCTTTCTCTATATAGGGCCTTGATTTGATTGGTAAAATTAATCTTACTTTCTCTAATGGACATAAGTTTATAATCATGGCTATAGATTATATCACCAAGTGGGTAGAAGCAATGTTGCTTACTTATACTACTAGCCTCCAAATATCAAAATTCATCCTTAATTAGATAATTTTCCATTTTGGTATCCCTACTAACATAATCTTTGATAATGGAAAGTCCTTTAAGAATCAAGAATTCTAGGCCTTATCTCAAAAATATCACATCATGTTGCATTTCCCTTCCCCATATTATCCATAAGATAACAGATAGGTGGAAGCAACAAACAAGACTCTTGTCAAAATATTGAAGAAGACTATTAGTCAAGCTAGATGCAATTGGTATACTTAGCTATATCCAACATTATGGTCTTACCAAACTAGTGTCTACACACCAATAGGGGCTACTCCATACACAGTCTATAGAGCTAAAGTTATATTACTAGTGGAAGTAGAATTCCCTTCTCTTTGCCTCTCATTAATAATAATAATCATTGATACAATCTTAGGTAAAAACAATTGAAAAAATTAGAACTCCTAATGAAAAGATACAAAAGGCCTTAAATCACCTAAATGCATATCAAAATAAACTCAAGAATCAATATCCTAAGAAGATTTAGGCTTGGGAGTTCAAAGTGGGTGATTTAGTCCTCAAAGAGAATCAAAAGAACACCAATGTAGAGTGAGATAAGAAGGGGAAGCTTGAAGCCAATTGATTAAGCCCCTATATCATTATATCCAAGTTTGAATTAGGAACATACAAGTTGGCCACACTTGAGGGAGAAGATTTGGATGATCTTATGAATATAATGCATCTCAATCACTTTTACACCTAGTTCTAACATCATCATCCTACATATATAGGACATCTTCCATCCACTCCATCCATTCATCACCTATCCAAATCAGTCCCAAAAAAAAATCCATTCAATAGTGAAAACTAGTTTGCTAGCACCTTGGGCAAGTACCATGGTAGAAACCATTTCCCATCATCATGGTAAAAGCACCCTGAACCTGGTCTCAATAGTGGTAATATATCAAGAAGGTCATGAATATCAAGGCAATATCATTACTTTAGCAAGTGGAGAAGATAGGGATAGATGAGATCCATTTCTTGGAGGGATCCTCTTAAGTCATTTATCCATACTTCGAGTATATATATATCCCCAAGTCCTCTCAATATCCATATCATCCCCATCATACCTCCATAAGTCTTCCTTGACAAACATGTCTCCTTTTAGCCTCAACTAGTTCATAAAACACTTTTTCATTCATTGTTATCAGTAAAACCTGGGGTCTACCCCTTTCCACTATCCATCATCATTATGGAGGGTCATAATAACTTATAAGTTCTCTATCCAAGGTTTATATCACCTGATGTGTTACCAATCCCTGATGGGTCATCATGACCCCTATCATTATAATATGGCTAGATTTTTCACCATAGACAAGCTCTTGGGTGTTACATATCTTCTATATAATCCTCATGTCATTCAAGTCCTTATACATACCCAACCTTGATCATTTCATCATCATCTTCATCATTGTCACTTCCTAATCACTAATCATCATCATCATCATCATCATCATCATCACAATCACATAATCAGAACTATATTGGATTGAGGTCTTTTCAAACTATGTAGGCAGCACTTGGTCATGTTTCCATGCCCAAGGATAGTTCAGCCACTATCTCCATCATCCTATGCCCTCATCTAATCATCCTATCCCATTCCCATTCATTGAAATTATCATCATCATTATCATTATCTTAATTACATTTTATGAGATTATGTGGGTTCATGTGTGTGTGTGTTACATAAGGGGTTTTCTTTGAATTAGTCTGTATGTGTACTTTTTGCATTTTGGTAATTTTTTATAGAAACAAGGATGGCTTGGATAACCCTTGGAATTTCATTTCTAAAAGGGTCATCCATTAAAATGGAGTTTCCTCACACATATTTTCTATAATGCCAAGGCCCTATCATGACCTTGGCACATCGCATAAAGATGCAACATTGAAAAGGATTGCATGAACTCATGTTTTGATGATCTTCTAAAAAGGGTTAATCCTATCCTAAACCAACCCCTTCCATATCCACCATTATCCTATGCCAACATCTAACCCATCCAACTACCCACCCTACCTCCATGGTGCAAGAGGATTCCTATCTTGAGGCACCAATTACTCTAAATAGGGGGTTAATATATCTTTGCTCATAAAAATGCAAATAATATAAAATCACATAAACATCTAATCATGAATAATCCATCATATCCCATAATCTCATATAGCCATATACATCATCCATGAATAAAAGCATAAATACAATGATATATCCATCACTAATAAAAATATTCAGGTCCATCTAATATGTACATCAGTAACATCTACCATACCTCATGATAAAGCAATAATCCATAACATCTATAAGCTAACCATCACATGTCCATAATCAATCAAATGACATCATCACATAAATAAATAAGTGCATCTCATAAAGTAATAAAATATATCCACATGTATACATAACCATGAATCATCATCATCATCATCATATACATGAATATATATATATATATATAATCATCAAAGTGTACAAGATACAACATCCACATGGGATACATTTCAAAAGATATAATGAACGTACATGAGCCTATGGAGAAAGAATGAGCTATAATACAAAACTCCCCTATAAATATACAAAAAATGTCCAAAAAATCATGGTTATGGCATTGGAGGTGATCTTAGTATTCCACCACCACCTCTCGATGGCTATTACATAAATTACTAGTTAGCATGAAAGGAACCTGCATGCTAACCCATGGGCTTTACAACCTCATAAAGTGTCTAGTAATACTAGGCCTCTCGAGTAAGCAACATGATCTAGTCTATCATGCCCATCATCCCTTACCCTTTTAAACCCTCATTTTCTACATCTTTGGCTCTTTTTAACACTACCATCTTCCTAGTCAAGACCTAGATGTGAGACTATATATATGTAATCTACCTTGAGAATCCATCAACTTGGCTCTATAAAGTTGTAATCTATATTTTCACATGGCCCAGCTATGTATCCTTCTATATGACCAATGACCAAAGGGTAGTAATTTGTGTATCTTTTTATCACATATGTGCCTACAATGTAGCCACCTATGACTACAACTATGTCACATCCTTATCTCTCTATGTGATGCAAGCTTGTAATACTACACTCTCCCCTTGTACCTATGCCAATCAACCATCTCCATGAGTTATCAAAATATGTAGGTAAGAATGTAACTAATCCATCTCTTGAGTAATACTTGAAATCTCTAGTAGCCTCACCTAAATCTTTTTCTATAGCTTGGCCACTAAGGCCTCATCCTTTGTCAATCTAGGAGGTCATGATGGACCTACACCCCCATCACCACCTATTTGAATCTATGGACCCTATATTGATGTTGGTACTTGTGGTGCCTATGTTACTCCCTAAAACTAGGGGTATCTATGGTACCTATGCTTGGGCTCCCACCTATGCCATCCCCTATCCATCTACCTAACTAATAGCTCCACCCTAGCCATCATCCCCATCTACCTCCATCACATATTGATCTCCTCCTCCTCCATCTTATATCTCTTATACTGGTTCCTATCTCCTCTACCTCATTTGCCTTTGAATCCTTTCCTGAGCCTCTATAACTCTCTTGACGTTACCCCTCCTCACTACCACATGAGGTCAGGTCAGACTAATAGGAACTCATGCCACCACTATATAGTATATGTTATTATAACCCCTAGATCTAGCATGGGTGTGTATAAATCCCACTACCTCGATACAACCTAGTCAAAGTCAAAAATAGCATCTAGCCTCTCTATGGGTCTCCCTTAATGTGATCTCTCTCACTCACTATGAAAAAATAGGTGCTCTAGGGCTAGTACATCCTAGATAAAGCCAAACTAGCAGTACACCTGATCTAGTTGATAACTCTCAATAATTTAATCACTTCGACTAGTCACATAACATGGTGTCAACATAAAATGTGTCCATCCCTCATCTACCCACCCAAATCTAATCCCCCTAGAGGGTATCCATGTGGTATGATTGGGATGCAAGCTATCAAATGCTTCCATGTAGTAGTGTATGTCCCCTACATAACTTATTAAAACACCCAACACCACCCACCATCTAAAATCCATCAACTATCTAGGCTCCAATCTTGTTAATGTACCCAATGGCCATTGGATCACAATGTGATCCTAGCTCTATATCTATAGTAATAGTGATGGTCCAAAAATTTGTGCCCTCCTATATGCTCCTAAATTAATCTCTCTATATAGGTGTGTTAAAACTATGGGGGCCCAAATAAATACTCAATGATCATGTACCATGTTTGCAACCACATCTCCCAAACCTAAATAGAACCATCACCCATTCTTGTCTAATAATAGAATGTTAGACATGAGATCCATCATCACCAATGTCAACCTATCCAAAGTCCCCTCCCTCTGGCATAGATATAAATCCATGTATCCATCCCATAATCCTATCTATAAACTACCACCTAGCCACTACAAGGTCCACATCAATGTCCAAGATCTCTAGTATATCCTAACACCCCTCTTTGGTAGATGAAAGATCCTATAGACATATTTGAGGGTCACTATCATCTCTCTAGTCAAAAAATGGAAGGTACTTATCTTTGAGTGCCATCTCTCCACCAATGTTATAATTAGGGCTTGATCAATTTGGATTGGTGGCATCATCACCACCTCATGAAGGCCCACTAACTCTATCACACTATACTCCTTTGGTGTCATGTGCCACATCTCATGTAGAATCTTTAGGCATCATGCTTGTGATGCTAATATCCCCAAAAACTCCTACACCAAACATACCAACTACCTATTATTATCCCCATCACCTTAACATGTTATCCTCATTACTCACCTACTCTATCCATGCCCACCTTATCTTACCCTCTTTTTATCCCCAACCATCCTAAGTCTAAGTCCCCATTCCCCAACCTATCTAACTATCCCCCTCACTTAACCCTAACTAACTATCCACAAAACCACCATCCTTGAATAAATAAACCACCTTTAACCCTCTCATCCAATCCCTTATCCTATTATATATCTAACTTAACCCAAGCCAAGCCCAGACCTAACATTTTTTACCATTAAACCACAATCCTGTTATTTAAATCTTGTGGGATTGAAATCATAACACTCATACCTATAGGATTACAATCCCATCACTCTTAGAAATAGGATTGCAATCCCACCATTCCCCACTTATGGGATTACAATCCTACCATTCCCCATTAGTGAGATTATAATCCCACCATTCCCTCATTATGACATTATAATCCTATCACTAACCCCGATAATCTCACTAGTTGTGTTGACAACCCCATGACTATGGGCATAATTCCTAGTTATAGGATTATTGAAACATGATGGATGGTGTCTATTTCTATCAAAATCCATCCAAAAATCTACAAAAATTAACCAAAATCATGAAAAATATAAAGCTAGGAACTAGTTACTCACTAAAGGTCCAGCCTCAGCATCCCTCTAGTGTTCTCAAACCCTCTCACTACCATGGGAAGCTTGTGGAATCATGTCCATGTTTTCTCTCCAAAGTTATAATCTCCAATATCCAAGAGTGAAAATGAACCCCAACCTAGATCTTTCATCCTATATGATCCCCCAATCCCTATTAGCCACCACTATCCATTTATCCATGAAAACTAATTTCATCAATCTACAAATCTATTATTAACATCCAGGAGCATGGCATGCTCACCACTATTAAAATCCCTATCATCTTGTGTCTTAAACTATACCACCCTGGGCCCTCTTAAGACCCCATAAACATTATTGTGTTCCATTATTGATACCCTAGAATCACTTGACAATCATTTATCCTTTATCATCATCTTGTAGATGGATTTATCATTAATCATTTTAAAGCCCCAAACTTTATGAAAAGTGGCTCTTTATCATCAAATATCAACTAAAACCCTTTTTTATCCCTTTTCAATCTTCCCATAGCAATTATCCTTGATACTAGACCCATCATCAACTTGAACCCCTCATATTTTTAAAATCAATAGTAGATTAATCTATTTCATTTCAGTATCGTATCTTATCATGTGTTGTAATTTATATTATCAATTTTATCCATTTATTGCATAAAATAGTGGATTGACATCCCCTCAAAGAAATGTACCACTTCTTGGAACTAATTTAGTACCAAGTAGCCCACTCATCTATCTTATTATCCAATCTTGTCCAAGTTGTCTCTTGTGTGCAGGTAATCCTTAGCTAAAAATGAGTTTCCACTTCACTAGATCAACTGTACACAACCTCCATCATAGGTATCCCTTTAAAACCCTACATCATTTCTATTTTTATTAAGTTTATTAATTAATAAAAGCAAACAAAAATATACTAAAACTGAGGCATATGACTAAGATGGCATACACAGATAAGAGTTTGATTCAACATTAGGAGCTTTTAAATACAAGAGCCATAAAATATATGGTACTTGTGTTTTCTTGACCAAATTTGGATGTATACATAAATTACCCCCTCTTCATCCTTTAAGAACATCAAAATATTATTATGCATATCATAGAATGCATGGGCATCATATAGATTATTATTTGGATTTGAAGCACAAAATACAAAGTAAAATTGATAGTAGTGATCCTATAATAGATACATAACTCAAATAGACCACTCAAATTATGAGTACCTCTCCTAAAATACAAGTTACAAAATAATAAATATGACTACCAAAGGATAATCCAAAGTTAAAATAGTTGAAAATGAATAAATTAGAGCAATACAGGATTCAAAAGGTAAAGGTAAAGCAAACAATATTACAAAAATTTCAATATAAAAAAGCTAAAGTTCTAAATCTAGTTACAAAGGGGGAAATCACAAGCCTTTCCTCATATTAAGACCCTTTTACTATCATTGATCATATACAGACAGATATCAAGTCATTTCTTAGCTCTCTTAAAAATAGGTTTCAACATGTAGATGAAACTTATGCAATTACAACAAATATGAGATGAAATATGCATCCATTTAAAACTTATAATCTAGGCTTTAAACTAATGACATTTTATTACCCCTAAAAAGTATGACCCCATTATCATCATCTAATAAATTTCTTCAAAATAGTGTTCTCTTAATTTTTAGGTTAATTATAATCCAAATGCTTAAAATGTTGTGCTTTCAAAATCATGGTTACACTCAATATGAGCAATGGTTGATAGAAACAATGGTTGCATATCATTTAATCATCAATGCAAGGTTGATTCCTTTTCCAAAGAAGAAAGATATATAGAGAAAAATAAACAGAAAGGAAGTATATCTTTAGCTACCATACAAATAGATACAAGTAATGACATATCAGTAAAGGCAAAGGACATAGAACATATTAAAAAAGATAAATCAAATAAATCTTGTAATAACATTTTTTGTTAAATCTAGCATCACTAGAGAGCTGGAGCCACAACTTATTAATCACTAGATCCCTTTGATACAAGAATATGATACAATTTCTAATTCTACAAATTTTTCATGGACATATAGTCGTATGAGACATACACAAAGTACCATAGATTCTATAGTTCTAGATATGATACATATACATGTTCCTTGGCAATATCACTAATTTGATGTACCATATTTCAATTTTAGAGCTACCTATGAATATCCCTTAGATGTAATCATAGGTTAGATCTTTTTTCTTTTCAAATATTCCAAAAACTCAAAAAAATCAAATATTTAATAAAAATATAAAAACATTCAAATAAATTCAAAAATAAAAAAAATATTCAACATTCACAAGTTTATTAACTCTTTGGCATCTACATTGTTTACTTTATGTTAGTATATAAAATATCATTTATTTTCTATACAAATATATGTTTCATGCATACTTGAGTGTGATACATGTATATACCATAAACATGATACATGCACATACAAATGTTGGACCTTTCTTTTTCATGTGTGATACACTATGTTGGGGGCATATGGTTCCTTGATCATAATTGATATAGGTTACATTACTTTATGACCATTTTTCCATTATCATTTTGGGCTTATATACTAATGCTTACACATGCTTATACTCATATTTATATCTATCACGTTGTACTTGATATGCTATGTTACAAGAAATTTTTGATACCACATATATGAAAAGACTAGTATGATATGCTTATGTTGGTTGCTTATACTCCATACTTTATTTATTCACATTATCACTTCCTTGAGTGTCTTATTCTTATTTGTTATTTTCTTTCTTGTGGAAAATTTTAATATGTTCCTTTCTTGTTAGCCCCCATGTCACTATATGTTGATTTATTTTTCTATTTATACATTTGAACATGTCATTCATTCTATGTGAGGCATTTGAATATGCCCCTTGTTTGTGGTCTTCTTAGATCCCTTTTGTGTGACATCGAGTACTCTTGTGTATGTTTTTGATTATTTATTGAGCTTGTACTATTACTTTATAGACATTACCATGATACAAATCATGCATATTAGGGCTTGTTGTGATCATATATTATGAGCTTCATTGATATATCTATTTAGACATGTTACTCCTATATGTTACATTATTATACACAAATTATATAATTATCTTATCCATTTGAGGTAAGGTAATTATCTGATTCCATTTCCCTCACCTCAAAATAGGGGGAATATTAATGGGTGCATGTTATAGAGACATAAGCTACACACTTATACAACTATTAGAATTTCCAAAATTTCATTAAATTTTACATGATTCATATATACACTTAGGTCAGAATCATATACATTGCACTGATTTTACAAATTTGGGACAAATTTCTATATTTGTGACAGATACTAAACATAGTTACAGAGCAAAGGTTACATTTTGATAGATACTTCAGCTTAAGACACATTAGAGCTATATATGCCATGCAAGTGTATCAAAAAATTTAAATACATATTCAAACTTATTTACCAAGAAACACTGATACTTTACCAAGAATCACATTTTTCACTAGGAAACACCATTTTGAGCCTTTTCTATCTCTAGAAGTTAGTTCCTTTTAGTATTTTGGTTGAGATTAAATTCCCTCAAAAACCTTACACTAACTCTATATTTAGGTTGAGTTGGTTATACAACCTATCTTGGCTTTTATTGTATTGTCACTTGAGTTGTGAAATTGAGATTCAATGATGTCAATGGTCGTGTCATAACTCACCCTTGTATTGGATTTGGGGAATAATTGCCTTCTCATCTTGCTCTTCAGATATCCAAGGTTCATTTTTAAACCTCTCTCAACTCTAATGCTTCATAAGGAAGTATCTTTACCAAATTAAAGTACCAAAGGGAAACATGGCTACATCAACTATTGGCCCCTTAATTTTGACCAAATATATGTTCCAATTTTGGTGAGCAGCATGGAGGGACCATTGTTAATTTTTATGAAAGTACCATCACAACATGGAAGAACCATGGCATGGGAGAACCATGACACAGGAGGACCATGGTGTGAGACTAGCAACCCAAGAGTTGAAGGATGCAGAAGGACAATGGCACAAAAGACCTAGTGTGAGAGGACCCAATCAAGAGAAAAATGTGGCATGAATAATCTGAGAATAGAGGACCTAGAACAAGAAGTGAAATACTAGGGGAGCATGAGAGAAGTGGAGTGTGAGGAATATGAGAGTAGTTATAAAGAATAAATCAAGTAGGACACTTCGACCCCACTGATCAAAGGCCTTGTACTAGCCCCTAAGGAATGGAACACTTAGACATAAATATATTACATAGAGCAAGCATCTAGGGGCATGGAGGCTCAATTCTATAGGATTAATCAGTTGTAATAGCCATGACTCTCAGCTTTTTGGGAGTCTCTGTGCTATTTGTCTATATTAAGTTGGGAACTTGACACTTAGATAGGGCAAAATAAGTATAGATAGATGAATATAGAGCATTATGTCTTGTAACCCATAATCACTTAATGATAATTCAATGTTTATCATATGGTACTTCGAGAACTGGACTATTAACTATGTTGAATATCGAAATGTGTTAAGTGAATAAAGTCATGAGTTCCTTTCTTCTTCTATATTTAGCTAGTGATGGTAGTATAATTTATTATGTTAAGAAATAATAGTAGGATATTTTCTTGATAATAAATGAGTAAACACACGTCATGTTTCAAAGTCTTCAAGAACTGGTCTTTTGTTGCATGATTTGGGTGAGCACATGAGACTCATCCCTCATGTGATAGGGCCAGCACACTAGCCTGTTGGGAAGAGGCTTCAGTACCAATGTAAAGAGATAAAACCCAACATTTTGGTTCCATTATCAAGACCTAAATAAATTGGAGCACGATTATGGGAAATTTTTTAGCACATTACATTAGAGAATATTGAAGAATAGATTACTAGTATCGAGCATAATTTTGTGGTTCCATATCTTGAACCAAGAGTTTTTGTACGACAGTGGATAGAACAAAAACTCTACAGCTCATTATATGAGACTTTCTTTTCTAAGGTCCCTATTCTTTTGTATTCTTTGATCTTATCATATGATCAAGAATGATCTCAAAACATTGGATGAAGATAGTCATGGACACTAGAATGGCAGAGGAGTTTAGCATGACTAAAAGTTTCCTAGACGTGAGTAGTTGATTACTGGTGGAAAGGTGTTTGGAATAGTTATATCTTAGAATGTGTTGTGACCACATATTCATGTCATGAGGAAGCAAAGTTATATTTTCTATGAGAACCAAGGGTATGATATCTTTTTTTATTTCCTTTCGAGATTAAAAAGCTAATTATTGATCTTGGGTTGGAAACACTACCCATGGAAGACTAAAATCTCTTGTACATGAGCCACACATTTGGAGGGGAGAATACTGGTTGGTTCAAGATTGTAGGTTCAATATGTTAGCATGTCAATGAGCACTATGAAAATACAACTATGATGAAGCTCAATAGAGGATCATGGGAGTTAGTTGCATAGGAAGATATTGGGAGCACTCAAGGAGCATTGTGAAGAGCCATAGGGAACTGGACATGCATGAGTAATCCATCACTTATGGGCCACAACCTTTATCACTTTTATTTTTTGAAGGAGAAATGAGTTTGATTACTAGAGACAAACCAAGTATGAGTCAACCAGTCTCCCCCACCATAGTGTGTACTCATGCCTCTGAGTTAGGTAGAGTAAATATAAGGAATTAGGATATAGATTCAGAAGCTAAATGGATAAGGGAGACTAAGACCAAGCCATTAGGAAATAAATTGGAATCCATATCTTTCTCTTATCAAGAGGAGTCCATGGCACAACTTGGAATGTCTAGAGGATCTAGCCCTCAAAGCCAAAGTATAGGGCCAAATCTAGGGATTCAACCCTCCACCATCTCTTTTTCCTCATGCACTACTATTGGAGGCACTGTAGGAGGATTAGGAAGAGTTACTGGAGGAAGCATACCCCCTCAAAGAATAGGAGCTATAACTTATTAGTAATCATTTGTTCAACCACCTATGGTTTATTATGAAATGTCATTGCATCTACCTGAGTACTAAGGGGTAGAAAATGTAATTGAGCATGTTTAAAAGTGCAAACTAATTTGGAGGGTGTATGGCATCATGTCCTCTGAGAAAAAGGCAACATAGTTTACAACCACCCTTTTAGATCATACACATAAATGGTATCACAAATTTGACCTTTAACAAGTAGTGGTCGACTATAACCAACTCAAAGTAGCATTCTTACAAGAATTTGATATTCTTGAGTTTGAGCAATAGATTATAGTGATGTTGAAAGACATAAATTAGGGACTTATAAAGAGTGTATGGGAATATGATGCTCAATTCAAGACCTTGTTTTCTAATTGTCCTTTGAAATTAATCCTACTTAGTATGCATAATGGTTTGTAGGAGGATTATTGTTACCATTTCGATGGACCTTGTCACAAAGAACTTTTACCAATGTGCGTGAGGCTTTAGAGGCCGCCCTTCATGTTGAAGCACTTAGAAGTATGGATACTAAGATCAGTCCCTTTATGGAGGCACAAATAGCATCCATGGCTTCTCAACTTGAAAAATTGTTGACAAACAAAGTATATGAGATACATAGTGGTGTTTACTTTACCAACTATAAACTAAAGGACACACAAGAAATAACTGCCCACACAAGAACATCCATGCAGTCCTAAATCAAACTTGTGAGATTTGTCATGATGACCATGATGTCCAATCTTGTCCACTCTTACAATGGGCCATGAACACTAAATTATCCACTTATTGTAAGATTTGTGATGCTTATACCCATGACACCAATGATTGTCATCTGATTAGTGATATTCATGAAGCTCGAGCATGCAGCATGTGTCAAGCATCAATCACTAGTTCCCAAGATAATAGTGGCTATCATGGATGCATAAGAGGATGAGGATGAGGTAGTGGTCAGTTTCCACCAAAGACTTACTACAAGTGTGTTTCTTCATACCACTATCAAAGGGATTGCCCAGAATACCCAACTTATATTTACTACAAAAAGGACCATTGACTAGAAGAGTATCTAGACTTATATGCAGCCATCACAAATGACTACAATGAAAAAGGTGTTGGTATGATACATATAGACAAACTATAATGGCATGCTCAACCAACCATCCCTATTATATAACAAGTAAATATTACTACTCACAATAGGGGTTAGACGTAATCTATACTCAACCTAGTTGAAAAGGTACATTAGGAAGAACCACAGGCAAGGAAGTACCCTGATGCACTTCAGCAAAAGGATGTCCTTTATGTTAGGGTGTGGAGCTAAAAGCTTCACCAAGGAGCATACTTAAAACAGGTTCGGGTCTACACAGACGCCGGCGTCGGTCAGGAGCGACCGACGTCGGTTAGTAGCAGTTGCAGAGGCGCCGACGTCGGCGGTATGGTCGGCCGGCGACGGTCACAGGCGAACAGGCAGGAACCGACGTCGGTTACCTGTGTGTCCAGAAATCTATTTCCGAGGACAGCAGCGAGTGTTTGCATGATGAGTTTGAGTTGTAGACTCAAGCTCGCTTCTCTATTATTAGCAATATTATTTTTAGAGCCCTTGTTCAAGAGGCTTGACTATTTGTTGTAAGAGCATGCTCAAGTTTCCTATTTCTATATGTAGGAAGATCTTCTTAGTTTAGAATTGTAGAATGAGTGTAGAACTATAAGAGTAGAACATTGTGAATGTTTGAAGGACAGTACAGAGTTGCATCAATCCAGGTTGTTGGATTTGAGTGTACTTGAGAGTGAGCTCTTGAGGAATAAAGATCTAGTGAGAGATCTTGTGTGCATCTGAGAGAGGTGTGGAAGAATGAAGTTTCTTCAAATTGTATTCCTATTGTAAAGAGTTTCAATACAAGTTTTCAGGGTGTTTTCTTGTATATCTTGTTCTGTGCTATTTATCATTTCAGTTACTTATCTATCTGATTTATTTCCACATTTATTGCTTTCACAAGTGTAATCTATTGTTGGTTTGATCCCCCAACACTTTAGGATATAATGGCACTTGTGCATGAGCTCCAAGGTGAGATTAAATACCTTAAGGATACTTAATGTCACACAACATACCGCAGTGCTAAGGGAAACCAAACCTCCAATAATGCAAGATAGTTTTCAGGAAATATGCAAATGCATGCTTGATGAAGATATCATTATATAGCTTAATGCCCAGATTAAAGGCCAAGCCTACCTACCAAATAATTCCCACCCTCATCTTAGTCGACAAAGTAAAGATCCATATTTAAATCATGCCTGATGCCAAGAAAGTCCTAGTTTTAATTCCTCAGAATATGGAGAGATATTAGTTAATGCTACTATCAATAGATGGGTGATCCAGGATATTCTAGTAGATATTGGCACAAAAGTAAATGTTCTCACTAAAGATGCCTAGCAAAAAATGGCTAGTCTATCCTTAAAAACCTCACCTCATGTCCTGTTCATGGAAAATAAGACTCACACACATGCTATCAGAGTCCTTAAGAACACCACCATTGATATACTTGGGTTTCTTTCAAAGTTAACTTTGAGGTTTTGGAGTTGGCCAAATTTGATGACTACCTAGCCTTATTGGGAAGGCCTTGGTGCTATGAAAATCATGTAGATTTAAGCTTTAAAAGTAAATATATTAGCTTTGATAATATTGATCAACGTGTGATAATACCCTTAGACCAAACACAGGGACCACCCTATATCAAGCTTGTGAGCGTTGATGAAGACATCAACAATCTATATGATGTGACTGCATGACATGAATAACAACATGATCCAACACCAGATGCTATTCTTTGCTAGATGGAAAACCAATATATCTTGGATACTATGAGCAATGCTTGTAATTGGTGGGCCCATGGTGATTATGGCCTCACTGTAAGATTGTGCAACACCATCAACAAAGATAAAAACATCCCATGCCAGCTTACCAAACATCACAAATTTGGCTGCCTCATGGGTTTATCAATGTGATAACCATTATAGGGATCACCATTGGAAATACTTGATGAAGCTTCATGGTTTCAAGGACAAAGGGTGGTGTGTGAGTTTGTCCAACACCTAAAAGATTTCTATGAAACCAAAAATAAATGAATGAAGTCATTAGACCACATTTTTTATGGCACCACCACTAAGTGGTGGCATACACATAAAGAGAACCTTTTATATTGGGATCAAGTACAAGCTACTCTACATCATAGATTCCACCATGACAACAATATTAGAGGCACACTCATCTATAGTGGCATAGAAGCACCTGAACCTCACCTTGAGGCTTGTGAAATAATATAGTGAGTAGATGAAATATTTTTACTAGAATACCTTTGGGTCCATATGTTCTATAGAATTTTATGAACTTAGGCCCAAGATTGGTACATACATGGAGAAAGGCACATGGAAACAAGGTTCTAGCAGTTACTAAAGGAAAGTATGATGTCAATTCTTTCTTATACTTCATCTAGGATGGATTTATGTCTTACTCTTCAAACCATATGTGAATCAATCATTGGGGATTGGAGTCCTCTTGAAAACCACCTACATCATATTCATTAGGAACCTGAGGAGCCCTTGTGTATATTCATTGAGCCTCTCAAACAATCAACTCTTACACCATCAATAGTTCCTAGTGAAAAACACCATGAAGAGATCCACTTGGGAAAACAACAACTCATCTTTCAAGTAGACAAAGGGTCCACTTCCCCAAATTTGGTGAATAACCTACATGTCCCTATGAGTATTGGATCATGAAATATTTAGGATGTAAACTCCATGGATAACCCTTATCATGAGCCCATTCAAACTATTTAACTTAACATTGGTATGGAGCAAGAACCTGAAATGGTGACCATTAAATGGTATTGGACTGAGACAGAAGTTTTGCAAATCTTTAAATTACTAAAAGAGTATCAAGATGTGTTTATAAGGAATTATAGTGAAATGAAAGGGGTTCATCCTTCTCTAGGGAAGGTGCATATAAATTTGATCGATGGCACTCACCCCATAAATAAACATCCCATCCATGGACAAACCTTATCATGAGCCCATTCAAACTATTTATCTTAAAATTGGTATGGAGAAAGAACCTAAAATGGTGACCATTAGACGGTATTGGATTGAGATAGAAATTTCCCAATTCTTTGAGTTACTTAAAGAGTATCAAGATGTGTTTCTAAGGAATTATAGTGAAATGAAAGGGGTCCATCCTTATCTAGGTAAGATGCATTTAAATTTGATTCATGGCACTCACCTCATAAAAAAACATCCATACTGGATGAACCCTAATCTCCGAGCACGTGTGAAAGGAGAAATTGATAACATGCTTCACACCAGAGTAATTATTTCGATTAATAAATATTATTGGTTAAGTCCCATGGTAATTAGTATCAAAAAGGATGGGTGTATATGGATTTATGTTGAATAGTGTATATTAAATACATCTTATGTGACCGATCCATTTCTAACACCATTCATGGAGAAAATACTAGAAGGTGTTGTTGGTTGTGAGATATACTCCTTTACCGATGGCTTTTAGGGTATCACCAAGTCTAGATAGCTGAGGAAGACCACTCCAAGACCACATTTGTGATGGAATGAGGTTATTTTGCCTATATCATCATGCCCTTTAGGTTGAAAAATTCCCTGACAGTATTCTCAAAGGTAACAATGGAGGATTTCAAAGATTTTATCCATAATTTTCTCCAAGTCTATTTAGATGACAAGATGGTATATGGGTAGACCAAGGACCATTCCACCAATTCAAGGCCCATGCTTGCATAGTTTTGAGTGTTACAAATTTTCATGAACTTGAATAAATGCTTATTTATGACACCTTTTAGGGTACTCCTTGGGCATATCATTTAGAAAGAGGGACTCCTGGTGGATCTATCCAAGGTTTCTATCATTCTTCTCTGCCAGCACCAAAAACTCAGTGCAAGGTGTGTGCATTCTTAAGACATATAGGCTAATATAGAAATTTCATTATGGGTTATGGTAAGATTTTTTTACCCTTATAAGATATTTTAAATCACAATGAACTATTAATATGGAAAAATTCTTACAAAGAAGACCTTGAATCACTCAAAGAAAGACTAGTTATAGCCCCTATCTTGCAATTTCTTGATTGGACAAAGTCTTTTCATGTCCTTGTTTATTCATCAGGGATGGTAGTCATCACAATACTCACACAACTAAGAGAGGGAAATCTGGACCATCCTATCTATTTTGCTAGTAGGAAGTTCACATCGGCCACAAGGAACTATACCACCACCAAACATGAAGCCTTATCTATGGTTTATGTGCTAAAAAAATTTAGACAGAACCTTCTGGCCACACCATTTGTATTCTAGACTAACCATGAGGCTTTAAAGTATCTCATCAACAAGCCAGTTCACCATGGAAGAATTTGTCGTTGGATAGTTCTCTTCTAAGAATTATAGTTCTTTGTAATAGTAAACCTAAAAAAATGAACTCTGGACCTGATCATTTATCTCGAATTGAAAATAGAGAACCTCTGCATGTTATATAAGATGACCTTCTTAACATAAAAATCTTTCAAGTCACTAGAGTACCTAAAGAAATAGAGTATATTATAGTATTCCTCAATACTGGCTATGCACCTGATTCTCTTACTTTACAAGAAAAGAAATAACTTGCGTTCCATGCCACACCTTATCAACTAATAGCAGGAGATCTATACAAGATGGACCATGATGAGGTACTGAATCATTATGTAATAAAACATGAATGCCTCAAGATATTACAAGAATTCCATGAAGGTATTGTTAGAGGACATTATGCTAGGGAGGCTACTGCGTGTAAGGTGTTGCTCATTAGACTTTAGTGGCTGACTATATTTAAAGATACAAAGGCATATGCAAGGTAATGTGATATTTGTCAACACATGGGAAGACCCAATAGAAGAGATGCCATGCCATTGTGACCAATTTATTCCCAAGAACCATTCAAAAAGTGGGCTATTGACTTTGTGGGGCCCATCACTCTAGCAAGACAATGCATAAGTTTGTGACACATAATTACAGTAACTAACTACTTAACTTGTTAGGTTGAAGCATCACCAATCAAAGGTTATACTATATAAAATGCCATGTGATTCATCTGGGAAAACATTATAACACACTTTGGATGTCTTTTAAGCTTCACCAGTGACCATGAAACCCACTTCCTAAATAAGACAATTTGAATCCTATTGGCTAAATTCATGATCACACATCACAAGACAACACCATACCACCCACAAGACAATGGAATAGCTGAAGCCTTCAACAAGATCCTTGGTACCACTTTGACAAAAAAATTCAATGTTGGTAGAACTGATTAGGATGATAGGATATCTATAGTACTTTTGGCATACTCGACCACATATAAATGCCTCAACAAAAGCACACCATTTAACTTAGTTTATGGAAAGGAAGCGATCATGCTAGTCAAGTTCCTGGTTCCATCTCTCTAGATAACATGCATAGGAAACCTTGATGATGATGCCTCTTTGAAAGCTTAGCTTGATGAACTCACGTAACTAGATGAGGCTCGATTCCTTGCCCACTAGAATCAAGATGTTGAGAATTAAAAATAGCAAGCATGACATGATCACCATCTAAAAAACAAAATCTTCACCCTAAATAGGAAATTTTTACTCTATGACTCTAAGTTTGTGTGCCACCCTGGGAAGATCCACATTCATTGGGATGGACCATTCATAATTCATAGTATTCGACCTATTGGAGCTTGCTGACTAAACTGAATAGATGGTCAATTCCTCCCAGGACATTATAATTGGAGTCAACTTTGGCCATATTGTGATTCTATTTAAGTTTGTGTTAATTTTAATAAGGCTTAAGGCCATTATATTAAGATTTTATTCTTTCAATAAAAAATAATGCCCTTGAGGTGCATGACTCTCTTTTGAAATAGACTAGTTGTTTTCGTTGAGGACCATGAACCTGTAAGATATTATGCATATGAATACAAGACACAACATGAGGGCATGCAAGTGATTAAGGGCAAAAGAGTCATACATGGTGCACAAGGGATTAATGGCATGTGAGTCATTTAATAAAACAAATTCCTACCATTTGCATGATAGTTGGTTTTTACTACTCCAAAAAAATGGGACAGTTATCACACACTTCCAAAAAGGCACAAGAAGGAATGGATCATTAATGCAACAAGGGTAGTCATAAAAATAAACATGTGAGTGGAATTATGGGACATGTTTTTTAGAACACTAAAGGCTCGATGCAAGAGTTGAAGTATGAAGACCATTAAAAGATATGCATTTATGGCCAAAAATGACAAGGAGAGGAAACAAATTAATGAGATAAACTAATCAGAGGACTTATAAATAAACAGGTCGAAGCGATTCTACACTTTACCTTGCTATAATCTTCAAGTGCTTAAAGAACCAGAGATGAAGTCAATTTCCTTGCAGAATAGAGTGATGAAGAAAGAAATAAAGATGTGAATAAGATTTCCAAGAGAATGAAAATTGTTAAGTGCAAACGTATGTAGAAGTGGGTTGAGGTCATTCTTTGTAAAAAAATTTAGGTTACAGGTTTTTTCGTTATTGAAGTGTGAATATTGAGAGCTGAGGCAAGTTTGAATGCCACCATATATTCATTTAGAAAGGTGGGATGATCGAGGGTTAACATTCAAGTGCCAAGGAGGGTAATACAGTTGAAGAAAATGGTAAAAAGACTTGAAAAACTATCAACCATACTAGAAGAAAGAGAGGTGAGTGGAGGAGCATGGTTCCCTATAAGAGAGGAGACTTTGGAAGACCTAAAAGAAACACTAAGCCAAGGACAACATGTGGAAGTTTAGAACAAGAACATGGAAGGAGCTAAGATGGTGAAGAAGGGTAAGCAAGCACAAGCCTCCTCATCATAGACCACCCCACCATCTCCCCCTCAAACCATTTACATAGAAGAGATACAACACCCTGAGTCAATCTTGTGCACAGAAAACTAGGTCTCTAAGGTGGCAACTATGATTGTATTTGACTACAATCACCACTAGTTAGGAAATGAGGTGCAATTTCAAAATGATTATCAGGTCTAGACCACCAACACACTGAACCAAGCAGTTTATGACTTGACCATCAAGAACCAACTGGACAAAGTTGGCCTCTTCCAACTCTTCAAACTACCATATTTTGGAAATCTTACTAAGGCAGTTCAATTCCTCGTCTCGTGCATTCATGAGGATTATATCCACTTCACAGGGTGTAACATGAAGATTAGCATGGAGAGGGTAAGCAAAGTCACCAAACTGCATTGCTCAGGGGTCAATGTATTGGATGACTTGGCAAATATGATAAAATCTAGAAGATCACCACCATGCTTATGTATCAAAAGTAGGGACATGAAATGCACATCACAAACCTATAGGATCTCACCCTAATAGTTACATCATGGATCATTTCCACCAAGGTTGGAGGGACTGATTGATGGAAGGAGGTGGATATGACCCACTTACATATCATGTACCAAGTAGTGCAGGGAATACAGTACAACTAGGCATGTACTTTGTCCAAAAGATAGCCAAAGATGCATAAAAGGTGCATAGAATGCCTAAGCTCTAATTTCCTTGGGGGCAACTTGTTATTATTGGTTTTTGATGAAATTAGTGTGCTTGACTACAGTTCAAGATCTTTGAAGTTGGTGTATCCTCCCACTCACAAGTCCCTTATCAAGTACTACAAAGCTTTCACCTACCCTCAACACATCACTCCAACATATAAGTTAAAGATGAGGTACTTGTTTGATGGAATGAAGGAAAATTTTGAGAATGAATGGTGCATTCCTAAGAATCTGCCCTGCCTAATAGAAGATCAAGCAAATTTTTTTGTGAAGCAACACTTCTCCCTGGCGTGTATTTGGATGAATCCTTCAAGAGATCTCTCAGTGTGGCTTAAGCTACCTTATGCCTTCTCTATGTGCTACTTCATTGATTCTATCAATAGAATCTATGATTCATAATTGATCAATATAAAGCAAAATGGATCGATGCAAAGCACCACACTCTCTAAAAGATGTTTGTATATCCTGACAAAAAGGCCTATATGAAGAGGTGAGAAAAATCATGACTAGCATAAAGATCAAGAATATCTTGGTTGGGGAATAGATACACAAACTTCTCTATATGTTATGTCCCAACCAGCACCCTCAAGATGGAGACCTCAAGGAGAGGATCCCCCAAGTAACATAGAAAAGAGGTAATTAAAACCAAACACCAGCACAAGTAGGTAGTAGGTCCTCCAAAAGTAGTAGAATATAGTAGAGGCATAACCCTCCATACTAGTTCAACATCTTTATTAGGTGCCATAACCACCACCTCACACTTCACCTTTACCTCATCCTTCACCATCATCATCTCCAACCCTATCTCATAGTTATTGACCACCTACGTCACCTTCAACTCATCATTTTCCTTCCCACTCACCTACACCACCTTTTACACCTTGACCATCTCATCTAACTCCTCCACCTTCACCACCAAGACCACCTTCACCTCCACCTTCTCCAAGGATTATCACCAGTTCAACACCTCACCACCCTCCAAGTCAAGCACCCCAAAGGGATCCCTCATAGGAGTAGATACATACTATGGAATCCGATCCAGAGAAGACTCCATCCACTATGAGATAAATCTTGACTGTTGATCAAATCAATACTAAAAAATGGGAATGAATGGGATGGATATCGAAGCCATCAAGAACTTGAGTGAGACTCAGGGAAGGGGAAGGGTCCAACTGAGGGGGAATTAGAATAAAGAGCACCATCTAGTCTGTATGAATGATATTATTTTATTATAGATGAAAATAAACTCTATCTTTGGAAGCATTTCCACCCCAATGATGTGACCTAAGAAACAAGTAACTATCCTTCCTTTTGGAGATGTATAATAAAGAGCCTCAGTTCAACATTCTGTTAGATTGCATTTTTTCCAATCCAGATGCCCCAGGACTATCGAACTTCATGAAATTTGATCCATAGAAGCTCTCCCCAATAATGATAAGCATCGCATTTTTGAAACTTTCCATGGAAGTGATGCACCAAAATATTTTATCAGAGTCAAATGTGTACATGGTCAAAAAGAAACATGGCAAGGTGGTGGAAATGTATAATAAATTGTATGCTAAAAAGCAAGCACTAGCCGAGGAAGTGGCCTCCTTAAAGCAACAAATTCAAGAGATCATCGAGGCTAAGGTAAGGGTATTAAACTTTTACAAAAAAATTGAAGGAAGATCCAGCACTGGTAAATGGCATAAAATTAGATGGGGATGCCCTAGGGAGATTAGAGACATTGGTTGAGCTTTTACTCAAAAATAATAATGAGTGCTATACACCTAGAGATGAGTCCTAATAACTTTTGGAGTAGTTCACCACTGTAGTAGATATCTATCATAGTACTTTGGATAGAGTCAGGGAGGTTATCCCAATTTTGGATGGCATTGTTGCATGCATGGTGCACCCAAATAAAATAGTAGAAGCCCAACTCAATGATGAGGTCTTGAGGCAACAAGTAGCTGATGCAACATTATTAATAAAAGACCACACCGAGTGCACGAAGGCATTCAAGGATGTGGAAATGATAGAAGATGTTATTAATAACCATCATCAACAAATAAATGCCAGTTTTGCCACACTCTGAGGATAAGTTGACAAGGATGTCTCCAAATTAGAGAACATCTAAAAGAAAGCTACCATAGCATTAGAGGAACAGATTAAGAAGATTGAGACTCCAATTCAGCCCTAAGAGTTGAAATTAGTAAAGGAGGGCATTGAAAAACTAACTGCTAAAGTTCTCGATGCCTTATCCCATTGGGTTGAGCTGAAGAAAGAACTTGAGTAAAAAGGACTTGAGTTCTTTGAGGATACCATTACAACTTAGTCTGGGACAAACTAACAGCTTAGTGTGGGGTGATGTTGGCCCCTTAATTTTGACCAAGTATTTGTTCTAATTTTGGTGAGTAGTACGGAGGGACCATTGTCTATTTTTATGCAAGTACAGGCATAGTACAAAAGAACTATGGTGCAGGAGAAACATGGCATGGGAGGACCATGATGCAAGACTAGCAGCACAAGAGTTGAAAGATCTAGAAAAAAATAGCACGAAAGACCCAGCACGAGAGGACCCAGTCAAGAGAAAAATGTGGCATGAGGAAATCAAGAACAAAGGACCTAGAAAAAGAAGAGGAAGACTAGGGGAGCATAAGGGAAGTGGAGCATGAGAAACAAGGAGCAATTAGAAAGAATAAATTAAGTAGGACACTTCAACCCCATCGATCATAGACCTTATACCAGCCCCCAAGGAATAGAACACATAGACACAAATATACTACATAGAGCAAGCATTTAGGGGCACAAAGGTCTAATTCTATAGGATCAATCAGTTATAAGAGCCATAACTCTTAGCTTGTTGGGAGTTCGCATGCCATTTGTCCATATTAAGTTGGGAACTTGACACTTGGATAGGGAAAAACAAGTATAAAACCCCTTGTTATAAGTATTCAAGGGGGATAGATAAATGAATATATTATTTTGGGTGTGGGTGAACTTTAAAAGGAATATAGAGCATTTTGTCTTGTAATCCATAAGCACTTAATGAGAATTCAATGTTTATCATATGGTACTTTGAGCAATGGAATGTTAACTGTGTTGAATATTGAAATATGTTAAGTGAATAAAATCATGAGTTCCTTTCTTCTTCTATATTTAGCTAGTGATGGTAGTATAATCTATTATGTTAAGAAACAATAGTAGGTTATTTGTTTGATAAGAAATGAGTAAACACACGTCATGTTTTAAAGTCTTTGAGAACCAGTCTTTTGCTATGCACTTCGAGTGAGCACGTGAGACTCATCCCTCGCATGATAGGGCCATCGTGCTACCCTATTGGGAAAAGGCTTCAACACTGCCGTAAAGAGAGAAAACCCAACATCAACACACGTGTACTTATTCCTTGCTCTCTTTTTTTCAAGAATTTTAACTATGAAAATTTTTATATATGTATTGATTTATATTGTGATATTCTCTTGGTTACAGGGTTTATACCAAAAAAACACTCAAAGTGTCTCAAGCAAATCCAAACTATGTTGTACACATCTAAGTATGCATTTCTTTCATTTAACTTAGAAATGTCATCCTTATGCATTACTAAGTTGGAGGGGGGATCGGAGGGGGCTAAATGTAAATACTAAAATTTGGCGTATATAACATCTTAGTCTTGTATACTTGATAAATACCTATGAAGGCTCTACTCTTCAATTCTAGACCTTTCTAATATTGAAAGGCTCGTATCCACCATCTCATTATACATAATTATTTATCTTATGGTCTGACCTTATCATTTATGATTACTTAGATCTCATGTATTATACATAAACCCTGAAACCTAAGATATATCCTTCACTATCAGTATTAGATTCTTGACAACTTCATACCATGTCAGGGAGTTACGTCCCACATAAGAACACTTATGTCGACGCAAATATCTAGATTCTTATCAAGTGTATAGTCCTCAAAAGTCATCTAATTGTAAATATTTTGAATCTTGTGGGTCGGCCCATTTATTTTGTTTAATCATTCTATGAGATATTTTTAAAAGGTCCGGTATAAATAAAAATCTAAGGCTATTCATTATTCATCTAGAAAATACCAAATAAACACATGTTCAAGCTCAATCGATCAATTGCATAATTGAGTTCTACTACCATATTCTTCTCTATTTTTATAACAGTCATATGAACAATCAAATTATAGGTCTGAAGCACTCAAAGAATAACTCATGAACATTATTTTTCAAGTTACAAGCTAGATCATTATATACCCTTATAGTATATTGCACCATTGTACACACACAAGCTAACACCTAGGGGAGAACTATATATGTTTGAGGCCATCTTTAGAGTATTGGTTATGTAAGAACTACTCATTGACAGATGGGTCATTGAGGTCAACTTGACACCTGAGTCCATTTACCTATTTTTGGCAAGGTACAAAGACCTAAGGTGAAGAGCTATGGTTTGATCCACATACAATCACTGACATCTTGTGCACGTAAATAAACTATATTAAAAAAAAGGCAATGAAAACCCCACAAGGCTCCAGGTGGCTACTCCACAATACAATGAATATTTTATATTGGACAGTTGCATCATGATCAAGATAGAAGCATTAATGCAAGTTTCCATAGGTTGATGCAAGTATCCATGCCTCCAGAAACAATATTTCCAAAATTTGACAAATGGATCCTGATTTTATCCCTACCTGTTTCCACCTTTGTATTTCTCAGATTTGCCTACACATTTATAGATAAGTATTGTTTCTTCTTTGTGTTTATAAAATCAAACTATTGTATTGAATGCATTTTCTATATTTAACATAACTCAACATTTTAATTTAGAATATTCATTTATCTAAGTTTTTAATTAATTAGTCTACTCTAGAATAATTTTATTCATCCTTATGTATAGGCTATTCTACCCCTTCAACCCTAAATGACACTTATTAAAAAAAGATTAAACACCATCAAAACACTAGAATAGTAGATACACTATCAAGAGAGAAACTCTAATGCCATCCAACATTTATATAATGCAAACCTTAGTGTTGTTGTAGTGATGAAAACCCAACATACTTCAACAACTGTCACCCAGACCTAAATGTAGATTGGATAAACCCTTGAAGATAAAGCAAGTGAGCCCCAAACACCAAGTAGACAAAAAAATGCAATTGCAAACATTTGAGAATACCATTACACCATGCACATAAAGATACGAACAATAATAACATCCTTACAATATCCCAGACATGCCTTGGATTCCATTTTTCCTTTCCCTAATTGACGACTCAAATAAGTCACACCCCTAAGGAGCAAACCTTATATTTAGGGTTTTCAGTAAACGAGAGAACACTCTAAAGAGCATCTCTTATTTTTCCATCCGTGGAGCATGAAATACTTATTTGAATAAATCAAGTCTCATGCAAAACCAACACCATACTAAGATGTAATGGTGGGAATAAATAATCTTGGTATGGAATCTTTAGGGCCTTACATAAAATGAAAAAAATGGTGTACTATAATGAAAATATAATACCTTTTTTCATGTTGAAAAGGAAAATATTACAAACTCCTCACTAGGGCAATCAAATCATATGCCTCTCCAAAAAAGGAAACAACTGAGAATTGAGTGCATTGATAAATGATAAAAATAATTGAATGAAATGGTTTTAATTATGTCCACGAGACTGAATGGTATAGGGGACCACTAATTACATTGATTGCTCCAACCACTCAAAGATTCCTAAGAACCGAGGTATCTTTTAGAAGGTTGTTATGTCTTTTACTAATCCAGATTAGCATCTCCCCCAACTTTTTATTTATTTTTCCTCAAATTTATCTACCAGGCAACGAACTCTTATAATTTCTACATATTTGGCTCGTATGTCCGTGTATTGAGGACACTCAAGGGTGAAGTGCTCCTTTGTCTTAACTGCCCTTATGGTGTAAAAACCACAAACTCTCTTGCTCCACTGCTCCTAAGGAGTCGCCCATCTACTTCTCTTGCATTGGAGTGTATGAGAACTAATTTTCAATTGAGTAATGAGGATTTTTTCCCTCTAACTGATTTCAACGCTTATATATACTTTTCCATTATGACTGTAAGTTAGGTTGAACACTTAAATATAGTGTTGTCTTTTCTTGCTTGTCCATTTCCTCCACATTACTATTTTGAATTTTCCATTCACACAATTTTTTGTCTTTGTTATAATTTGGACATTCGATTATACTGATATCCCAGTTATCCATTCACTTGTGGTTCTGCTACATCCAAGTGTTCTTCCCCATGCACAATTCTTCTTCTCTTGTTGCCCTAAGCCATCTATTGGTCTTCATGGTTTTTCAAGTAACATAATACCTTGGTCATAACAGTTGCTTCTAAAGGGAAAGTCATTGTTTCGGCAAGAGTGATTTCATACAGAATTGAGCTCTTAATTGTAAATTTTTTTGTGATTTGACGTTTTTGAATCTTTTCTATTTACTTCTATTTCAAACTCATTGTTCCACTAACCCACACCTCACAATCATATGATACCACTTGTGTGACAAGTAACACAAAATCTTGGTTATCTTCTAGTCCCATAACTCAACATTCCTACATCGATTTTGAAACACAGAGAAAACTTTTCAACTACTTTATACTCTTTTCAACATGTATATGTTCTATTTAAATCTGCTCTGAAAACTAAGACAAAAATAATTATATTTTGACAACACTTCAAAAAAATTATTTTTATTTTTAAATGAAAATAGGAATACCGTTCCTTCCTTTTCGTTGAAAAACACTATGAGAATATCCTTGTCGTGTAACCCATGGATATGAGGATATGGATTCGCTGATATCCTTGTCATAATCCCGCTTTTTGGAATATTTTGGAAGATTGTTACGAAATGTCATAGGACTCCGTGGCCCAATGGATAAGGCGCTGGTCTACGAAACCAGAGATTCTGGGTTCGATCCCCAGCGGAGTCGAATTTTGTTGCAACTTCCTTTGCAATATGGTTGGAAGACTTTGCAAAGAGATTGGACGCCGAGGAAGACTTATGCTGCGTGCAGGCGCTGATAAGAAACAAAATGATTCCATCTCCATATCACCGAAAGCTTAATAAAGCAAGACATCATTTTACAAAATACTCTTGTAATCGAAGCCTGGAGGATGCCCACAGATTAACCCAAATGAAAAGTGGTTAGATGGAGGATTATTACCGGCAAATTTATGGTCAGAAGCCCTTGGCTTTGCACAATAAAATGAGGAAATCGGGCGTCCGGCGCAATGATTTTGCTTTTACCAGTGTTGTATCCGCTTGTGCACAATTGGGGTTCCATCAAAATGCAGGAGGAAATAATATGCAAATGTGGGTTTCAATATGATGTTTTCGTGAGCAATGCTCTCGTTGATATGCTAGGAGTTTGGAGAATGCACGGCAAGGGTTTGACGAAATACCTTAACGAGACTCATTGCAGTGATACGGTGAATCTGTTTGAGGTAACGAAATACCTTTAACAAAAAAGGTGGCTGGTTGGTATTTAGGAAAACACCGCTTATATGGCACTGCAGTGTTTTCAACAAATGAAACCGTATGTTGTAAAACCACACCCAGACACCTTTGTTCTTTCAGCATGTTATCTGGCAGCTTTGGATCATTGTAAGGCAGTAAACTACATGAAATTAAAATTGGATATCATCAACATACCTATGTGGGGAGGCTCTTATTGACTTGTTTGCCAAATGTGGCACCATAGAAGATGCATGTAAAGTATATTTGACAAAATGGCTAGACAAAATATGGTCCAATGGATTGCAATAATCATCATTTATACCATTCATAGTTTTGGGAAAGAGGCCTTGCAACTCTTAGGAAAAATGGGTGTGTTATCTGCATGTGGGCGCAGTGGATGATGGGTGGGAATGATTCTATGAGTACAAATTATCAAATCACGCCGGCAAGAGAGAACTACTGCTGCATGGTAGACCACCTTGGCCGAGTTGGGCACCTGAAAAAGGCATTGGATTTGAATCTTTGATTAACAAAATGCCACTGGAACCTGAGGCCGCTGTATGGATATCTTTGCTTGGCGGTTGTAGAAGTTATGACAGAATTGAGCTAGGGAAACAAGTAGCAGAATGTGTTTTTGAATTGGAGCCAAACTATGCTGGCAGGAGGGACACATTGAAAAGGTCCGAAAACAGTTGAAAGACAAGGGAGTTAAAAAAGAAGGCAGAATGCAGGTGGATTGAGATTATTAGGCAAGTATATGATTTTGCCATTGGAGACAAATTGCTTCCGCAGATCAAATTAATTCAGAATTGGACATATTTTCCCGACTAATGATGGAAGCAGGGTATATGCCTGACAAGAGTGTTAGATGTACAAAGATAGCCAAAATTCTAGGGATTCCTGTTTTCAATAATGTACACAACATACAGAATGGGTGTTTAGGTGTAGTTTAGTGAATAAAATAGGACGGTTACGAAGAGAGTAGGTCGAGTCTTTCCATATGGCTCCGGCACTTTGTTTTCTTTAAAAAGGTCACCATTCCAGAACGTAAAGGAGGCAAATAGAACTGTATACTGAGATATAAATAAATCTAAGTTTGATTCATTCTTCACAAATATACTCTGTTTCAGATTTTTTGCATCTTTTGCTTTGGTAGCTCTGTTTCAGATCTGTGTAAGTTTTCTACATGGTATCGGTACAAGGCAGAGGAATAACTTTTCCCAAGTTCGCCTAACAGTGAGTACTCTTCTGAAATTCGGAAGGTAAAAGGCAGAGAAATGCCACAATTGTTGCATCAAAACCTCAGGGGTTTGTGGAATTGTTTGATGGTGTTGCATATAATCTCTGAAAGCTCAGAATGGAGATGCTTTTGCTGAATAAGGACCTGCTCAAGATAGTTGAAGGGTTTGAGCCCAAACCAGAGCAGGATTCAGATTTGATCACTAAGTGGGAGACAAAAGATGGTATGGCTCACTCCTTTATACATGAGTTTAAGTGGTAATGTGATTTTGCATGTGAGTGAGTAAAAAACAGAGAACGTAGCTTGGGAGAAATTGAATGGTTTGTATGAATCAAATGATGCGAACACAAGATTAAGTTTAAGTAATGGAAAAAATTTCTTCATTTAAAAATGCAGGAATCACAAAGCATATCAGACCACACAAATCAATTTAAGTCCCTAAAAGCTGAATTAGCAGCACGTGGGTCAATGATTACAGAGGAAGATGCAATTGTAACGCTCCTTGGGAGCTTTCCATAATCCTATTCAGGATTGGTAGCAGTGTGGGCACTCAGCCTCGTCTGGACTTGCAGAAAGTAGTCGCAGCGCCACTTCAAGAGGAACTTAGAAGGAAGGATGCAGGTTTGTATGTTAAGACTCCTACAACTCTCAGAAGGATATAAGGGCAAAGCAAAGAAGAAGAGTGAAAACAATTCTCAGCCTTCTAAATATAATGTCTTCAAGAATAGCGAAGACACAAAGGAGAAGAAAAAGAAGGGAAAATTTTTTGAGTGTGAGTTTTCAGGACGTGTCAAGAAAGACTGCACAAAATTGTTAGCATGGGTTGATGAGGTAATGAAAAGGAAGGCAACTGAAGCTAATGTAGCTTCATGTAGTGACCAAAAACACTTGTTTTCAGTCACTATGTCCGCAATTTCTCATCTCTTAAAGTGTTGGTATTTGGACTTGGAGACAACGCAACATATGATCTCTGAGACAAGTTGGTTCATGAAATATAAAGAAATTCCCCCGAAAAAAAATTGTTATTCTTGGAGATAACAATAAGCATGAGATGATGGGAGTGGTAAATGTCTCATTGAAAATGCCCAATGGTGTATATAAGGATGTCCAAAATGTATGGTATGTCCCTGCTTTAACTAAGAGCCTTTTGGCAATAAGTAAGATTACCAATGCAAGAATACTGGTACATATTGACAACAATTTATCTGTTTTAAAAGATGTGAAGGGATGGACTATTGTTTAAGGAATTAAGGAGGGTAACATGTATAAGTTGTGTGCAAAAGCACCAGAAGAGGCATTGGAAACAAATGACAACAGTTCCAACTCAGTTCTTTGGCATCATAGGTTTGGACGTGTAAATGCAGAATCACTTGAAATATTAAGAAGGGAGCAAATTGTAGAGGGCTTAAATCTACATTTTCTAGTCAAGTTGGGAATGTGTGAAGGCTGTAATTTGGGAAAACAACATAGATTCCCTTTCTCAAAGAAAAGAGCAACAAGCGCCGAGAAGCAAATGGAGCTGATACATTCGAGACATTTGCAAACCAATGCAAACAATATCACATAAAGGTGTAAGGTATTTCATTACCTTTATTGATGATTTCTATAGAATGACCTTATCCATATCCTTAAGAATAAATTAGATGCATTGGAAATGTTTAAGACGTTCAAAGCTTTTGGTGAGAAACAATTGTGAAAGCCTTTGAAATGGCTAAGATGTGATAATGGGGCTGATATACCTCTAATGATTTCAAAGAATTTTGTGCAAAGGAAGGGATCAAGTTGGAATGCACTGCTCCTCATTCACCACAACTAAATGGTGTTGGTTGAAAGAAAGAACATAACTCTTGCTGAAAATAACCGAAGTGTGTTATCCAATTCGTTTTCGGCTGAAGCTATTTCTACAGCTCCATATGTTCAAAATAAGTTACCTACTGCTGCATTACATAAAAGGACACCTTATGAATCATGCAATGGAAGTAAAGCAAGTGTTGAATATTTGAGCATTTTTGGCATTTGACATATGCACACATACCAAATGAAGGATGAAGGACACTGGATAGCAAGAGCAAGAAGTGCATAATGATTGGTTACAGCGTGGATTTAAATGCATATAGCATTTATGATCCCATAACACATGAAGTTCTAATAAGAAGAGACGACAAGTTTGACGAAAATTCATTTATGCATAAACTAGTAGAAATGGAGAATATGAAGGATACAAAAATAGGGATTTTTTATTGCAAATCTGAAGAATAACTTGAGCATGAGGATTCTACTCTAGTTGGATCAGTAAGACCACTACATCCTACAACTATACAACATGTGGAACTTGTTCAAGATCAACAAAAGCAAGGAAGCCCACGTAAAAGGCACAAGAATCATATGCACTCCATGTAGAAGTTGATGAACCACACAATGTTCGAGAAATGTATGCACGGGCTAGGATGACTTGCAACTATTCTCTTTCTCTCAATAGATTAGGACTCGAATAAGGTCAATTAAATAGAGCTTGTGATACTTGATGATTGGGCAAGGACTAAATGAATTTCATATATATAACATAGGGTAACTTATAACACAAATGTTAATAGGAAAGGGTTCCAAAGCTTAAGCCTATGGCACAAGGATGTAGCTCTCACTAGACCTCAACAAAGATATACCATGATTGTACAACAAATGATTGTAATAGATTAAACTAAGGATGACTTAGAATGATCATAAAAGGTAAGGTGCCATGGTCAACCAAGTGGGGTTCTAGGCAACCTAAGGTGATTATGACAAGTCTAAGCAATCGTATAGCCACATCAATTTATTTGTTGTGGAGAAGGCTTAAATAAGAATACACATACATGTATTCACAAAGCAATGAGCAATGCCTATTCTATTGAGTACATAAATGAAATAGTATATGAATATATTGTACTTACCTTTAGGTGGATCTATCAATGCTTCAATCTCTCCTATGCCTGAAGTGGAGCTTTACAAGAGATGTTTTAGGTTGAAGACCTCAAATGGTTGAATGAAGACATAAGATGTCTTCAACTAGAAATTCCCAATGACTCCTATCAAGCTTCAATGACATCACAAGAAAAGACTCCTCAAGATAAGGTTCTAAGCCACTAGCTCTCCCAAATGTACTTATGACAGAAGAGTGAGTGAAAGTAGAGCAAATAAAGTGAATATAATATGAATAAAATATGCCCCCTATATATATTGATCCAATATCCAAAACCAACTCTAAACACTAAGCCAATGGTATCGACTAGACCAATACAGTTGAAAGAAGTTGGCTAACAAAGAACGGTATTGACCAGGCCAATACAATACAAATATTAGAAAACATGCTCATGATTGTATCGGGTTGGTCAATAGAGTATATGAAGGGTGAAATGCACTAAATAGACGGTATCGACCAAGTAGATACCATAAGATTAATGGAAGCTAGAAATCTAGACAAGAGACATACATGAAATGTAAATGAATAGACGCTTAGAGGAGGTCGTATTGATAGTAGCAATGGTGTAATCAAGATATCATAACATCTCTCACAAAGCACCACAAACGTTTTCCACCCCATTTGCAATGCATCCTTTAAGGTGTGCACTCAAGGAGATTGATGGGTTGACAAGCCATTACAAGAGAAAATGTCAGCAAATGATAAAGTGAAAAATAATATGTGTATACAAGATGTTGTTGGAGAGTTGTTAGTGATGTCATGGAGGTGTCTAGATGAGTGGATGAAATGTTTTGATAGTCTAAGTGTCAATGACAAAGTGTGTAGTATGTTTGTCTTAGTATGCTTGAGGTAGGCTTGGTTGATATTTAGTTTTGGCATGATTAGGGACGGGTATGAAGTATTGAGCATGTGTGAGGGGTCCTATCAGAGGTCAAGGATGTTTAGAGAGCTTGTGAAAGTGCATGGTATTCATCCGATTCTTCATTATGTTCATCTTGGCATAGTTGGTTCTATGGTAGAAAAATTTGAGTATGCAGTTTGCTAACATCACCATTGCCATGTATGGATGAGTCAAGGGGAGTTGGTCATATGGGTGTGATCACATTAGTCCCAAGTTGATATGGTCCAAATTTTAGGTCATGTGATTAAGTGCATCAAAAGTTATTAAGGTTCAAAGTTGATCTTCCAGATAGATTGCAATAGTTTCTATACTTAGCTAGACCATCATTGCACATCATGCAGATATGATTGGACCAACAAGTTTGTGTACTTATTTCAGGTATGCAGCAAGTCATTTTTTATCAAAGGTTTACATGGAGATGTTTATAGTGGCAAGAAGCTACCCTATAAATTAGGAGTCTTGAAGTGTTGTGTAGCTCAAGTTATAAAGCTTCAAATTTGTCCTAGTAGACTGTGATGGGTCAAAGACCGTCAAGTTTAACCATGTCGAAGACTGAGATCACTGGTCTAAAAGATCCGATGGTGAGCGCTTAATCATACATATTGAGATCAACAATGCACGTGAAGTCAATATGTCAAAGGTTGCATGTGTAGGTGACAAGTGTCACAAGCTCACTAGTCTGACAGAAGATCAATGGTGCGTGGTGGTTTGTACTAACGAAGATCAACGGTGTGGGACAAGTCAAAGATTCAACTATGCACGTGAGGTTGCCAAGTGGCACAAGCGCATGAACTATTAGTAAAGTGCTTAGAAGGCACGCGAGGGTGCCAAGTGTCATAATCTCAGGGGTTCAGAGCAAGATCTAATTGTGAGTGTTTCAAGATAAAGCCCTAACTGATTTACGGAGATCGACGATGCACATTCGGTCAATATTGCAAGGGTGCATGAGATGAGGTCAACATGTTCGACGTTTAACATTTGGATAGTGGAGCATTGTGAGTTAAACTTTGAGCTACTCTCAAAGAGATCGACAGAGTGAGTTTGTTCCAAATTGTCAAGAAGTAGCGAGATGATAACAAGTGCTCAATGTTTAACTATGACCGTTTGGATTTAAATATTTGAATTTAACGAAGGAAAGACCAATGCTTGGTTTTGAGCCATAACCTTCAATCTATGTCGAGTTTGATGTTGCAGTAAAAGGAAAAGTTGTAGAAGACTTCAAGGTGCATCTGGAAATACTCATTTTAAGGTCTAAATGTTTGTATAGTTGTAGATATTAAGCTCCAAAGTTGACTATGTTCGACCATGGTCTGTGAGTGACCCGCGAAGGATAATTTAGTTTGTTCTGATAGTATTTGGATGTTTCAAGGTGACTTAGCTATTGGAGAGTGTTGTAGACTCCATGAAGATGATCTGTATGAATTTTGGAGGTTTGACCAATCCATCTTCAGTATGAAAAAATGCTTAGAAGTTGACTGTGTGTTCGTTCATGGTGTTTTTGTGTACAAAATGGTGTTTGAGTAAATTGTGCTTGAACAAATGAGTGTTTTGGCAACTGTGATCATTTGAAGATGTTTAAGGGGTCATGAGGAGTGGATTTATGCATTTGGAAGTGGACCTATGTTCTTAGTTTGCTCGGAGAAGTGTCAAAAATGTGAATGAGTCTTCATAGGACCTAAAAGGTGACTTAGGCCTATTTGAAAGCGAGTTGTGCTTAAAGGTGACCCATGTGAGATGCCTTAAGGGTGAAGACATGTGTTGTGGTTGAAAAGGAAGGTTGTGAACATGATACTAATCATGAAGGCTCTATAAAAGGTAAAATTTAATATGGTGATTTTTAGACTTAATGTGAGAGACGTGAGCAAAAAGCTGTGAGAGTTGTGGAGCGAAAGAAAGGGTGTGTGCCCATTGGATGGGTTGTAAAGCAGAGTAGGTTGATGACTGTGTGTATGAACTGTAGGTCATATTTTTAATGTCAAGGACAATGTTCTTGTAGGTTTAAATATTGAAGGTGGTCAGAAGGACTTGATCATCTTAGGGGTAGGTGCTCTTTGTGGAATATGTGTTTCACTAAAGCTGGTAAGAAGGGCTTGACCATCAGGTGGTCAAAAGGAATTGATCATCTTAGAGGTAGGTGCTCCTTATGAAATAGGTGTTTCACTAAATTATGGTAAGAAGGACTTGACTAGTCTCATGTTTGTGATTATCTTATAGGACAAGTAGTCCATTTATTTGCAATCTTGAGAGTGAGTTTTATTCCTCAAGAGAGTTTCCCACATAGATCTTGTGTTGTGCATGTGATATTGCATTATCTATTGTTCATTGCTATAAACATCTTGAATGCTTCATGAATGGTTGTATTGAATGCTTAAGTGTTTGAAGGTTTTGGAAATTGAATTAGATTGTTTGCTACCACTGATTCACCCCCACCCCTCTCTTAGTGGTTTCTACCTCTAACAATTGGTATCAGAGCAAGTCATTTTGTAAAGGCTTGATAGCTTGAGAGAGATCCAAGATACATTATGGGTAGCCATCAAATGCAAGGAGGTTTTTACATTAAACAGGCACCAATGTTCATTGGAACCAATTATGCTTTTTGAGTGCAAGGATGAGGACCTACATCATGTCCCTAGGGTATGACACCTGGCAATCTGTTGTGGATGGTTATTTTGTACCAACTATTCTTCCATCTAGTGTTGCAAATAAGAAGTTGTTTGAGATCGATTCTAAGGCAATGAATGCTATCACTTGTGGTCTTTTAGATTTTGAATACACCAAGGTAATCTATTGCATATCTGCCAAAAAAATGTGGGATAAATTGAAGACTATTTATGAATGAGATTCAAAGGTTAACTTGGCAAAGTTGCAAACGCATTGAAGACAATTTGAGAGTCTTAAGATGAAGGAAGAATATTCTGCAGCATTGATATGGAGGACATTTTTGAATTCCCTAATCCTCTCTAAACTTGCACCATGCATAGGGCTCGTTGAGACCTTTTCGACGGTATGCAGAACTTGAAAAACAGAGCTCGTTTGCTCTAGATATGACTAGTCAAATTTTTGGCCAAAGTTGGTCAACTGATGACATGGAAAGGTTTGAGCACATGGCAAAAAAATGGGTTTGCGCACCTCTTGTCTTCAACAGTTGTAAAAGGGCCAGCTACGGGGACCATAACCAGTGGAGCCCACTTTTGTGATAAAAGGGGACTCTGCTGCTATGGTATATTATTGTAATTTTTATATTTCCAATTACACTATTTATATACTATATTATTTTCGGTGCTTTTGGTTGTGACAAGTGACAGGATGAGGAGCGATATAGTAGCATTATTGGAGAGATCCATGTGGTGAGACCTCAGGGCACCACATGGCTTGCCACCACTTTCCACCTCTATTCTCCAAGTCACTTTTATGCAGTTCAACCAACCTAGCTCAGAGTACCAATTCATCCAACCCAACTTAGAGTTCAAACCAACTCGAATGCCAACTCGATAGAGCTCGTATCCTTCTCGAAGGTTCTAAGCTACCAATGCCCAAGTTTTGGCATATCAAAAGGGGTTGCAACGTGGCCGAAGCCACATCCTTTGTGTTACCGATAGCCTAATTTAAAGGCTTTCAACATCCATAATTTGAATTTCGCACCCACCAAATAAAACAAGTGACAGTTGGGGAGGATCGAACCCCAACCTCTCGTTACTATTTTCATCCCTTTGTCATTCTGTCGAAGGTGGATGGTTGAAACCAAACAGAGGGATATTCTATTTAAAGAGGATTTGGTGCCATTTTTGGAGTAAGAAGGGGATTCGACCCCGTAACCTCTAGCAAAAAGATAAGCATCCTTGTCACTATGCTTGGGGGTTGAAGAATAAATATAAAAGCATGAATTATGTTTTATTGAGCATTGGCAGTGTGGTTGTGTTTTAATATACACAGACCAGTTTGTAGAAAATGATCAATTAGGCCATTTTAGAAGCATTTTCAGATCTCAAAGTCTTCTAGAGATATGTTCAGAACTCAAAGATGCTTCTAATGGTGTAATTTGTTTCTCATTTGGAGTTTGTTTGCCATCGTTTTGGAAGCTATTTCAGTCACTTTTGATGAAGAACTAAGGGAGGTGACCAAACAAGTGCTTCAAGAAGGTGGAGGATAGTTTGTTTGTCATTTTCAGAGTCCTTCAAAAGTCTAAGAGCATATTATTTGCTGGTTTTATATTTCCATTAATAATTGTAAGAGTTAATTGATTTACTTGCAATTTTTTGATTAGTGGAATGGTTCAAAAGAATTCGGAGATGTAGGCAATTCACCGAACTCCGTAATCAACTTCTTTGTATAGTGTGCTTGTTATTTTGCATTAGCATTTTCTAATTGATTTTTTAGAGTATTATTTCAGCATTTAAAAATTGCTTATAAGGATCCATTTATAAATATTTCATAGCATGGGGTTGGTGCTTGTTTTCAGATCATTTTTGGTATCAAAGTGGTTCTTGCTAGTTGCTAACAATGTTTCCACATTGTGTTAGTAAGCTATTATTTGTGCATTGACACAAAAGTACAAGTTATTTGTGACCAACTTGAAGCGATGGATTTGTATTAGTGGATGTAGTTGCCCACGGTGTTGTTGTTATTAGTCACAGTGATGCATATAGTTGTGTCATGTTGACGAGAGTAGGCACAACAGATGGCTGATCTGAACATGAGTGAGGTGAATGTGAGCACGCATCAACATTCATAAGACTAAAATATCATTGAGATCTAGAGGATAATAGACTCACTTCATGTCCAATGGATAAAAGAGTTTGAATGAAAGAAGCACCATCGAGAGAGTCTCAGTTTACCTATTAGACCTATTTGTAATTATTGCTCGAGACATGGACATATAGCACAAAATTATAGGGTGCAACGTTCTGATCATGCATCGTAGATGAACATAGATAGAGGAAATACTCATGTCATTTCAAGTACTAGTCAGCATTAAAATTCCCTAGTTGGATAAAGAATACCATTTGAAACCCCAAACATTGTATTACGCTCTGTGAAAGCTTCCAAACAACATGTTTTAGTATTCTTAGAGGGATGGATTATTAGACTCGTATTTGATTAGGAAATCAATGTGAGCTATGTGACAACTGATGTGGTATGCCAACTTAGCTTGCCAGCTTTGCCACTGCCTCATGCTAAGACAGTTGGTAAGCAGGGTGGCACTATCCAAGGTATGACAACATGCTTTTGTACCTTGAGATTTATGTTTGGGAGATGATTCTCAGACATAATTACTCTCAATGGCATTCTTTTAGAAATGGATGAGGTTGTCTTAAAAAAATTCTATCTCACCACTCAACAGACATTTATGACGGATGATGGAGATGACATAGAGCTTTGTCTGGGTCATGGTTGGATAGTTTAGTTCAAGACAGGGCATGTTACTCTACCTTGTCACATCTATTTCAGCAAGACTTTGGATTCATATACACTAGGAGATCATATTGAATCTGATGCAGAGGATGAGTTGCATGAAGGATCATTCAATGATCCGTAGATCAACCATTGAGGGAGCCAAGCCTGCACCAAAGATTTTAATACTAGTAAAAAAATATTAGGTGATAATAAAAGTTTGACATAGTTAGATGTCAACTTATTGAAAAAAGTTTTTTGAACATTTTTGGTTTTTCCATCTATTATATGCTCATATTTTTAATAAAACTAACATAATAATGTGTTAGATAGAATGTATGAATAAGACCCATATGGGCAATATTAGTTATACATTAGTCCAAAGACCCATATCAACATTGTTTGTAATTTGGATATACATGTATTGTAAGATCCCTTAAAGAGGATAATTTATTTTGTATGGAGTCACTTATAGGGAAGATTTGAGTGATAGGTTTATTATACTCATATCATCTTTTCACATGTATGGTAGACAGATTCTATTTTGATTGGAAAATAATATATGCAGATTGTGTAAGGCATGATCAACATGTCTATTACACTAACAAATTAGTTTGAAATTTCACTTGGTGATCGTTTGACAGTGTTTTGGTAGAATCACTATTTGGGTTGTGACAATCATGTAGGTAGTATGGATCTATCCATAATTTTACATATGATAGATATTGATATATTTACTAGTAGTTTCTGGGATTCAATCTAATGCTCGCCTTTGTTTATATACATTTTGTAGTTTGCTTTCTAAATCATTATCATAAAATTTTGTAGTGATATTTTATTATATTAACAATTTCATAGGGTTAGTGGACAATGCCTATTATTGGCATTTAGTAGTCTATTTTATACTGATCATTTATAGTATATGGTCACTTGAGATGTGAGATGGTGTTGAAGGAACAAACTTTCTTCTTTGAGAAGCATTATGATAAAATGTAAGGCATTTTCAGTAATACATCTCCAAGAAGAATCAGTTACAGTTCAATTACCAGTTGTACACAGAGGGCAGATTGAGGTATGATTAAGATCTGATTTTATATTGGTTTTGACACAATATTTTGGTCCTTAATAACCAATTGTGTAACCCTTATATTTTGTATTATTAATTATACTATGGATGTTTATGTCCTTCATAATAGGAGCAAGTGAAAAGACTAGTTCCATGGTAAGAAATAGAAATGACAATAAGGCATTATTCAATATTAGACAAGTTTTGCACTTTTAGTTTTGAGTTTTTAACTAGTTATAGATTGGTATGTTCATAGTTTTGTTAAGAGTTACAAGATGCAAAAATAAAGTTGTTTAAGACACCAACATTTGATAGCCAGTACTCAACATGTGCATTCCACAATTCTCAAAAAGGTATGAGTTATTTTCAGTGTAACTATGTAGCACAAGTTTTGGTTTGAATACTTGACGTCAAGATAACCATTGTGTGGGTTACATTGGATATAAAATATAATTTTATGCAGACTTGTTTAAACAGCGTTCTAAAACTTTAACGTGGATCATCTAAACTCTTATCGAGATAGAGTTTTCACAAAAGATGAAACCACTTACTATTTAGTTGATTGAAACCATCAAGAGGGAATAACCCTTGTGGATTATATGGTTTATTTGAATAGTTTTACTAAGCATAACTATATCATTGATTAGTATGCTTTTATTCTCTTCAACACATTATTTTCAGAGAACTACTAACTATTGGATCTAAAGAAGAAATTTTTAATAAAAGTAAGGGTTTATATTTTTTATCTTCTATTTCAATTTTTCATTGTGATAAGATTTTGGAAACTAACTCAGTTGAATGAGTTATAGAGATATGAATCAGGGAACATTCAGATGGTGAAGAAAACCTCTATACAGGTTTAAAATACTTGGTTTTCTTCTCACTTTTTAATGATATTTGCTTACAATTACTGTAGATTTATGAATTGTAAAGAAGCTCTTATTTTGAAAAGTCTCTAAGTTGATATTGAAGTTTGATAGATACAGGGAAAGATTCAAGGGACACAACAATTAATTTTGTTGTTTTTAGTTCCCTTAATTATCCTCAGGGAATAAGTATTGTGCATTATCACCTTAGATTAGACAAATGTACTACACGTTTTCATATTGTGCATATACGTCTAAGTCTCACTATATTATGGGCAATGTTTGTATTTCAATTTTTTTCGTAATCCCATGTATGTTTGTCATATACGTCATATAGGAGTACTATCTAAGACCCATAAATGGGTAATGTTTATAATGCAAGTATACATATGTGTAGTTGTTTCTAAATCTTATAGGTGTATGCAGCACAATATGATTTACCTTGTGTGATAACAAGGAGAATACCTTAACCTTCATGTAGTGTAGGGGTTGAGAGAAGCCACCAGATATTATGACTATTTTGGGTAAACAATTTGACATAATGGATATAGAGTTTATTTCACTTTCCATATATACAGGTTGAAATTGTAGTTGAACAGTTGACTTCTTACAAGTTTATGCACATTGATTTGATACAGAGAACCATTTAGCAGATGCAGGGAGCATTTGGAATTTTGGAGACCAAAAGCCTCTTTGTGGAGAGGTTTGATTTAAAGGACATTTTTGAATGTCCTTAATCCTTCTTGAACTTGCACCATTGCATAGGTCTCGTTGAGATCTTTCCAATGGTATGCAAAACTTGAGAAACAAAGCTCATTTGCTCTAGATATGGCTGGTTAAAGTTGGTCAATTGATGACATGATAATTTTTGAGCATAGAGAAAAAATGGGTTTGCATGCTTTCGATCTTTGATGGTTGTAAAAGGGCGAACTATGAGGATCATAACTGATGGAGCCTGCTTTTGTGATAGAAGGGGACTCTGCCACTGTGGTATATTAGTGTGATTTTTATATTTCCAATTACACTATTTATATACTATATTATTTTAGGTGTTTCTGGTTGTGACAAGTGGCAAGATGAGGAGTGATATAGTGGTATTATTGGAAAGGCCCACGTGGCAGGACCTCATACCACCACGTAGCCTGCCACCACTTTCCACCTCTATTCTCCATGTCACTTTTATGCAATTCAACCAACCCAATTTAGAGTACCAATTCATCCAACCCAGCTCAGAGTTCAATCCAAATCAAATGCCATCGCAATCAAGCTCGTATCCTTCTCGAAGGTTCTAATATACCAATTCCCAAGTTTGGGCATAACAAAAGGGTTTCAACATGGCTGAAACCACATTATTTGTATTACTGGTAGCCTAATTTAAATGCTTTCAAAGTCCATATCTCGTAAATTTGGGATTTGAATTTTGCACCCACCAAATAAAACAAGAGTTAGTTTGGGAGGATCTAACCCCCAACCTCTCGTTACTATTTTCAGCCCTTTGTTGTTCTGCCAAAGGTGGATGGTTAAAACCAAACAGATGGATATTCTATTTAAAGAGGATTTGGCATGATTTTTGGAGTAAGAAGGGGATTCAAATTTGTAACCTCTGGTAAAAATATAAGCATCCTTGCCACTATTCTTGGTGGTTGAAGCATATATATAAAGACATGAATTGTGTTTTATTGAGCATTGGCAGTGTGGCTGTGTTTTAATATACCCATACCAGTTTGTAAGAAACGATCAATTAGGCCAATTTAGAAGCATTTTTAGATCTCAAAATCTTCTAGAGATATGTTTAGAACTTAGAGACGGTTCTAATTGTGTAATTCATTTCTCATTTGGAGTTCATTTACCATCATTTTGGAAGCCATTTCAATCACTTTTTATGGATAACTAAGGGAGACGACCAAACAAGTGCTTCAGGAAGGTGAAGGATAGTTTGTTGATCATTTTTAGAGTCCTTCGAAAGTTTGAGAGCATATTATTTGTAGGTTTTATATTTACATTAATTATTTTAAGAGTTAATTGATGTACTTTCAATCTTTTGATTAGTGGAATGGTTCGAAAGAACCCGAAGACGTGGGTAATTTGTCGAATTCCGTAATTAACTTATTTGCATAGTGTACTTGTTATTTTGCATTAGCATTTTCCAACTGATTTCCTAGAGTATTATTTCAACATTTAATTTTTTTATAAGGATCCATTTATAAAAAATTCATAGCATAGTGTTGGTGTTTGTTTTTGGATCAAGCATTCTTTCTGCAGAGACTTGATGAGATTGTGAACATCATCAGAGGTATTGGAGAGAATCTTGAAGAAGCTAATGTAGTTCAAAAGGTATTAAGGTATCTATCTTTCAAGTTTGATTCTAAAGTATCTATTGTAGAGGAAATTCATGATCTTACTTGGTTGAAGATGGATGAATTGCATGGCATTCTCACTACATATGAGATGAGAGTCGATGACGGTAAACCACCAAAGAAGGCAACAATATTCAAAACAAAAATGAAGCCAAAAAAAAAGTTCCAAGGTAAGAAACCCAAAGAGGATGGCATAACTGATATTGATGAAGATGAACTAATTGCTTTATTTACAAAGAAATTGAAAACATGGTTAGACAAGTATAAGGGTAAACTACCCTTCAAATGTTTCAATTGTGGAGAGGTAGGATACTTTACTAATAAGTGCCCTCATAAGCATAAGAAAAATGATGATGAAGAGAATGGTGATGGCCAAGATGAAGACAAGGAGACATACAAGTCTGATAAGAGGAAGAAAGGATTCATAAAGTATGACAATAAGAAATCCTTCATGAGCAAGAAAAGTTTCTACACCAATAAAGATTACAACTCATCAAATGAGAGTGAAGACAATGACTCAAAGTTTGATAATGAAGATGATGGTCGTGTTGAAGATAAAGCCCTCTTCATGGCTGAGGAAGGAATTTGCTCATATCAAAAAGATTCTACTTAGAGTGATTTAAATGATAAAGATGAGGTGGATTGTGAGACTGAATTGATGAATGTTCTTGAAGAACTGAGGATTTATAAGAAGATTAACAAGAAAATGAAGTCTCAAATCAAGGACTATGAAGAGCAATTTAGTGTGTTTGAGGTAATAATGAATGAAGACACCAAAGAGAATGAAGATATAGTCAAACATCTCAGTTGTCAATTGAAAATCTTATCTACAAGCTTGAAAGCTAAAGAAGATGAATGTTCAAGGTATGTAATTGAAAATGAGTCATTGAACGTTGAGTTAGAGAAGACATTTAGTAAGATGCAATCATTTATGAGATTTGAAAAGAGCTCAAGTGATCTAGACAATATTCTAAGTGGTCAAAAGTATGCAAGTGATAGAAATGGTCTTGGATATAAAGAAGAACCAGAAAATACAACTCAAGACAAGATGAAGACTAATGTAAATCAGACCTTGAAGGTCAACAATCAGTCAAGAAATGAAGATGCTGGTAGAGTAAAGACAAATTGGATCGGACAACCAAATGCCATGAGGTATGTAAATTTCAATGGTTATTATTGCACATGTAATCAGTTTGGGTATAGAGCTAGAGAATGTAAGAGACCTGTTAGAAATGAGTTTGCATGGAACTATGATGGGGGTCATCAGTCAAATGTGAGTCTTCTTCAAAAAGAGTAGTTTGTTTTAATTGTTAAAATAATGGACATATTTCAAGATTTTATTCTAATCAGGAAAGATAGGATAAGCTTTTTGAAAAAAGTATAGTGTGCTTCAATTGTAAGCATAGAGGTCACATTACTAGATTCTGCAAGCAAAGGCCTACAATACATAATAGGTTTAATTAAGCTCTTATAATGAAAGAAAGAAGGGAATTTAACTCATAAAAACCAAAGGGGGTAAGTGTGAGTCATGAAGAGTCTACAATTTCAAGTAATCTATTTGCTATGGTGGAGAATGCTACAAAATTTGAAGAGTGCCAAGGGATCTCATTATCTGCTCATGTTGTGAATGAAGAGACCAAACTCAAGGAGAAGACCAAGGTGCTGGTCGAGGCTTGTTCTGAGGTGTGTATGGATTCAAGTGAACATCTTACTATTGTTGAGCAAGTTTCATGCAAAGAACATCAGTTGTCAATACCTAGTGATAAGGTTTCAAACTGCAAAGAAGATTCTTCAAATGAAAAGGTGTGTTATGAATCTATGTTATCCCCATGTGTTATCAATACAATATTAGAAGAGAAGGAGAATGTTGTAGTGGATGAGCAAGTTGTTTCTCTTAAGCCTAAGAATAAGAAGAAGAACTATCAGTATCAGATGACCAAGGAGGAGAAAGAATATGAGGAGTTGTGGGAAGCTCCTGGTTTCACATTGTTCTAAGGAACCATGTGAAGGAGGAGGTCTTTGTCTATGCTTATTAAAGAGACTCCTTTCAGTGGAGAAGCAAGTGTTGTGGTGTTCTTTAAAAGGTGCTAGAAGGTAAGAAATGAGTTTTTCTAGTTGTAGTTGGTATGTTAAGATGGGATAAGTGATTTGATAAGGCTAGAGTGATGTCATAAGGGGTTTTTGATGTGTATGCAGTGTTTTCAAGATCAAAATTGGTGTTTTTAGGTGGCATAATGAGATTGATGGAATGTCAAGAGGATTTTGGCGCTTAGAAAAATCAAAGCCATGGTATAGGAAGTCATGGTTATCAAAGGTGTGAAGGCTCAAATATTGGTCCAAAAGTGTGTAATGGTTGTCTCCAAGTGTGCAAGAAGTTTTAGAGGTGGGCATTGACTAGAAAGAGGTTTTTTGACCTTGTTTGTTTTGATATTCTAGAGTTTTGGGTTATGCTAGAAAAGTGGTTTTCCTTATGAGTTGAGGTTTGAGGCTTCTTAATAGGTTGAATGGGCCAAATGGGTTTTCAAATCAAGACTCTAAGAGATTTGAAGGTCTGTGTTATTCAAATTATTCAAGTTTTTTGTCAAAATGAAGGCCTTATTAGCTAGTAGATTTATGAAATATATTGTAGAGGAGGAGATAGGTGATGCAAATAAGTATGCCTAAGGGGGCATATGAGAGTGCTCTAGATATGATGTTTTAGGTTTTGGAAATATTTCTATTGAAACTTATGGGCTCTACAAGTTCCAAGTAGGGCTACAAGGAGTCTAAACATACCTAGTGTGAAGATTTGATGTTTTTTCTCAGTTTCTCAAAAAGAGCAAGGCATGAGTGTTTCAAGGTGACTTCTTAGGTTGGTTTAGAACATATTTGTTATTTGTTAAATGTCATGAAGTTTTGTTGGTGGTCCTTAAGGTGGCTTTAGAGAGGAGACTAATAAGTTTGTAAGGTGGTTCTTCATGGCGTGTGAAGATCTAAATATGCTCAAGAGGTGAAATGGCTCAGAGATATTAGGGAGAGTCCCTCTCAGATGTTTCTTGGTGAGTTCCATCAATTTTCAATGCTTTATATGTTCTTTCTTCATTGGTTGTAGTGCTTGGTTGAAGAGAGTGTTGCCATGTAACAAGAGGAAGTTGTCAAGGAAAAAAAGAGATAGGCTCAAGGTAAGGGGGATTTTGTATCATCTTTCTAAGGTGGTCCTCTCCTATTGGTGGTATTTTTAGGTCCTTGGGTTAGTTTGTTCTCACTTTATCATTATTTCAAAGGGAGAGAAGGTTTTTATTGTTAGAGTGCTTGAAGAGAGATAAGAAAGGTTAGCTATATGCTGGGTTTCAACATCAATGTCAAAGGAAAATATTGTTGGAGAGTTTTCAATGATATCATAGAGGTGTCCATATGAGTGGATGAAGTGTCTCGATAGCTTAAGTGTCAATGCCAAAGTGTGTAATATGTTTGTCCTAGTATGCTTGAGGTAAGCTTAGTTGATCTTTAGTTTTGGCATGATTAGGGATGGGTTTGAAGTATTGAGCATGTGTGAGGGGTCTTATTAGAGTTCAAGGATGATTAGAGAGCTTTTGAAAGTGCATGGTATTTATCCATTTATTTATTATGTTCATCTTGGCATAGCTGGTTCTATGGAAAAAAATTTGAGTAGGCGATTTGTTGACATCACCATTGTCATGTATGGATGAGTCAGGGGGAGTTGGTTATATGGATGTGATGAAATTAGTCCCAAGTTGCTATGATCCAAATTTTAGGTCATGCAATTAAGTGCAAAAAAAGTTATTAAGGTTCAAATTTGGCATTTTAGGCAGATTTTAGTAGTTTCTATAATTAGACAAACTATCACTACACATGCAGATATGATTGAATCAACAAGTTTGTGTATTTATTTCAGGTATGAAAAAATTCATTTTTGATCAAAGGTTTATATTTAGGTGTTTTATATAGTTCCAAGAATCTACCCTAAAAATTTGGAGTCTTGAAGTGTTGCCTACCTTAAGTTATAAAGCTTCAAAGTTGATCTAGCAGACGGTGATGGGTCAGAGACCGTCAAATTTAACCACATCGACGACTAAGGTCATTGGTCAAGAAGATCCAATGATTAATCTTTCATATTGAGATCAATGATGTGCATGAATTTAACATGTCAAAGGTTGCATGCGCAATTGACAAGTGTCACAAGCTTGCTAGTCTAATAGAAGATCAATGGTGAGCAGAAATTCATATTGACAAATATCAATGGTATGGGACAAGTCAAAGAGTCAACAATGCACGTGGGGATACCAAGTGGCACAAGTGAATGAACTATTAGTATTGTGCTTAAAAGGCAGCGAGGGTGCCAAGTGTCATAATATTGAGAGTTTTAATCAAGATCTAACGGTGATCACTGCAAGATAAAGACTTGGTTGATCCATGGAGATCAATGGTGTGCATTTGATCAATATTGCAAGGGTGCATAAGATGAGGTCAACATTTAGATAGTGGAGCATTGTGAGTTAAATTTTGAGCTACTCTCGAAGAGATCAATGGAGTGAATTTGTTCCAAATTGTTAGGAAGCAACAAGATGATAACAAGTGATCAATGTTTAACTGTGACTGTTTGGGTTTGAATATTTGAATTTAATGAAATAAAGACCAGTGCTTGGTTTTTGAGCCATAACTTTTGATCTATGTAGACTTTGATGTTGCAATAAAAAGCAAAGTTGTAGAAGACTTCAAGCACATCTGGAAATACTAATTTGAAGATCTACATGTTCATACAATTGCATATATTAAGCTCTAAAGTTGATTGTGTGTTTGACCATGGTCTATGAGTGACCTAAGAAGGATAATTGAGTTTCTTCTAATAGTATTTGGATGTTTCAAGGTGACTTAGCTATTGGAGAGTGTTGTAAACTCCATGAGGATGATCTATATAGATTTTAAAGCTTTAACCAATCCATATTTAGTATGAACAAATGCTTAAAAGTTGACTATGTGTTTGTTCATGGTAATCTTATGTACAAAATGTTGTTTGAGCAAATTGTGCTTTAGTATAAGAGTGTTTTGGAAACTATGATCATTTGAGGATGTCAAAGGGGGCATGAGGAGTGGACCTATGCATTTTTAATTGGTCTTATGTTCTTAGTTTTCTCAGATAAGTGTCAAAAAGGTGAATGAGTCTTCATAGGACCTAAAAGGTGATTTTGGCCTATTTGAAAGAGGGTTGTGCTTAAAGGTGACCCATGTGAGATGCCTTAAGAGTGAAGGCATGTGTTGTGGTTGACAAGGAATGTTGTGAACATGATAATAATCATGAAGGATCTATAAAAAGTGAAATCAAATATGGTGATTTCTAGACTTGATGTGAGTTACTTTAGCAAAGAGGTGTGAGAGTTATGGAGCAAAGGAAAGGGTGTGTGCCCATTGGATGGGTTGTAGAGCAGAGTAGGTTTATGACTATGTGTATGACCTATAGGTCATATTTTTGATGTCAAGGATAGTACTCTTACATGTTTAAAGATTGAAGGTGGTAAGAAGGACTTGATCATCTTATGGGTAGGTGCTCCTTGTGGAACATGTGTTTCACTAAAGTTGGTCAGAAGGACTTGACCATCAGGTGGTTAGAAGGACTTGATCATCTTAGGGGTAGGAGCTCCTTGTGAAATAGGTGTTTCATTAAATTCTATTTAGAAGGACTTGACCAGTCTCATGTTTTTGATCATCTTATAAGACAAGTAGTCCATGTGTTTGCAGGGTTGAGAGTGGGTTTTATTCCTCAAGAGGGTTTCCTACATAGATCTTGTGTTGTGCATGTGATCTTGAATTATCTATTTTTCATTTCTATAAACATATTGAATGCTTCATGAATGGTTGTATTAAATGCCTAAGTGTTTTAAGGTTTTGGAAATTAAATTGGATTGTTTTCCACCACTGATTCAACCCCCTCTCAGTGGTTTTTACCTCTAACAAAAAGCACTTGAGAGTGATTATGTATAAGATTGGAAGCATGGAACGAATGTTGAATATGAAATGATAATGAAAAATTAGATTTGGGAACTCAATAGTCCTCCACTGGGAAGAAAATTCAATGGGTGTAAGTGGATATTCAAACAAAGTATAAGTTAGATGGGTTGATAGACCAATACAAAGTTTGTTTGGTAGAAAAGGGATACACCCAAATTGTAGGTTTGAATTATCATGATACTTTCTCACTTGTGGTCAAACTAACATCCATCAAAGTTGTGTTTGAAATTTCACCAACTTTATATTTTCATGTGCATTAACTATATATAAAAACAACATTATCAAATGGGTTATTAAAGGAGGAAGTTTATTTTGTGGTGTGGAGCTAAAAGCTTCAACTGTTTGCAGACACTAGAAGGAAGGATGCTGAAGAACCAGAGCCACCGGCGTCAACAATATGAACGACGTCGGTCAAGTGCAGTGGAGAAGGAGACCGGCGACGGTAGGAAGTCGGCCGACGTCGACAGCACTAGACCAGCAGGGACCGGCGTCGGTCACCTGTGTATTTTTGAAACTGCTATTGACGAACAGTCAGTTAGTTGAACCGAGTGTTTGCATGCTAAGGGGCTAATTTAAGTTGCGGGCTGTGTGTCTAATTTTAGTAGTTAGACTTCTATTTTTGTAAGCATGGGATCTTATTTATAGACCCATAAGGCATGTATTGTAAATTAATTCTAAGGCAAGTAAAAGCATTGAAGCAAGCAAGGTCAAGGAGATCTACAGGTGTAAGGTCAAGGAGATCAGCTGAAGCATTCAAGGAGGGATAGCAACTCAGGCTTTAGATTTGTTGTGTTGAGCAAGAGAGAGAGGGAAGAAGGTCTTGAGGTGTGGCAAGCCTTTGAGGTGGAGGAAGAAGTGGCATCTTCCTTATTGTATTTTCTTCTAGTAGTATTTAATACAAGAGTGTGTATTGTCTCTCAAATTCTTTGTTGTCTCAAGTTTCTAGCTACTTTATCACTCTGGTATAATTCCGTGTTTAATTGCATATAAGATAGTAATCAATTGTGCTCTAATTGGTAGAGCTTCAGATCCCCTGACAGTTTAAATGGAGCAACCCAAAAATTACATATAAGGAAAGTAGAAGTTGGTATGCAAGCTGTAAAAGACATTGTACAGATTGAAACAATCCTCAAAATCATGGTATGAACAAATTGATGGGTTTCTCTAGGATTAATGATATCTTAATTACAATATTGATCCAAATGTTCACATCAAGAATATTGGTGAGTCAACTGTAATGTTAGCATTATATGTTGATGATGTTATTGTTATAAATGCTAATCTAAAAATATCTTGGTTATGTCTAAATTATTACCTGAAATTGATATGACTAGCTATGGTGAAATTCATTGTTGTTTAGGAATTCAATTTTTTAGAGACAGATGAAAAAACTTATTTATACTAACCAAAAGACGTACATTAAGAACATTCTCAAGAAATTCAAAATGGATCATTGAAAACCAATAGCCACTTCAATGGAACCTAGTAAGAAATTATCATTGGAAATGTGTCCCAAAACACATAAAGAAGTAGATTATATGAGTGTTAATCCATATCATAATTTTGTTTTTAGTTTGGTGTATGCAGTGGTTTTCAACAAACTTGACATTGTACACATTGTAAGCATTGTGAGACAATTTTCAAACAATCCTGGACAACAACATTGGATAGTAGTCAAAATATTTTTTAAATATCTTTAAGGAAAGATTAAGTATACAATTACATTCAATGGGAGTTTAGAAAAATATTTGAAACTTATTGAATATTGTGATGTAGAGTGGGTAGGGGACATTGAAGATAGTAGATCAACATTAGGACACTATTTTATTTTGAATGGAAGTGTAGTTTCATGGGAAAGTAAGAAACAACCAACCACCTCTCTTTCAAGTGTAGAAGCAAAATACGTAGTAGCTTGTCAAGCTATGAAGGAATTAATATGGTTGAGAAAATTGTTGTAGGATATTGAGATTACTCAAACACAACTGATAGGGTTAAAATGTGGCAACTAAAATTGGTTATAAATGACAAAGAATTCAAGGTTTTATGGGAGAACTACACATATTTAAGTACAATACCATTTTCTTCATGAACAAGTTTAGAAGAACATCATGCATATGGAACATTGTACAACAAAAATGGTGGTTGCCGATGCAGTGCCCAAGGCATTACCAAGAGGCAAGTTTTATAAGAAAGGATTCAATGTGCAATAGTTTAGTTAAAGAATATTTGGCTAAGTGATGCAAAATCATCTAGTTCATGTGCAATATTGCATTAACCAAAAATATTATAGTTTAGGAAAATTGGTTGTGTTGGTTTGCATGTCTATTAATCATATATATTTGGTTGTAAGTTTGCACAAATCATATGTTCTGTGCAAGTTGTAGACACCAACATTGTGTCAACCCCCCCTTGGTCCCCTTCTAAACACTTACACACCTTATTAATTTAAAATAAACTACTTATTTTAAATTAATGACCTCACCTAGACACCTCACCTTGGACACCTCACCCTAAGACCTTTTCTTAACCTATGAGTCACCCTGAGACTAGGTCATCTAAATCCTAACTACCCATGACCTATTCTAACCCCCTCTTAACTCCTTAACTAACTTCCACACCTCATAAGCCATTGTTTTGACCATTCTCCAATGGCAAAGGCACTTGGCGGATGGAGAAATGGGCCAAGAGCTCCCTTTTACCTATTCTCCCTCCACCAATGTCAGTCAACCCTCGGCCGATGCCAGCGGAACCGCCGACATTGGTTACATAACCCAAGCTCTAACATTGAGCTGACCCCCCACCTCTTTGTAGATTGACACGCACACTTTGATCTCAAGCATCAAAACTCAACTATCATCCTCCTAGCTACGGAAGCTCTACACAAGTCATTCCAGAGATTGGATTGAAACACTGTATGAGGACCTCAACACCAGCCACAATGGGAATAAACATCTTGACACCTCTGGTTCTTCAACTAATAGAGCTAAGTATTTTTTTTCTCATTTCAATATTTTAGAACACATTGATAATTTGTTTCCATTTGATATTTCTAAGAACTGTTGAGAAACCCGACTTCTTTCGTGGAAAGGCTGAAAAGCCTTCCTCTTATTCTTACCCTCTTTTCACACTTATCCTCTACCTTTGCCCTTCCTCGAACCTTATTCACTTTCTCGCAACCCTGCACAAACCTTTAAACTTCTAAACTCCTCTATCAACCACAAAAATACCCTAAAACCTATCCAAGGCCCACTGCCGCTACTGACATTGGCAACAAAACCGACATCGGCATCATTGACCCAACCGACCTTGGCAAGCATACCGACGTCAGCGACTGTGACAGACTGACTATAGAGAACAGGTACACATTATCTATTTTTATCTTTCTTAGTCTTTCATCATTTATTTTTATATAACACTCTTTTCATTAAATAGTGGACTGTCATCCCTTACAGAGCTTCACGCTTCTGAGACCGAGCACGTAACTTGGCAGTCCACCATATCCTACTCTAACATTTTCTTTGTTTGAGTTTCTTTCTTATTATAGGTGTTTCCTCCATAGCCAAAGAGGATCTCCCACAACGTTTGGATATGGTGTGCACATAATTAGGGTAACATCAAACCCAAGACCTTTAACCTTAGTTTCTTCTTTCTTCTAAATGTAATTAGCGAAAAATACAAAGAAACATTTTGGCACGCCCGGTGGGACCCCTGGAGTTTTCCTTGGGTTCATTATTCTTCTTTTAAAAAATCAAATTTTCATATAGATGCATTAGGAAAAGATTCTCTTCTTGCATCCCCTCTACTTTCTTTTTGTTTCAAAAAGAAACCATTAGCAAAAGTTAAAAAGAACATCTCTTTTTCTTCTTGTTAATTCTTGCATCATAGAGTAGTAAAAAACTCATACTCTTAACCTCTTCTCCAATTGTTTGCATTTGAATAACATATTTTGATTTGGGTTAAAAACTATTGCATTTCATTCTTGCTTGAATGCATACTTAGCCCACTTAGTAATCAAAGCATTATGAATAAATTGTAGTGCACAAATGTTACACAACCAAACCATAATCACATCAAATAAAACATTTAAACTTACTTGAGACAAGGCCCGTCTAGGATTTCATCACCTAGCGGATACCTTACCCCACCTGGTGATCCTACTTGGATTTCACCACCAAGAGGAGGACCCACTCTGTTCTCTGGCAGAGTATAAATTATAGGTAAAGTATATTTTGGCTAAGCAGCCCAGCTTGGCTCTGGGTTCATGAAGTGAAGGGAGCAAGCCCCAGCACCAGGCCACGTACTGAACCTAACACAGATCTTTGAGCACCATAACACACCCTGAAACTAGCCATAGACTTCCTCTCTAGGACCCGTTCTACAAGCCCAACTCCCAACACATTCTATTAAGGCATAAGCCACCACGACTTTAAAACTTATTCTTAGGAATCTAACGTTTTAGAGGTTGCTTGCCTAATCATCTATTCTATTATTTTTATCTGATTGTTTGAGCTGGTAAGGTCACATCATTCTGAAGTCCTAAAACAACTCAAAATATCTTCTTCTTCCAAAAACTGTCAATTTTCTATGTTTTTGGAATTACACAGAAATCGACATCAATTTTTCCACCGACCTCAGAAACTATTCTTCACTGACATTGGTTAACTGACCAACGTCAAAAACATTTTCTAACCGATATTGGTTAAACAACTAACATTAGTCACTGTCAATAAATTTTCTTCCCAAACAACAAGCTTAAAACCTAACTTTCTTGCTATTAAACACAAATTCTAGTTTTTTGAAACTAAAACACATAGTTTTTGGAACCTGAAATCCTTTCACCTTTGATGGTTTTGACACGCAGTCAAGCCAAATCTCTTATTGACCATGCAAGTCAACAATCACTTCCACCTTCACCCTTCGTGCCAAGTCATCTAATGGAGTATACTTTAGGTACCGAGCATACTCATATCCAACCTACCCCTGATCGACCTCCTATTGTTTCCAAAGGGGATCAAGAATTTGAGAGATTCCTTGACCACAACATCAAGGCTCTCCAACATTATCTCGCTAGAAGCCAAACGCGAGATCCTTTGAGTAATCCTATTTATGGGATGCCAACTTCTTTGGTTGAAGCGACAATGATATCAACAACATCCGCTACCCAACCTATGGTCACTCAGGCCATTACCTCAACTAGTAACCCAACCACGACCAATGTTCAAGATTTGACCTCCCCTTCTATCCTTTCTGGCCCTACCTTTATCGGGGTTTCCGTACCCCTTCAACCATAAACAATTCAACCAAGTTTGACACCTTTACAAAAATTGATTGTCTCTATCCCATCCTCTCTTGCACCCATAAACACAAGAGTGACCACTTACCCTTTAACCAGTGTCACTGCCATTCAACCACCCTTGGCGGCATCTAGTCAAATTGTGCCCTCCAACTTCACGACACAAGTCCCCTTGGCCTCAACATTGGCCCCTATGACAACCTATCAGTATGTTACATCTACACAAATGTAACCAAGTATGTCATATGTCCCTCCCAATGCCTTCCAGGTACCTTATAACTTAGGGGGTGCCCCTCATGCCAATCCATCTACCGATCTAATTAGGATGCTGATGGATAAGATGTCCAACCTTGAGACATCTATTTCAGGTTTGAAGAATATTCTTTCATATGAACAAATTTGTAATGAACCCATTCACCCTTTAGTTCTCATTCTACCATACCCTAGCCAGTGGGAACTTCCAAAATTTACTCGCTTTTAGAGTAAAGAGGACCCACAACAACATCTGTGAGTGTTTAGACATGCTTACTACCTCATATCGCACGATGATGTGTTATTACTTCGCACATTCCCTATGTCACTTTTTGGCACTGCCCTTGACTGGTATAGCTCCATTACCAGTCATTCTCTCTTCACCTTCACTCAACTCACTCAGCTATTCCTTGATCATTTCTCAATAAATATTACCAAGAAGGTTTCCATCACAAACCTTTATTCTATTAGACAATTCTAGGATGAGTTAATAGCTGACTTCGTTGCCCGTTGGAGAGGTTTGATCAACCAACTCTCCTTCTCACTACCCCAACCTGAGCTCATTGAGCTCTTTTCAAGAGCATGTGCCAAGCACATCTCATCCACTTTGCAGGTTCAAACTTTTTGCACATTTGATGAAGCTTTCACTATGGCCCAAAAGCTTGAACTCTATGCAGTCGAAGAGGATAGAGTCAAATTGCGTAGTAAAAATACCAACGCAAAATCCAATGACCATTCTTCTTCCAAATCTTCTTCTTCCCACTCCAAGTCCAAGGGATCGACAAATGCTGTGGTCCTTAGGTCATCATCTTCTACCACAACCAACCAATCTGAACCTTCCACTTCACAAAACATCACAAGACAATTCCAACAACAGTATGTACATCGTCAATACACTCCAATAGGAGAATCATATGCTTTCGTATTGAATAAACTAGTGAAGCAGGGAGTCCTTAACCTCCCTCAAATCCAACCAATCCAATTTGACCCCTCACGAGCCATCCCTGCATGGTATAGGGAAAATGACTTTTGTAACTATCATCGTGTCAAGGGTCATGACACGGATAATTGTAAAACCTTAAAAAACATTATTCAAGACATGTTAGACAAAGGGGACCTTGTTTTGGATAACCCTAATGCATTGGCCAACCAAAACATGGATGTATTTAGGCAACCATTTCCTAACCATCCCCCAAGTCAGAACAATGTTTAGACCATGGCCAATGACCCTCAAGAACACAACATACGCATGGTCAACACGGTCTTTCCTTTCACTCCTAACCAACCTCTCCCATAATCTGAAGAGGTTGGTCAACCCCTTTCTCCACCATGGGTAGAAGAGCCTATTTTACCCATACCACCCTCACGCAATGAAGAACTCCCTTTGCCTCGTCCTCTTCCTCACGTGGATGAACCCGTTTCACTTGTATCACCCACATGACATCAAGCACCTCCTCTACCCATTCTTCTACCTCTTGAGGATCTTGTATTACCTGTTCCTCTTGTCCCCACTTTCCCTCTTCTTCTACCATCAGAAGAAGTTACCATTCATACCTCACGCCCTCATGTAGAAGGGGCCATCATCCCTCTACTTCACCCTTTAGAGGATCCTTCTCCTATTTGTCCTCCACTGATGGAGGATAGTCCTCCATCCACCCCTCTTTCACACGTAGGAGAGTCTACTTTGACCTCTCCCATATTGGAGGATGCTTTGATGGTACTAACATTGGTGGCCTTGCCCTTATCCTTATTATTACCAATGGGGGATCATACTTTCCCCGCTCCTAGACCACACGTGGAACACATGATCATCCCTGTGCTCTATCCTCTCGAAGAGCCACATTCTCCAATCCCTTCTCCACCGAGAGAAGAACTTGTTACCTTACCCACTTCGGCTGAGGAAGATCCGATGATGGTTCTCTCTTGCCTTTGGCCTGAGATCGCTATGTCCAACACATTTATGCTCTTACAACCACCCAAATCCTCTAAAAGACCGACTGTAAGACCTTGCTTGACGTCATCTAAACCCTTCTCTCGATTGGTAGGAAACTTAAGATTTCTCCATTCTAGGAACCTAGAACATGAGGCACTATGGGAGCAACTTAAGGTTCCTTATCCTACACATTCCACTTTGCCTTATACTGCTAATCCTTCCACAACAACTTACCCCAAAGTCTATGATAAGGACCGGGCTTCCACTTCTAAATCATCAGAAGCTTAGCCTTCCACATCTGAACCCAAACCCTCACAGGCATTCACCATGCCGAAACAGATTAAATCTCTTGGTGTTCACCCTGAATCAAACCTCACTCACCCACAAGTGAAGGTAGATTTGAACCTTGCCCCACACAGTAGTGGTCCTCACACCATACTAAAGAAGGCTACTAAACCACGTCGGAGAACTCCTCCACCACCTTCACCATTACCCTCTATCTTGGGTCCACATCCATCTACTTTAATATGAGTGCTCCCTATTCCAACACCACACAAAAACAAACTACCTCCATTACTCCCTCTACCCATCAAACACATATTTCCTCCAAAAAATGTGACACATCTTATCAAGAAAGTGCCATCTATGCATGTGGACACACCACCAACTAAAAAGGTGGTACAAAAAACTCCCCCTACAACTCCTAAATAGAAGTTGTCAACCCCTACTACAACAAAGAGCGCAGACCCATTAGTGGGGTTCTATGCTTTGCTATTATGTTGATTGTTGCAGTCTTCTAGCATCATTCTCCTACCCATTAAACCATACCAACCTCTCAGACCAAAACCATCTTGGTTTGACGACACTCAAATTTACTGGTATCATCACACACTTGGACATGATACTGAGCGTTGTTGTGCCCTTAAGGTTGTCATTTGCCAACACTTAGAAAAGGACACCCTTCACATTGAGGATTCTCTTGACCACCTTTGTGACAAACTACCGACACCATCCCATGCCTCCCAAACCTCTTCACCTGAATTGGGATCCCAATGCGAGATTATGGTCCCTCTACCACCTTTTCCTCCTTTATTCAAAATCAACACTGTTAATGTGGCCACCAAGTCCCAAACTCTAAAGGATAAAGGAAAAGAGCAGGTTTCTACCCCTTCGACATATCCATTTGCCAAGCCCTCTCAACCACCAAAACCCAAGATTTCTATCTTGGGCACATCTCAACCAACATCTCTGGGGGAAATTCCTCCTAACCTCTCTATTCCACATGACGTTTGGTATAAATGACTTGTTGACTACTTGACTTATTCTATCATTCCTCTTCATCTCTCTATCAATGGATGGTGGGATTTTATCAAGAGTACTGCTCGATACGCCATGTTAGGGGGTCTTCTCTACAAACGAGGCTTTGACGGCCTCCTTCTCCAATGCCTAACACCACTGAAACATCTCATGCCATCAAACAAGTCCATGATGGGATTTGTGGAGGGCATTTCAGTGGTAACTCAGTTGCAAAGCGCATCCTCTGCCTCGGCTATTATTGGCCCACTCTTAACCAAGATTGTAGTGACTATGTTCGTCGTTGTATCAAATGCCAACAACATGCTAACCTACTTCATGCCCAACATCGCATCAAGCGTGCCTACAACAAAAATCTGAAAGAATGAGATTTCAAAATCAGAGATCTCATCCTTAAAGAAAACCAACACGTGACCAATATGGAAAGAAGTAAACGAGGCAAGTTTGCTCCTAATTGGCTTGAACCTTATATAATAACACACAAGTATGGATCAGGGACTTATCATCTGTCTTCCCTTGAAGGCTGACCAGAACCTAAGCCCCTTAATGCCTTGCATCTGTGACCATTCTATTGTTAACCAAGTAATCATTCACTTGATGTTTAACTTGAGCTTGTCCCTTGAGCAACCCCCGTCATTATTATTCCTATTCTTTTCAACCCTTTTCCCCTATAACAATTAGTTAACCCTTTTTTAAAGCAGTAAATGCTTTGTCCGAATAACAGGGAAACCCCTAAACCTCTATAGTCTAGTCCATAACTAAAAGTTCAACATAAAACTGGGATGCCTAATAAAAGGTCAGAAACTATAAATGTAGACTGCTCCTTTGAAGGACAACTACATTATTATTGTAATTAGTAGATTGCTCCCTTGAAGGACATCTATTCAAAGACATCAAAACATACAACACAAAATATATACCACTCCCTTAAAGGATGGTTATGCCCAAATTTTGCTACAAACATCACCCTCTTAGAAGCTTCTCGCATCGATCAGCTTCACATGACCACAAAACAAAACAAAACATCCCCAAGTAGACTTCCCGCATTGATCAGTCTACCAAAAAAAAAATTGATTAACAAACTATTAAGTCATGGACTTGCCTATAGTCGTTCTCAGGGTCACCTATAAAAGGGGCAAAGTTATCACTACTAAAAAGGGTAACACTATCCTCACATATCACATAATCACACCTATTACCCCAACATTCTCAAGGGACTTTGAGCTCACTTAACGTCAAGTGATTAGAGTACTTTTCTAACACAAACCAATGGTCAAACGTCATAATGCATGAACGGGGCTTTTGTTTGCAACAACCCTATCTATGCTATCATTATGGTCCTTGTCAATGAAAGAGCAACATGCCTTTCACTTCTTATACACCTTCGTCACATACCAAAACATACAACCAAAACATTTTCTACCACTGACATAACATCATGATTTATTTAATGCAAATACTAATTTGTGTTATATAAATTATCATAGCCCATTCACATTCATTTCTATGTAAAAAATACACATGGAAACTATCAACCAAACACACAATTTATGTCAAGCATATACCATCACCAATATGGAAACTTGCTGAAGCATAAATAAACTCATTTCATTTTTAGCATACACCATCACCAATATGGAAAATTGCTAAGGATGAAAAACCACATAACCCATGTTACATCATACACCATCACACAATATTGAAAAGGCTATAACATCATCATACACTCATCATTTCAAATATAACCAAAACAACTATCAACCAAATACAATTTATGTCAAGCATATACCATCACCAATATGGAAACTTGCTGAAGCATAAATAAACTCATTTCATTTTTAGCATACACCATCATGAATATGGAAAATTACAAAGGATGAAAAACCACATAACCTATGTTACAACATACACCATCACACAATATGGAAAAGGCTGTAACATCATCATACACTCATCATTTCTAACATAACCAAACCAACCAACAACCTCTTTGACTCTTCTTCCCTTTTTGGGAGAACTACATTGGCTTGAGGCCCTTAAAACAAGGGCTATGTAGGCAACACTCAGTTGACATGGGGTCTTCTGAGGTTAGCTCAGCCATTCGTTCATTCATTTACCTAATGGACCAACTATCTAAGCCCAAAATTTACTACCTACCTTGACCCTAAACTCACCACCTATCCTAAACTACCTCATTTTTTAACCATCTAACCTTAGCCATAACCTAACCTAGTCAAACCCAATCCATAACCTACTCTTCACTTTCCCTTTTTGGGAGAACTACGTTGGCTTGAGGCCCTTAAAATAGGGGCTATGTAGGCAGCACTCAGTTGACATGAGGTATTCTGAGGTTAGCTCGGCCATTCGTTCATCTGTCTACCCAATGGACCAACTATTCGACCTAAAACTACCCAAAATCATGACCAAACAACTAGCCCAGACACTGTAAAAGTCACATCAGACTTCTCATGGGGCACATTGGAGATCACATACATATCCCTAACCACAACAAACAACACTTGAGATCACTTATATCTCAGCCTGACTTGACAAACGACCTTGGAGATCGCGATTATCTCCTTAGACCATGACCACTTTCGAGACAACTTTGCCTTGGTTGTTTTGATTGCATATGATACCTCATCAATAGTTAGCAAATTGTCCATGACCCTCAAACCTATTATTGGATCATGACCAAGTTGATCCCCAATATTTGTGACATTTTCGTGTTTTTCAGGAGCACTTCCTAGCCCAAGATACTTGGAACATGATGCCCATTGGAGCTACAGCTTTGATTGATCTAACCCAATCAGCTACCACTAATAAGCTGGGGACTAGTTACTTTGATTTTAGTCCTCCTCAACCTTTGGAGCTATAACTTTGATCATTTAACCTAATCAGCTACCACTAATAATCTGGGGACTAGTTACTTTAATTTTAGTGCTCCTCGACCTTGCCTGTGATAATTTGACCTGCCTACCAAGTGAAGTGGTATACACGCAATTTCAACTATTGCAGCGTTCACACTCCAACCTCATCCTACACATCCACTGCCTATCAAATCAGCACCCAATTTCAAGTTCCCTTCTCTCAATTCCCACTTTGAGGGGGAATACCTCATCCCATACTTGGGACAACCTACATCTATTTTTGTCTTGCAATTCGTTAGAACAAACCACAAGACAAAAAGGGGCAAATGTAGACACCAAAATTGTGTCAACCCCCACTTGGTCCCCTTATAAACACTTACACACCTTATTAATTTAAAATAAACTACTTATTTTAAATTAATGACCTCACCTAGACACCTCACCTTGGACACCTCACCCTAAGACATTTTCTTAACCTATGAGTCACCCTGAGACTAGGTCATCTAAATCCTAACTACCCATGACCTATTCTAACCCCCTCTTAACTCCTTAACTAACTTCCATGCCTTATAAGCCATTGTTTTGACCGTTCTCCAACAGTAAAGGCACTTGGTGGATGGAGAAATGGGCCAAGAGCTCCCTTTTACCTATTCTCCCTCCATTAACGTCGGTGAACTCTCAGTCGATGCCGGTGGAACCACTGACATCAATTACATAACCCAAGCTCTAACATTGAATTGAACCCTCACCTCTACAGATTGACGTGCACACTTTGATCTCAAGCATCAAAACTCAACTATCATCCTCCTGGCTATGAAAGCTCTGCACAAGTCATTCCAAAGATTGGATTGAAACACTGTACGAGGACCTCAACATCAGCCACAATGGGAATAAGTATCCTGACACCTCTAGTTCTTCAACTAATAGAGCTAAGTTTCTATTTCTCATTTTAGTATTTTAGAACACATTGGTAATTTGTTTCCATTTGATATTTCTAAGAACTGTTGAGAAACCCGACTTCTTCCGTGGAAAGGCTGAAAAGCCTTCCTCTTATTCTTACCCTCTTTTCACACTTATCCTCTACCTTTGCCCTTCCTCAGACCTTATTCACTTTCTCACAACCTTTTACAAACCTTTAAACTTCCAAACTCCTCTGTCAACCATAGAAATACCCTGAAACCCATCTAAGGCCCACTGCCCTACTGACATCGGCAACAAAACCGATGTCAGCATCATTGACTCAACCGACCTCGACAAGCATACCGACATCGGGGACTGTGACAGACTGACTGTAGAGAACAGGTACATATTATCTATTTTTCTCTTTCTTAGTCTTTCATCATTTCTTTTTATACAACACTCTTTTCATTAAATAGTGGGCTGCCATCCCTTACAGAGCTTCACACTTCTGGGACCGAGCGCGTAGCTTGGCAATCCACCATATCCTACTCTAACATTTTATTTGTTTGAGTTTCTTTCTTATTACAGGTGTTTCCTCCATAGCCAAAGAGGAGCTCCCACAATGCTTTGATACGGTGCGCACTTAATCTGAGTAACGTCAAACCCAAGACCTTTAACCTTAGTTTCTTCTTTCTTCTGAATGTAATTAGTGAAAAACACAGAGAAACACAAGCCTTGTTATGTTATTCTGTGCCACTTTTGAGTTCACACCTATTTTTTGTAGTTTTATGACATCAACAATCCATAATGTATGAAGGTGACACAAACCAAGCTAAAGGGTCACATGGTGATATGGTGGAAGGCAGTCTAGAATGAGATACAAAAAAGAAAAGGAAAATATAATCAAATGGGAATAAAATGATTTTGAATATGAAGGGTGAATTATTTCTTGGTGATTACCAGATGGAGTTATTCAAAAGGTTACAGAATCCAAGGCAAAAGGAGATAAGTGTGGAGTACATGGAAGAGTTCTATAAGATTACTATCATATCAGGTCATATTAAAGTTAACCAAGAAAAGGTCATAAGATACCTAAATGGATTGATATTTGACATCTAAGAGGAGATAAGTATGCCTTGGATTTAGATTGTGGAGGAAGATTACTAGTTTGCATTAAAATCTGAGAATTTATTGCATAAACAACATAGCAACTCATGAGGGAAAGCAAGGTTTTCACATGTAAGAGGACAAGGTAACATGGAAAATCTAACCAAGACAAGCAGAGAATGGAATTGAATGAAACCATACACACATCCATGAAAAAGGAGAGATGGTTGATGTGGTTCGAGGATACACATGATGAGGTGCATCTTACCCGTCCATGGAACAAGGAGGACTTGGTCAAGGAAGGGAAATAAAATCCCTGGGAACTTGTTTTAGGGGTTGACAATCTAGACATTAAATTTATGAATGTCCATAGGCATAGAGAAACTTTAGCTAGATGTTACAATTTAGTGCACATGTTTTGAATGGATAATAAGAATCCATTAGATCAATTGATCATTTTGAGGAATGGAATGATTTGATGAAGAGGATGTTGTTGAAGCTAGTAAAGGAAGACATTGAACCAAATGCATAGGAAGATCCTTTTTCAAACAATTTTTAAATTAGGAGGAAAATGTTGTAAGGTGATCATGGATAATGGTAACATGAATAATTCAGTCTCATGTGAAATGGAAAAAAATGGGTCTCAAGAAAGTGACACACCCAAACTCATACAAAGTGTCATTGCTACTAAATGAACATTAGATTTTTTTGAATGAGCAGTGTCTTGTGAAACTCTAAATAGGTGTATACCATAATGAAGTGTTGTGTGATGTGATGCCAATGGATATGTTCACATACCCTTGGGGAGACCTTGAAATATTGATAGTAAGGTTGTGCATGATGGAAGAGAGAAAACATATCCTTTGTAGAAGGATGGAAAGAAGTTCATACTGAGTTTGTTAAAGGACAAGGAAAAATAAGAGTGTAACAATATTCACACACACATGTTGATGGTTTCCTGTAAATATTTATTTAGGGAAATAAAAGAGAAGGCATGCTTTGTGCTCATACCCAAGATGATGCAAAAAGAGCACACAAATGCAAAGGGAGATCATAAGATGCTTCTATGTGAAGTGAAGGCTCTATTGGATGAGTTTGTTAAAACATGTTTCAAGCAATCTACCAAAAGGGTTCCCATCGATATGAAGTATCAACCATCATATGGACTTGATTCTTGGAGAAAGTTTAACAAGCAAGGCTATTAGGAATAATCTCTAGATTTCCCTATCAGGGCATGCTAATGTTGTAGTCCATAGGGTGCGATAGGACTTACAAGATGCTAAATTATTCATATTTTTTTCTTAAGTGATTATTTGAACTGTAATACCCATTCATTTCTTTATTTTTTACATAAATGATTAAAGAGTTGATTGTGCACAAAATACCATATTCAACTTAGACTCATATATAACTCAAAACCTCTATGCACCCAAATTTTACACAATGCAAAATTTTGTAAAAAATCTAAAAATGATGTGATGATCTCCACTAAAATATGCTTAGACATGATCCTCTCTTTTTTTGGTGTTTTACTTCTTTCTTGGTCCTTGAAAGGTTTTAATTATTCATTTTTGAGTCTTTTCCTTTAATTTTTGAAACTTATTAATTGTGGCTAAAGCGTTGTGGCAGTATATGAAACTGCAATGGCAAAAACATAACCACCATGGCGGCTTACAGAATCAAAACAATGGTTTTATAATTATTGCCTGTATAAAGCAGTGATTTTATCAACATTTTAATACTTTAAAACCGATTGATGAGACTTGAGTTTTCATGTATTTTTCATGAAATCAGTTATAGTTTTTATTGTTTTATCTTGAGTTTGCCTTCTTGATTGACCAATACACCTTTCATCTTCATTATATGAATCTCCACCTCCTTCAAGATAACTTGACTAAGCTCCCAGTCAGGCTTCAGTTAAAATCAAGTCAGAACTTATTCCTCATTACAAGTATTTCACTTTTCTTGGGATTTTAGACTAAAAATTGCATGAGAAATTATAGATTACATGTTTTTACAGATCCATAGCTAGTCTGCTATTGTTTTGAAGAACTTAGCCTCAGTTTATTGTCATATTTTGGTCATTTACATAAGTTGGAGAAGGGAGTTCATAAGCTTGCAACTAGTACTTTGTTATTCATGATCAATCAACCACAATTCAACTTCTTTTCTTCCTCCATATTGTGTTTGTGCTTCCATATTTTTACCATCCCTCTTGTTGAAGAGTTTCAAGGTCATCCTTAAGCATCATATCAAGGAGCTAGCTACATGGGGATTATATATTCATGCCAATGACTTCCTTTCCTTCACTTGATCTCAACATTGGTTAGGTTGAAGGATTTGTTTCTCTTTTATTTTGTTTATTCATTAATTATATTATATTTCTTATTTGTTATAATAATTTTGAAATTGAAAAGTATATTAAAACAATTCTAATAATAAATTGTTTCTTCTCTCTCTGCACCAAAAAAATAGTTTCATTATCTTAGTTGCATTCAAACATAAAAAATATAAAAAAAAAGGTATTTGAATTAGATCTAGGATAGATAAGGTGAATCTCATCATTATCTACAACCAGCTAAAATCATTTGATTTTTAATTTTTCATAGCACACATTCACAAACAAACATCAACAAACTTGTTTGCACAAAAACTAAGAAAACCATAAAAAGAATGTATTTTAGAATTAGTTTGTTGTCATTGCATTGTAAATAAAGTAATATTAGATTAGAAATCAAAATTATAGACTTTCATTTATCCATTTACATATTATTTAGTTTCATACAAAATAATTTAAAACCCTAAAACTTGCATATGTAGACTAGACCTTGAAAACATAGAAGTTGTTTTGCATAACACAATTCTGAATTTTAGATCTAGTTCTTAATTTACATACTTAAATATTTATTTTCATACTAGCTCTCCATTTTATCTGCATTGAAAAGACAAACAAGAGTATTCATTCAGTACATATAAGTGAAATTTTGCATTCATAAAATCATAGAAAAAAATAAAAAATAACATCTGCATTGTTAATTTGATTTTTATTTTAAATTGAATTATAAAAATATTAGAAAAGTACAAAAAAATAAAGAAAGTTTTTATTTCCTTTATTTTCAAGCATTGTACTTTCATCATTCAAATTCCAACAATAGTGTAATTTCCTTTCAATTCGTAGAGCCTTGATGAAAACACAAAAACAAAAATTGAACCAAACCTTGAAAAAATGAAAACAAGTATAAACCTTGATTCTAAAATTTCAAAACAAGTACATATTCAAAAACCAAATCAAAATAAGCTACACACTTTGGCATTCAAAACAAAACATTGTTTTACTCTTGGATGATACTACCAGATCGAATATCTTCACATAGTAGACACATTTTATTGAGTACCATTTCCCATACCAGCTAGTAATCTTTAGAGTGACATTGATTCTAAACTGACTTCAAGTTTTATGTTCTAGTCCCCTCCCAAACCTCATAATCGACCAGATCAATGCTCTTGATGAGCAAACTCACCCCATAGAAGCCCCAGTAGTGAGACCCATTCACATCCTAGCATGCCAATTCAAAAACCTTTAGATCTAAGATTTCCCCTTTCCTTTCTTTATCCTCAGGACTAGCCTCATCATATCTCATTCACTTCGTGGATGGAATTGACTATTCATAGTCAACTTGATAGAGCTGACCAAATACTAAGGGTTCTTCAACCCAAATTTGCATAATTTCTTAAACTAAGCATTGACCAAGAACTCCATTACCTTGTCCTCATCCACACTAAGGGTTATTGGGATTCCATATCTTCGTAATTCATTATTTTAAATGTGAAATATGATGCATGTGAGTTCTTTTAGTATTTCCATGAGCACTCCTATCCATCTGTAGCTCAAAACCTTGCTCTCATACCATAACCTAATGACATACTATAACCTAAGCAACACTTTGAGCCTTGTTTACTCAAATACCTCAACCACATCAACTCAGCCAAAAAAACCCCTAGACAATCCATCATATTATCCATTTTTTGGTTATCTCACTCAGACTTCAAGAGGTCAAGCATGCGAAGGCTAGTGTGTTACTTTATATTCATAAATTGGTAAACTCAATGTAAAAGACTTCTCCTTTTGCATAATCCTATTTTATTTTCCCTTGTTTGCTTAAATACCTCAACCACATCAACTCAACCAAAAAAACCCCTAGACCATCCATCATATTATCCATTTTTTGGTTGTCTCGCCTAGACTTCAAGAGGTCAAGCATGCGAAGGTTAGTGTGTTAATTTCTATTCATAAATTGGTAAACTCGATGTAAAAGGCTTCTCCTTTTGCATAATCCTATTTTATTTTCTTTCATTCACACTCTCCTATCTTCCATTTATTTAGTGGTTATATATATACCAATTGAATATGCCTAGGCAAGAGTTTGAGAGAACTTTTGACCTTGAAATCTATAAGAGGAGCCATCAAATTATAGGTGAAGCCTCCTTGTTTAGTTAGAATAATAACTCCACTCAAAATGTAGAGATTCAACTCCAAAATTCTTATTCCTCAAACTTACTAACCAAGTTTAAGGTAGTAATTCAAGAATTGTAGGATCTTTCCGAAATTGTGAGCAACTACCTTGACTCTAATAACATGACCTTCATTGATAGAGGTGGTATTTACCCCTAGATTGTAACTAGACCACATATTAGTTTTCAAAGTCTAGATAAAGAAATCATGAGAAAATTTGAATCAATATATCAAAAGGATTCACTTTATATAGGATGGACAGAGTAAACTACTATGGCATCCACATCCTTATAACACTAACAAAAACATATTTATCCCACATGAGTAACATTTGATGACTCATCTTGATACATATAAAATAAACCACTTAATTACAGGCTACCAATCCTTCCCTCCCAAACCTTCCACAAAGGAGGTTCCTAAATCTAACACTAATTCCTCACTGATTGAGCTCATCTCCACCTTGGTGGGCCATATTTGGGACCTAGAGAGTAACCAAGCCTCTTTTAAAACTAGTGTAATGGCCTAAAATACCAAAAATGAAGGACACTCCCATTTTACACATGTCCCCACAATAACTTATCACTAACCATAATATCAAACTAACCAACCTCTCATTATCTATTTATTGAGCCAAGACCCTGGGGACATCCTTACATATAGAGTTATCAACCCTATAGCATCATGCATCCCCCCTTCTTATCAACATCCTACTCAAGGTCCTATTGGATTTTTATTTTAATACATTCCTCCAAACAACTTAGAAACCAACACACTCCCACTCATTACTCCTCCTAGTTACACATCAGCCAATGTGCTTCCCATGTATGCTCCATCATTAAAAGTGCCAATTTTTTCTTCTTCTTCCAACCCTTTACTACCTTACTAACATATGTTTTCTAAGTCTACTCATCTAGATAACTATTTCCCAACCTATTATACCCCATAATTCCAACCCATGTATTTTCCTTCTAGTGGTTTTGTACCTGCTTCTTATCCAACCTCTCTCCATCAGGGTCATCCTAGCACATCTGTGGAAGATTTTAGTGATATGGGGAATTATTTAAAATATTTTAAATAAGCCCTTGACCAGAACATATTAGGAGTCATCTTACCATGTCCCCTACTTGAACTACCCAAATATAAGGGGGAGGGATATCTTAATGCACATGTGAAGGCATATACGACCATTATTAGAGAGATTCTACCTTGGGATGGGGTAATTTCCAAAATAGCCTCAAAGAATTTGGAGATAATCATGCTATATTTGTATTACCTCTTTCATGAGGCATCATTTTATATCTATTGACAACTCATGGATGATTTTTTAAAAGTGTTTGATATGAACAAATTGCTTAAGACTGACATACATGAGTTCATGTATATCAAGCAAGAATCCAATGAATCTACTCCACATTTCATTACCAAATGGTATAAAGTATTATACCCATTTGTTAGTGCCCCATATATGGACCAGAGGGAGTTGTGTGATCTCTTTCTACACTCTCTCAAAAAGGAAACAAGGGAGGATGCTAAAAAATCCCTTATAGGTCCTATGAATAAATGCTTGAAATCTCTCTTAAAATAGATTAGGAAACAATTGATATTGGACATAAAAATTAAAAATATAACATGAAAATAATCACCTTTAACCAAATAAATGAGGGTTATTGATATAAAAACCAAAACAACCCCAATAATCAAGGTTTAAATGTTCTAAACAAAAACTACAATGCCATCATAAATGGTGTGATAAACTAGGAAAAAATGAAAAACATTATAAATAGCAATACAAATCCCATGAATGATAATAATGTCAATAAAAATAATGTAAGTGTGAGGAAATAAAACCCCCACCTATGGTTCATCTGGTATATTTTACCATCCCCTACCTCTCAATGCTCAATTTCAAAACTGGTTCCAAAATCATTTTCGAAACATTGATCGAAACCCAAAACAACAATTTTACCAAAACAACAACTAATAAAGATTTGGTCAATAGGTCCAAAACCCAAGACCTAGAGATTATGATCCTAATATGTATTATATTTTCCATAGAGTCATTAGTCACAATACCCATCCCTATAGGGAGTATAACAAATTTATCCCAAGACTCCCCAAAGACCAATGGCAAACCTTCATAAACATATTCCTAGGGATTGCTAATGCAAACCCACAAACCTTGTCAAAAGGTCTTGTGGCACCACAAAACACCAATTTATACATATACCAAGACCTATTACCTAACCACCAATAACACAACATCTAAAACAAACTCTAAGATAATCAAACTAACCATTCTTTTCTAGCTGATATTAAGTAGCCTCGATGTGGCTCCCTAACTAGGACCTCAAGGGAAAAATAGAATGATAAACATCATAAATTTAGAGACAAATGAGGATGATAATGTCATCACTTGCACAAAGGAGTACCAACCAGTAAATCCCCTTTCCAAAAACATTCTAGAGATTGGTATCCAAACCAATCCTAGGCCCATGGGAAATTATGATCTAGTTGATGATCTTACAAAGACATTTTCCCACATTTCCTTTATGGATATTCTTAAAAAATATCCTTCCCATCATTTAAAATTAATTGATACCTTAGTATTGGTGATGGGTGTCTTCATTCCCTTCATTTAATCAACTTTCTATTGATGTCATATTTAACCAGCACTTTGTCTAAAGCTATATGCAACAAGAAGAATCGTAGCGATTTAGTTATTGATTGTAGGTATTTGTATTTGTATTTTTTTTGGGGGGATTTTTAATGTCTTGAGGAATTCTTGGTTAAAACCTTATTAGAATCAAACTATGCGAATTTTTTGGAAGTAGACACACGTTGCAGAAATGAAATAGATTGCTGGAAATAAACACACTTTTGCATAATGAAATAGATTGCTGGAAATAAACACATGTTTGCAGAATGAAATAGATTGCTGGAAATAAACACACTTTTGCAGAATGAAATAGATTGCTAGAAAATGATTGCAAATAAATGAGAATTTAATCTAAAACACTTGCAGGAACAAATTTACAACAAATTTTAACTTTAAGGTGTTGGAAGCATTTATAACTTTAACAGAGTTACCTATTTGCTTTTGCAAATAAAATATAAATACCAACCAAAAATGAAGATCCTGGTTCTTTGGATGAGTGGGCCCTTGCTTCGCCTAGAAAGAGGATTGAACAATTTAATTTGCTTTCAAAATAGAAATGGCTATTTCTTTGATAAAATGTTCTGTATTACAAAAATTTACTAATCTATCTTTTTCTCTCTATTCTTCAATGATTTTCTATTACTTCCTAAATTCCCAGGTCTATATATATAGATGCATTGATGGCTGTAACTATTTCATAGATATGATGGAACTGAATTGTACCCATAATAGATGCTGAATCAAGATGTGGCTGGATGTCTAACTATGTGATAAATGTCTTGGATCTGCAAGTATGGAAATTAGGAATCTACTCCTGATCTAATGGGATCATTGACCTGATAGATCATTAGCCATTTAGAATAGATCCTTATCAGTTCCATATCTAGTTGTGAAAGTTCTGGAGCTTATCTACAAGAGTACCAGAGCTAATTCAGATAATTTTGGAGCTTAAATATAGAGTTCCAGAGCTAAGTCCAAAAATGTGACAACTTAAAATAGTATGGTGGAGTTTTGGAACTAAGCTGAATTGATTCCAATGCTTCCAAAAACATGCAATTCACTTCATATTTGTTCTTTAGCCTGATGATGACCTGTTTTATTACAAAACTTGAATTTTCCAACACACTTGTTAGGAATTACAGGTTTTTTTAAAATTTAGAATCACAATCAACAAAAGATGGATAATTACATCCTAACTCATCTTAGATCAAAATAAAAGTTACAAAATACAATCAAACTTAATAGAAAGAGAGAGTAAGATAAGGTCATTTATTATACATTTATCAGGCATATCTTGGTCTCATCATTTCCCCCATACTTACTTTTTTGTAAGTCCCTTTACAAACTTCACTCTTCAAATTAGGGACTGTATATCCTACATTCCATTTGATTACTTAGATCAAATGGCTAGAATAGAATATCCCAATGCTTTGATTCAGAGGTACTATACCCAGCTCCTGTTTCTACTTTTCTTCTCCATTCCACAAATTGAGTGAGATTTTGAAGTTCTCTATTTTGCCAAGGAGATATGGGAGTGAGAAGTAGAGGTGGCCTTGTCCACATGCCTATCCATATGCACAGGGGAGTTTCATTGATCTGAGGAATTATTTTGCATAAATCTTTTGCCCTTTCTAGACTCTAGATCAAATTTGAAGGGGATATTACTTCCCGTCTTTTCAATGCCACTGGAAGAAATTCCCATGTTTTTAAACATGCATCATAGATATTATCAAAATTTTCCTTCTCTTAAGAGGTGAAGACATCCATGCTTTTCTATAAATTGAAAAGATAAGGTCCCCTAAATTTTTCATTAAATGCATGGGATTGGAAATGTGTAGCAAAGGCAAGTGGGTTACCATAATGAATTCTCATATAGAGACCAGATGAACTAGCCTTTGACCAATGTTCTGACTCCCTTTCTTTCCATGCAATTTTATTTTGAAGAACATAGGCAAATGTGTTAAGTTGGCTTTCCCCTACATAAAAATTGATCATAAAACCTGTATTTCTTTCTAGTATAAAATTGCAAATGTAAAATTCACAAAGAAGATTTTTCTATTCTGTATTGGCTGAGTAGGTAGCTGAAAAATCAGCTTAATCTTTTATTTCATGTGGAAGGCCACATGTTATCCTTGCCAATTGCTAGCAAATGAATTATTCCTCTAAAAACATGCTATAAATAGGAGAAGGTCTTCTACATGCAAGCAATTTCTCACTCATCATACAAACTATTTGTATTTTCACAAGACATTTATACTTATCATTTTCCTCATAAAATTTGTCTTCCCATTCCTTCCTTACTTTCTCTTCTTCCACCAGTTTGCCTTTCAAGTCTATATTAGATGCCTTGATTACACTGAGTTCTCTACATGTATCATCCCATAACTACTTGAGTGGCAGATAAGTCAATTAAGTCTATGTAGAGACTGTTGACACAGATGTCCGTATTGTAAATTTTTCCTCGTTCTCCATCAATTGCCTTTTAATCTCTGTTAATTCCTCATTGTTGGCTATGAACTGGTTTGTTAATTATTTAAGGAGTATTTATTTCTATTCTAATTTGAGTTTGAAGAAGTTCAATTCCTCATCCTTTTCCTTGATAATGAGTTCTACTCTAGACAAAAATAGAGCCTATTTAATCTGCTAGTTTTTTTCTTTTTTTGAAATTTCTTAGGGAGTTAAGCATTCTTCTTCCACCATAGGGGATTTCCCTTTCCTTCTCCAAGATGCCTGTTCATCTTTTGCATGTGATGGCGCTACTGTCTCACCTATTTCTTGGAAAATTGGCTCCTCAAATCTTTCATCTTCTTTTTCCTTTTCTGTTTGGCTTGGTTTAGGAGGAGTCATGGCCATGCTGCCTAAAATATCAATAGCTTCAGTTTCTAGCCTTTCTTGTTCTTCCATCTCCTCTGAACTTTCTTTAGACTTTTTATGATGTTTTATTTCTTGAGGAGCCTCAAAATGTGCAGACATAGGTTTCTTTTTAGAACTTATTCTGATGTTCACCTTTTACTCAAGCCTAGGTGAACTATCACTGTCAGAGACATGTATTAGTTCTTTTGTAGCTTCAGTAGAAGAAGAAATTTCTTGAGAAGGCATAGTAGGGTCTGTAATTTTAAGTTTTCTTCCAGATTTTCTTCTTTTTGGTATTTCCTCTTCTACTAATATTTTCTTTTCCTCAACAATGGTACTAATTTTCAAATGAACTGAAGGAGCATGAGGAGTTTCTATTGTTCTTCTAGAAATACTAGGGTTTTGCCCAAATTTGCCAAGAAATTTGTCCCACATTTCTTCCCATTTTTCTTTGAAAGGAAATGGTGCTGGCATACTAAATGCACTAACCCATGATGTCTGATTGTTCCTACACCCCAAGAATACCTCTGGGCCATGGTATGGATGGAGTCAAAAAGAAACCCTGGAAGGTTTACTATATATTCTGGTATTTTGGCTCCATATCTAAGGTGTATAAGGATTTTTAGGACTTCTTTTCTTACTATCCCAAATTGTCCATCATAGGTTAAATATTTAACTATCCAAAATGCTACTCTATTAAAGGGTTTGGGAAAGCTGGCCCTTTTGAATCCTTTGATGATTTTATTTGTATTATAAATATACTAGGGTTCAGCTTCCCCTTCTTTCAATAGGGTTTCAACCAGGTCTTTTAATGTCCCTTTGAAAGGGTTTGGGACATGCACTATTGGTATTCTGGACATCTCACTTATTACTTTCACAGAAAAAGGAATAAAAACTTTTGAATTTTTGTTCTTGTTTGTTCTAAATTGATAAAAAATTCTCTTACTAGTTCATCATTATATTTGGGAAATTTCCTCAAAAACTCCAGCCATCTTGCCTATTGAAAGATAGTTGCTACTTCTTCATCTGCAAGGAGTTGGGTATCATTTTCTGGTTCAGACTTCTTTTTGATTCCCATGATTCATTCTTCTTGAATCTTACATAGGTTAGCTGAAGATTGCTTCTATTATCGATGGAATTGATGATTTTGGTTGTGGAACTATAAGATTCAATTGCTAATCTAGCAAATTTGGTAGTGGAATTACTATACTCAGCTGTGAAACTTAGCGATTTTGACTATGGAACTACTATACTCAGTTGTGGAACTAATGGAGGTAATTTTTCATATCTCTTTTGAAATTTTTTTGTAGCCATCTTTTACTTTGTTGATGCAATAATAAGAATTATTCTTTATGACTATCTGCCAACTCATTCCATCATCAATATCCTTCTCATGATTTTGCACATTTAACCATGATGTACAATAGATGACTCATCATACTAATCTTTTAAATTAAGTCTAATCACACATGCAAAATTTCAATTTAACCTTTAACAAGTTAAAAACGTAATTACCATCCTTGATGATGTAATCCCTCCATCATGATCACTCATCATTCCTAAAAAATGGTTAGAAAGAAATAACTAGAATAAAAAAAAATTATTTGAATTAGCCATTTATTTGAGAAGATCAACTGCCATCACTGGTTTTTAATTGATCCTCTTTTTTTTTAAAGAAGAGAACACCATTTACAAGTTTTCATCCTCTTCCCTTTATTCTGGATCTTTTCATCTGATTATTTGATCATTTTGGAAGAACTGGGTTCTTCCATATGATCAAATTCTTTGTTTGCTTCGATCTACTTCAAGAATTCATCCTTAGTAGGAGGCTTCCTATAAAGTTTTATCCTATGTCCATTGACCAAGAGTATTCTTCTACTACCATCAATGGGAAATAACTGGATATAACCATTGTCAAATATCTAATTGATCTGATAAGGTCCCAACCATCTAGTTCTTAATTTGCCTTTGAATTGTTGGCACTGAGAATCAAACAACAATGCCTAGTCTCCTACTTTGAATTGTCTTTCCTTGATATGTGAATCATGCCATTGCTTCCTTTGACCTTAGATTATCTCTATCTAGTGAAGTGCTTCCATTATAAATTCATCCAATTCATTGAGTTGAAGGATTCACTCCTTTTGAGCTATATTTAATTCAATTCCCACCTTAGCTACTATCATCAATGTCTGTAGTTCAAACTCAATAGGCAACAAGGGCTTTTTCGCATAGACTAACTCATATGGTGAAAACCTTGTTGTGCTTTTCCAAGTTGTATTGTAAGCCTAGACAGATTTAGATAGTCTTTTTACCCAATCTCTTCTTTCAGATTCAACTATTTTAGTGAGGATGTTTTCTAATTCTCTATTTTTTACTTCAACTTATCCATTTGCTTGCAGGTGATAGGGAGATGACTTCCTATGATTGATTTGATAATACATTGTGAAGGCTTGGATCATATTGGACATAAATTATGGTCCCTAGTTTGAAACTAAGCTTCTTGGTCCTCCAAACTTTACCATAATTCCATGCCAAAGGAAATCAAGTACTTCTTCATTGGCATTTGTTAAAGCCTACACTTCTACCCATTTTGTTACATAATCAGTACACACAAGAATGTGCTCTTTTCCCTATGAAGGAGGATTAAAGGGTCTAAAAAAATCCAATCCCCATCTCTCAAATGGTACAATCACTACTTGTGATTGCAGAGGCATTTCATTGGTAATGGTTGGCTATTCCATCCTTTGACAAGGATCACACTGCCTGATATATCTCTTCACATCTTTGTATAGAGATGGCCAATAGTAACCAGTGCCAAGTATCTTGTGAGCTGTTCTTTTCATTGAATAGTGTCCTCCACTTGGTTCATCATGACATGCCCAAAGGATGTCAAAGATTTCATCTTCTCTCACACACCTACATAAAATCAAATCAAGACCACATTTAAATAACATTCCTTTTAACCATTTGAACTGTGCACTAGTTTTGATTAATTTTTTAATTTATTTTTTAGTGAAAGGAGGAAACTTCCCTGTTGCAAGATAATTTGCCATGTCAGCAAACCATGGTGTATTAGCTAAAATAACAAACAATTGTTCATCCAAAAATTTATCCTTGACTGGATTCTGCTCCCCTGTAGTGGTCAATCTTGACAAGAAATTAGCTACCACATTAGATTTGCCTAAATTGTCCATAATAGTAATATCAATTTTTTGTAGAATTAATAACCATCTAATTATTCTACCTCTAACCACTGGTTTGTTCATTAAATATTTAATTGATGAGTGATCTATATGCACAAATATTTTGTACCCTATAATGTAATGTCTAAATTTATTGATTGCATAGATCACAAACATACATTCTTTTTCAGTGGTAGTGTAATTTATTTCAGTGGGAGTAAATTTTTTATTGAGATAGTAAATAGCATACATTCTTCCTTATTCATCTTTTTGTCCCAAAACTACACCAATTGAGGTATTTGAGGCATCAGTTTGGATGTGAAAAGGTTTATCCCAATTAGGTCCTTGCAATATTGGGGCATTTACTAATTTCTATTTAATTTTTTCAAAAGCATGTTGACACTGTTCATCCCAAAGAAATTTACAGTCCTTGGTAAGCAATTTAAACATGGGGTCAGAAATTTTACTAAAATCCTTGATAAAGTGCCTATAGTATCCAACATGTCCTAAAAATGATTTGATATTTGTGGGAGTTTGAGGAATAGGCAAGTCTAAAATAATATTGATTTTGTTTTGGTCAACCTGAATTCCTCTTTTTGAAATATGGCTCCCTAATACGATCCCTTCATCAACCATCATCAAACATTTCTCATGACTAAGAGATAGGTGATGTTGTTCACATCTTGTTAATACTCTATCCAAATTTTTGAAGGCATCATCAAACGTATCTCCATATATAGTAAAGTCATCCATATATACCTCCACACAGTCATTTGTTAGGTTTGCAAAAATTGCTAATACAACTCTTTGAAAGGTTGCTAGAGCATTACATAGTCCAAATGGTAATACCCTGTAAGCAAAGGTACCCCATGGACAAGTAAATTTAGTTTTGTCTTGATCCTTAGTAGTAACTCTGATTTGATTGTATCCACTAAATCTATTTAAGGAAAAGTACTGTTTAACTGAAAGGTTGTCTAAGACTTGATCTATGAATGGTAAGGGAAAATAATCTCTCAGGGTGGCTTTGTTCAATTCCCTATAGTCAATGAAAATTCTCCATTTTCCATTCTTTTTAGGGACAATTACAAGAGGAGACACCCACTAGCTATCTGAGATAGGGTAGATAAAACCTATTTGTAATAGTTTTTCAATTTCTTGTTTGACTATCTCCCTTAAGGCTAGATTAATATTTCTCTGAGGTTGCCTAACTGGTCTAATGTTTTTAGTATAAATGTGATGGGTGTAGATACTTGGATGAATTCCCTTCATATCTCTATAGTCCCAAGCAAAAGCTTTAGTATGATCCTTCAAAACATCAAATAGTTTGACTTCTTCATTGTTCTTTAACTAGCTATTAATATTCAAATTTTTTCTTGGTTGAATCTCAACATGTTTGGTTCCAAGATATGGCGAACTGATTTGTTGAAAGGGTTCCATTAAGGTATTTAGTGGATAGGCATGTGGTAACAACATATGATATGTAGCAACATCTTCAAAATTTCCTAGAGGCATAATGCTAGACAAAGGACAACAGGGAGAGTTATGATATTTATCTTGTTGTAGGTCAAACTCGTCATTACTACTATTTTCCAAAAATTCTTCATCTCCTGATATCTGTAAAGCTGAAGCTACAGATCCTTCCTCTCATCAAGAGAAATCGTGTTCCTCCGAAGTGAAATTATCTTCATTTGTAGAGAATTGGTGTGGTTCTAGAACTAACTGTGATGGTTTCGAATAGATTCTGCATGTTCTGGAACTAATCTTGACTGCTCCAATAATGATTGATGTTTATTTAATGAAGGATTAACCATATCATCTATTTCTCGTACATGATCCTACAATGTTATCATAGCCAAAGAAGATAGATTTTGCTCATTAATATCAGGATTATCAACCCATAATTTCACTTTATTATCAATAAAAGGTCATGTAGAGGGATATAATGAAATTTGCTTAGAATTCTTACCATTTGAAATAGTTATATCACCTGACCTGCAATTAATTAAGGCAGTAACTGTAGCTAACCATGGTCTCCCCATAATAATGGGATAACTAAGTGTTTTACCTTTTGGCTGTAAGATAAGAAGTCAATTGGATATTCCCATGATTCCACCATTACTACCACATCTTTAATAACTCCTTCTGGTTTTGCTATAGACTGATCTGTCATTTGTAATATGGTATTAGTAGGTTGTATGCCTATTAATGCTAATGTTTTCAAAGTGCCCACTATCATTACATTGATAGCTACAACCAAATAAATCAAAATGTTATGTATATCCTTATTCCCTATAGAAACAAAAATAATAGGGCTTTCAGGATCTCCATATTTAGGTAGTAGGAGTTTTCCTACTAATAAATCAGTAAGTTTTCCATCTACCTGAATAGTCCTGGGGTACTGCTTCTTTCTTCCAGGTTTTTTAAAACATAACAGTTTGATTAACTTGTTCAACTTTGGAATATCCTTAATTGCTTGTAACAATGGTATTTCAATATTCAATCTTCTTAGTTCCTACACCAATTCAGATTCCTTAAGTTTTATGGTTTCTTTAAGTCTTTCTGGAAATAGAATCTTAGTAGAATTTCTTTCTGGTTCCTTATCTTTTTCTTTGTCATCTTCCTTAAGTGTAACTATGCTAGAAGTTTTATCTTCTTCTATCATCTCAGTGATTATAACAGGTGGACTGCTAACTATTTTTCTAGATCTGGTTTGAATGTTTTTACAATCCATTGTATTTAAATCAACTAATTTTTTTGGTTCTATTTCGTATATAGGAGTTATTTGTTTGTTTCTTGGGTTTGCTACTGGTTGTGCTGGCATTTGTGTTTGGATTATATTTTCAACCTATGGATTTTGTGCTAGAGGTCCCATTATGGATTATTGGTTTTGATTTGGATATGTCTTCCCTTACACATAATTATTAGGGCCCCATCTAGGTTGTGGCCAAGAATAATGATTTCCTTGACTAGCCCAAGGTTGTTAATGCCCTTGAGTATACCAAGATTGACTTGCCCAATCTTGAGGATGCCATGTGGGTTGAGGGGCCCAAGGTGGCTGTCCCCAATTTTGTGGTACTATTTGAGCTTCCCATGGCATCATCCAGGGATTAGGAGCTAGCCTTGGCATAAATTGTCCTTGGTTAGGTTGTCTCTGAACAAAATTTAATTCTTCTGTGGTGGATGATGTATTGGTTTGTTTGAGCTGATTTTTTATGAGTGGAAGAAGAGAATAAGTGTGAGTATCATGTTTCTCAGATTCATAGACAAGACATACTTCTATTTTATCCAAAGGACATTCCCTTATTGCATGCTTCTTCTTGCATCTAGGAAAATACATGGCTAATGGTTCAAGTTGGGCATTTGCTTTAGCTTACAATCCATCCATGGTGGAGGTTAATTGAACTAATATGTCTATTTTAAAGTTTTCCAATTCATCCATCAATTTTTTCATAGATGCATTCAAATTTTTAATCGTTTCCCCCTTTCTAGGTCCACCCCTTGTCCTTGAATAGTTTCTACAAATTTTTATGATTTCGTCCAGTATTAATTGAGAAGTGTTTCCTCCACCAATTAAATCAAGGGTTTCCCTAGATTAATCATCTAGACCTTTGAGAAAAATGGTTTTACTTAAGTCTTCTTGAAGTAAAAATCCACATCTTTTACTCATAAAGAGGAATCTATCCAAATAATCTTCCATATTTTCATCTTCTTCCTGTTTGATTTTGAAAAATTCTTCCTTTCGATTTATTCCTCTACAATAATCTTGATATTTGTCTAAGAAGAAAATTTCCATTTGTTCCCAATTGGTAATAGAATTAGATGTTAATCCCATAAACCACCTCATTGTTGCATCCTTTAGAGTAGATGGAAACAACTTTAATTTTTAATTATCTATCTTGTAATCATAAGTCTGACACAACAATTTAAACTCAAATAGAAATTGGTTAGGATCCTTAAATGACATTCCTCTAAATGTGGGCAAGTGTGCAGGTGAAATGTTTTTCATAGTGGTTTCATCATCCTCGATCTAAATGGGATAGATAAAGGTTCTCTCAGGTTCTCTTCTAGCTTCTTGTGCCATCTCTCTAGTATTTTCTAGTCCCTTCTCCCAGTTAATGTGGTATGTGGTTTGTTTTGGGGATGGTGAAAAGTTAGGAGTAAGAGGTTGAATACTCAATTGAGAATCAAAACTTTCCCTCAGTCGATCTTGAGAAATAATCCTCCTCTCTAAGGATCTACTTGGTTCTGGTGACTGACCCAAAAATTCCAAAAATGGCAATTTTGCTTCTTGTATTGTAGGAGATAATGGTGCCTCCAATTCTTGCTCAACATCCTTTCTTAAACTAGAAGATGATGGAAATTCTTGTTCAGATAATTTGGGGAGAAATCTACCCTTGGAGTCTCGTGGTTTACTCATAAATTAAGGAATTTTTTTTTAATTACTAAATGAATGATTAATGCTCTTATTGACACGTAATTAGAAAATTCCAACTAGTGAGTCCCCGACAATGGTGCCAAAAATGATGGGTGTCAGCATTCCCTTCATTTAATCAAATTTTTATTGATGCCATATTTAACCAGGGCTATGTTTAAAGCTATATGCAACAAGAAGAATCGTAGCAATTTAGTAATTGATTGTAGGTATTTGTATTTTTTTTCTTTTTGTTTTGGGGGATTTTTAGTGTCTTGAGGAATTCTTGGTTAAAACCTTATTAAAATCAAACTATGTGAATTTGCCGAAAGTAGACACATGTTGTAGAAATGAAATAGATTACTAGAAATAAACATACTTTTACAGAATGAAATAGATTGCTAAAAATAAACACACTTTTGTAGAATGAAATAGATTGCTGGAAATAAACACACTTTTGCAGAATGAAATAGATTGCTGGAAAATGATTGCAAAGAAATGAGAATTTAATCTAAAATGCCTGCAGGAATAAATTTACAACAAATTTTAAATTTAAAGAGTTGGTAGCATTTATAAATTTAACAGAGTTACCTATTTTATTTTGTGAATAAAATATAAATAATGACAAAAATGAAGATCCTGGTTCTTTGGAGGAGTGGGTCCTTGCTCCACCTAGATACAGGATTGAACAATTTAATTTGATTTTAAAACAAAAATGGCTATTTCATTGATAAAATGTTATGTATTACAAAAATGTACTAATCTATCATTTTCTCTCTATTTTTAATGATTTTCTATTACTTCCTAAATTCCCAGGTCTGTATATATAGATGCTTTGATGGCTATAACTGTTTCATAGATACGATGGAACTGAATCATACTAGAATAGATGCTAAATCAAGATGTGGCTAGATGTCCAGCTATGTGATAAATGTCTTGGATATGCAAGTATGGAAATTAGGAATCTGCTCCTGATTTAATGGGATCATTGACCTGACAAATCACCAATCATTTGGAATAGATCCTTATTAGTTCCATATCTAGCCGTGAAAGTTTTAGAGCTTATCTATAGGAGTACTAGAGCTAATTCAGATAATTCTGGAGCTTAAATATAGAGTTCTAGAGCTAAGTCTAAAAATGCAATAACTTGAAATAGTATGGTGGAGTTTTGAAACTAAGCTGAATTGATTCCAATGCTTCTAAAAACATGCAATTCACTTCATATTTGTTCTTTAGCCTGATGATGACCTGTTTTATTGAAAAACTTAAATTTTACAACAAACTTGTTAGGAATTATAGTTTTAAAAAAAAATTAGAATCATAATCAACAAAAGATGGATAATTACATCCTAATTCATCTCAGAACAAAATAAAAGTTACAAAATGTAATCAAACTTAATAGAAAGAGAGAGTAAGATGAGGTCATTTATTATGCATTTATCGGGCATATCCTAGCCTCATCAATTAGCACATTTAGCTAGTATCATACCTCCACCTGAAACCCAAATTAATCATATTGACTTGGATATGTATCCACTAGGGCAAAAAATGAGGGACGTCAGCTACTTTTTTAACCTTAGGAGTCTTCCCCTAATTGCTGAGATGCCCAGAAGGGGAGATTCAACCTTGTATTCATAGGTTTGGATTTACAAAACTATGTAAAGTGAATAATTGTTGATGATGGTGTGGCTATCAATATAGTTCCATTTTTCATTTATTTAGAAACTTGGCTATGGAAAAACTAATTTCTCCACAACTAAAAGCACCTTATGAGTCTATGAAAACCTCAAGTCTACCTCAATTGGGACCATTATAATTCTTATGACTTTGGTCCTCAAGGTCGTGTTGATATAGTTTTATATGATAAATAGAGATACAAACTATAGCATGATCTTAAGAAGGCCTAATCCATAGGATGAAGGCAATCCCTTCTACCCTATTCTAAGAAATCAAGGTCCTTCATCTAGGAGTGGTATTTGTCACTCAGGGTGATCCAAATCCTTTTAATGCCCTCCAATCCAATCTTAACAAAATACCATGGCTCCACATTGATTATACCTTGGCTAGTAGTGGTGTAGTAAAACCCCCACCTTGATCAAAAGAACTCATAGAAACCACAATGTGTATTTTGAATTCAAGTTCTAAGAGCCTAAAAGCCTTGCTAAGTGAAAAACTTGAGGAAAAGGAGATTAGTGTAGACACCAAAATTACATCACACACACACATGCGTAACTCCTTGTGTCGAAACCCCCCAAGCCCATTTTTCAATAATAATAATTAGCCTCCCTAACCCATGCTTTTACCCCTCACACATTTAATTAATTTAAAATATTTAATTAAAAACCCTTTATGCCACCTGACCTAGCCACTTCACCCTAAGACTGATTCTTACTTGATGAGTCACTTCAAGACTTTGTCCCCTCACCCTAACTACCCAAGACTTAATCTCACCTCAAAACTAAATTCCTAACCAACTACATCCTTCTTATCCTCCTATTTTTACCATTTTATAATAGGTGCCACACTTGGCATGAGGAGTAATAAAAAACTAGCGAAAAATAATATTTTTACCTATTCTAAGGCCATTGATGTCAGTCAACCCATGACCAATGTTGGTGGGATCACTGACGTTGGTTATATAAGCCAAACTCTAACTTGATGTTCAAGTTAGTAGAAATAAGAAAACTCAATCTTATTTGCATCCAAGCTCTTGGCATTCAAATTTTGGTAGCTTGGCTTACTATTAGCTTGCATAAGTCAATCTAGATAAAGAACTAAACTCTTGAGAACTAGCAACACCTGCTTGTTTTCTCCATTTGAGGCATCAGTTCAAACTCCCTAATAGGAGCCATCCATCTGACACTTATCATTCAATCACCACTGTAACTAAGTATATCACTTATTCTATAGGTCTTTTAAGCTATTACTTTTCTATCACTTTACATCTACTATTCACTACTTTACCCATTCCTGACCAAACCCCCATGAAGGAGTTATAAATCTTCTTTGCTTATTTATCCTTGACCTGACACACCCAAATTTTGACCAGATCCATCTAAACCATACTCTCTCTCTCTCTCTCTCTGACACAACTCTCCTCAACCTCTCAGACCTAACTAAAACCATTTCCCAGACCCAAAAAATCCTTATGTAGACTCTTAGGCAATTATTTCCCCTATCGACCTCAATAGCCTAATTGACATCGGTTGCCTTCTCCCACTAACCTTGATAGCATAACCGGTATCAATCACTTCCTTACTAACTTCAATAGTCTAACTGACATCAATGAATGTGGATTCCCTAACCTTTCCAAAGCCTACCCAAACAACTTACAAAATATAAATAGAACATACCATTGGCACTTTGTTACTTTCTATTGCATTCAGGTTGTGAATAAACTATAACATTATCTCTCTTTTACTCTCCCTTTACCTCTATTTTAGTTATTTATTACTCTTTTATATCTCAAAAGTGGATTGTCATCTCTAAGGAAGTTTGACACTTTTTGGAACAAGTGTGTAGCTTGGCATCCCACTCAAATATCTGCTAACAAACATTTTGTGGTAGTGCTTTCTTACTTGCAGGTAGTACTCCCTAGCCAAAGAGGAGTGCTCACAATGTCTGTATATGGTGTGCAAACCAATCTAGGTTCATTTTAATCACTTATCCCTATCATTATTCTCTATTTTGCTTTAGACTTGAAATAAACAAATTTAAGTGAAACATTTTTGGTATGGTCGGTGGGACCTTAGAGTTTTCCTTGGGTTCATTGCTTGTTTTAAGCATTCATATAGGTGCATTATAATGAAAATTTCATTTCTTGCACTTTCTCCTTCCTGTTTCCCTCAAAGATAAAATTTCAACATTTTATTTTTTGTTTAAAGGCAATAAACTAAAATCTCTTCTTCCTGACCACTTTTCTTTTCTCTTTCCCTCTAAAAGCAATTTATCACTTTCCTTACAAGTTAAAAAGAATCTCTTCTTTACTTCTTTCTTGCATGCACATTAGGATAGGGAAGTTCATTCTCTATTCCTATTTCATCTTTGATTTCATTTTAATCTAAACATTTTAGATTTGGGTTTAAAACTTACTACACTTCATTGTTTGCTTGCTGCATATTAGCTCACCTAGTTAATTACAAGCATTATGAATAAATTGTAGTGCACCTATGTTACACAACCAAATCACACTCACAAAAACAAACATATAAACTCACCTAAGACAAGGCCCATTAGGATTTCATCACCTGGTGGATTATCTTACCCTACTCAGCTATCCTACTTGGATTTCACCACTAAGGGGAGAACCCACTCCATTCTTTGGTAGAGTATAAACTCCAGGTAGAAGGTATATTTTGGCTAAGTGTCCTAGCTTGGATTCAGGTCTATGAAGTGCAGGGAGCAAGCCCCTATAACAAGCCATGTACCTGGTCTAACACAAATTTCCTCTTAAGCACTAAAACTAACCTAAAACTAGCTCTAGATTGCTTTCTAGTACCTTTGATAACCAAATTGTTCTTCTCACTATTTGATTAAGGCATAAGCCAACATGAGACTAAAATTAATCTCTATGAGTTAATAGTTGCTAGCTATATGCTCTTTTTCTTCTTTTCTATTGCCTTCTATATTTTAGAGTTGGTAAGGATGTTTTCCTATTTATTCACAAAATCAACACTATTTCTAATACTTAGTTTGTATAACCTATTATATCATGTTTTTTGAGTGTTCTTCCTTATTACATAGACCTCTTGCATCCACCATTTTACCTAGTTTCTACTTTTGGGTTTCTAAAACTTTGGATTTTTCATCTCCCAAGATATCACAGTGACTAACATTGGTTAACTATACTGACATCGGTAGATTTTAGCTATCGACATCAGTTAATCCCATTGATGTTGATAAAATTTTAACATTGACATTGGTCAATTGATCAACATCAGTGACTATATAATTTTCATTTAATCAAAATAACAAGCTGAAATAACCCACTTACATAAACTCAAACCTAGTTTTTCCTTATTCTATCACTAATACAAGGTAGTAAGACTATGTATACTTCCTCTTGCATGGTATTGATGCGAGCTCAAGCCAAAATTCTTATTGATTATGCAAGCTGAAAACCACTTCCACTTTCCCCTCCTCCTTTTGATTTTGTCATGGAGCATACTTCAAATACAGAGCATACTCCCAACCCCAACCAAATTCCCATTGTGCTTAAAGGAGATCAAGATTTTGCTAAATTTCTAGGTTACAATGTGGCAGCCCTTCAGCATTACCTTGCCATGAGCCAAACCCAAAACTATTTAGGTGACCCAATCTATGGTATGCCAACCTCTCTAATGAAAACAACTTTAGTTTTAGCTACCTCCACTATTTTCCCCATGGTTACTCAAACCATCATTTTGACAAGTAACCCAACCATAAACAATGTCCAAAGTTTACCATTACCAACTATCCAATCCCACCTAAAATTTGGCATGAATTCCCTACTTTCAAAACCACAAGTAGTTTAGTCAAGTCTAACCCCATTCCAAAATTTTAGGGTACCTATTCCATCTACTCTTGCACCTATAATTACTTGAGTTATGACTCACCTTTCATCTAGTCTAACATGCTAATAACCCAACCTACAATAACAACATCCAACCAAAGCATAGTCTCTAACCCAATGGGACAAGCCCATTTTCTTTTCACACCCCAACCTATGACTCATTATCCTTATGTTGTCCCAACACAACCTCAACAAGCTATCTCATACATTCCCTCTACTTCCTATCAGGTTCCCTATAATTTTAAGGGGTATTTCCTAGACTAATCCCCTTCCAAACCTCATTAAGATGCTGATAAACAAGATGTCTAACCTAGAGACATCTATTTCTAGTTCAACAAATGTATTATCTTATGATTAGATATGTAACAAACCCATCCATCCTCCTGTGCCTATTCGCCCTTATCCAAGCCAATGGGAACTCCCTAAATTTACTCATTTTTAGAGTAAATAGGACCCATAATAGCATTTGTGAGCATTTAGACATGCTTGTTATTTAACAGGGCACAATGATGCATTATTACTTCACACTTTCTCTATGTCTCTTTCAGGTGCTACCTTGGATTGGTATATCTCTATAAATTAGGACTCCCTTTTCTCATTTACTCAACTCACACAAATATTCCTAGACCATTTTTCTATTAACATTTCTAAAAAAGTTTCTATAACAAACCTTTATTCTATTAGACAATTTGATGATGAGTCTATCACAGATTTTGTTGCTCACTAGAGAGGTTTGATCAATCAACTCTCCTTCTCCTTAGCCCAACCTAAGCTTATTGAGCTCTTCTCAAGGGCATGTGCTAAACACATCTCATCCACACTTTGAGTACAAACTTTTTGCACATTTGATGAGGCCTTTATAATGGCACAAAAACTCAAGATTCAGGCTATCAATGAAGGTAGAGTCAAGTTACATAATAAGAAACCCAATTCCAAATTGAATAACTCCTCTTGTAAAACTTCTCCTTCTAACCAAAAAGCTAAAGGCTTCACCAATGCAGTGGTTGTTAAGTCAGCTTCTTCTATAACCACAAACCAATTGACTTCCCAAAATTTAACCAAGTAATTCCAACAATGGTATGAACATAGACATTACACTCTCATTGGGAAGTCATATACATCTATTTTGGAAAAAACTATTGCAAAAAGGTGTCATAACCCTTCCTCAAATCAAACCTCTTATACAGTTTGACCCCTCCCATCCTATTCCAACTTGGTACAAGGAAGATGAGTTTTGAAGCTACCATCAAGTTAGAGGCCACAATTCTAATAACTATAAAACTCTCAAAATTATTCTTCAAGACATTCTTTAAAGGGGTGATCTCATCTTGGATAATCCTAATGGACCTGCTAATGAAAATATGGATGTGTTCAAATAGCCTTTTCCTAACCATTCACCTAATCAAAAATTGTTCAAACCATAACTAACTCAAGTGATCATAATATCCATACAATTAATATGGTTTTTCCTTTACCTCTAGTTAACTTCCCCCTCAATAGGAGGCACCCATTTTATTAACTCCTCCCCCATAGTTAGTGGCATTTGTTTTTCCAATTCTTCATCCTCAGGTAGAAGAGCCTATTTCACCCATTCCACTCTCTCGTGAGGAAGAGCCTCCTTTACCAATTTTTTTGCCACTAGAGGCTATATTACCAATTTATTTTGCACCAATATTACCTATTATCTTACCAATTGAAAACCACACCCTACCCATTCCTCAACCACATGTTGAAGGGAGCATCATTCCTATGTTATACCCTCTTGAGGAACCTTCTTTGTCTACCTCTCCTCCACCAATAGAGAGTAGTACCCCATCCACTCCACCTTTATACCTAGAAGAGTTAGTGTTATCTACTCCCACATTAGATGAGAGATCTATTGTGCTTTCTCCAATTGTATCACTCTTACCACTTGTCTTACCTATGGAGGATCATACTTTACCTATTCCTCTCTGACACATTGAGGGAGCAATTATGCCTATGCTCTATCCCCTTGAGGAACCCTCTTCACCTACTTCTCCTCCACCCATGGAAGACCATACCTCTTCTCCTATCTCTATTGAAGACATCATCTTCCCTACATGATACTTATAAATCTTCCACAAGCTCCACTCTCTCAATTACATAGATACCAACAACACAAATTCCTGATAAGGATCCCATGGAGGAAACTTTTCAATGTTTTTCACTTGAAGAATATTGTTTGTTGATGCTTGACATGTTCTACACTCCATAAGAGTATGGAAAGCTTCACATGCACCCAAATTATGATCCTCACATTTTTATGGTCATCCCTTGTGGCCCCCCTAACCTTTAAACTAATTTCACATATGGGGGAATTGATCAGGTTCCCACTATCGACAATCTATCTTCTTCACCACAACCATTTACTTGTGACATCTTTTTCTTGAGTAACCCTAGTTTTAAACACACATATCTCTATCAATGTGCCTAGAAAGGATTTAGTTTGGGTCATTACAAGTAGGGTGTCCATATGCCTATTGAATATCCTACTAACACAACCATTGAAAATAACAAAAAGAGGCATGGAGTGGGTTATGACGAACCAACTAAACTCACTAAAACTTCCCATGAACTAATTATTGAAGAACCAGTCTCTCCTTAGCCACCTTCTTCTCCACCATCACTTACCAAATCAAAGGTATCTATACCTCATAATTTTTTTTTCAATAAATTCCATCCATTTGGGGCCTCCACCTATCACCAGGGTAAGGAAACAAGGTTCCTTCCTCTCATTCATCTTGAAATACTTGATGAAGATTCTCCCACTATTAACACTATCCAATGTCAAGATGATGATGCAATTCTCACATAAATGGGTGCTGATGATTCTTATATCCAATGATCACTCCCATCTAAAACATAAGATATGTTAAATGAATCAACCATTAACATCAATATACCCTCTCATGATAACCCTCACATCCTCAAGATTGGAAAATCTTTGGATTCCTCTGAGCAAGCTAATTATGCCACATTTATTTATAGCCATAGCAAAGCCTTCACTTAGTCTTATAATGACATGCCTGATATTGAATCCTCTATCATCACTCATAACATTGTCACCAATTAAGATGCTAAACCTATTAGGCAAAAGCTTCACAAGATGCATCCTCATATTACTCTCCTTGTCAAAGAAGAGCTCTAATGCCTCCTTTCTGTTAACTTTATCTAACCCATCAACTACTCATAATGGATTTATAATATTGTTCTTATCACAAAAACAATTGAGGGAATCCATCTTTGCACCAAATATCATGATTTAAACCTCACTTGTCCAAAATACAACTTCCCATTGCCAAGTATTGACCAACTTGTTGATCTAATATCTAGCCATGAGATGCTATCACTTATGGATGGGTTCTTTGGGTATAATCAAATCCTAGTTGATCCTAAGGATCAACATAAAACAACCTTCATTACCCCATGGGTAACTTTCTATTATTAGGTCATGCCTTTTGGTTTGAATAACGCTGTTTCCATTTATTAATGTGCTATGACTTACATCTTCCATGATCTCCTACACAAAATTATGGAAAATTACATGGATGACTTACTCGACAAGTCTAAACTTCACCAAGATCATTTGATGATTGTCAAAACCATATATACTTGTCTCCTTCAATATAACATTTGAATATACCCAAATAAATGTGTCTTTGGTGTTTTTTTTGGTAAGCTCTTAGGTTTTATTATTTCTCCCTATAGTATTGAGGTCAACCCTACTAAGGTTAGAGAAATCCTAGAGATGCCTCCACCTAATAATATCAAACAACTTCACAACCTACAAGGCAAACTTCAATAAATTTTTTGCTTCATCTCCCAATTGTCAGATCATTGCCAACCCTTTCACCATCTCCTCAAAAAGGATGTCTCCTTCCATTGGAATATAGATTGATAGGAAGCTTTTGACACACTAAAATAATATCTCCCTTCCCCACTAGTTCTTATTCCACCTAAGTAAAATCAGCGTTTCTACCTTTACATCTTTGTAACAGACCATTCTCTAGGTGCTATGATTGCACATCGAGATGATCAACATTGAGAATAGGTGATTTATTACATAAGCTACACACTTATTGATTATGAGACTTGATATACTTATACTAAAAAAACTTTGCCTCGTGTTGATATTTTTAGCCTCTAAGCTCTGCTATTATCTCCTAAATCATAAAACCTACGTGGTCACCCATATTGATCCCCTCAATACATGCATTTTAAACCATATCACAACTAATGTGTAGCTCAGTGGATCATGCTCCTTACTGAATTTGACTGGGAGTTTATTCAATAAAAGTCTATCAAGGGGCAAATAATCATTGACTAGCTAGCTATTGCCCCTTTACCTGACAATCAACATTCAAACCTTGAATTCCCTAATGAATCCATCACAATGCTCTCTACTGATGACATCTCCTATCAAATGATGATGTTCTTCAATGGGTCTAAATGTCAACATAGTGGGCGTGTGGGGGTCATTCTCATTCCTCTAGATGGTGAGCCTATGCCTTTGTCATTTAAACTTGATTTTGAATGCAATAATATGGCTAAATATGAGGCTTTGATCTTAGGACTTCAAACAACTCTCTTCTTGGGTATCAAATCCAGAACCATTTTCAGTGATTCTTAGTTAGTGATTAATCAAGTTAATGGTTCCTACCTATGCAAAAATGAAATTATGTAGCGGTATAAACATTATGTAGATATTCTCTTGGGATCATTTTAATCTTATCTTTTACAAACTATTCCTCAGTCTACAAATAAGTTTGCTGACATAATGGCTTCACTTGATTCACACATACCCTCTTCATCCTCTTCCTCAAAAATCTATGTCATCATACATCACTTAACATTACCCTTATATGTATCAACTAATATCCTCTTTATCACAAATTTAACCTCTAACCCACATGATTTATGGTACAAGCAACTCATGAATTACCTCTCTTTTTCTATTACCCCTTCTGATCTCTCTAATAATGGGAAATATGCCTTCATAAAATGTCTCGCTCGTTACACTATACTAGGGGGACTTCTCTACAAGTGACGTTTTGATGGTCTCTTTCTTAAATGCCTCACTAGTATCGAGACTCCCTTCACTATTAAGGAATTCCATGATGGGATTTATGGTGGAAATTTCAATGGTCATGTAGTTGCCAAGAGTATCCTTTGACTTGGCTATTATTGGCCAATGCTCTATCAAGATTGTGCTGATTACATTCGGTATTGCATCAAATGTCAACAACATACTAACCTCCTTCACATTATGAGTCATGCCTTATAGGTTGCTAAAGGCTTTTGGCCCTTCTCCTAATGGGGCTTAGATTTAATCAGGGAGATTAACCCTCATTCATCCCTCCATCATCATTTTATCATTACTAACACTAAATACTTCACCAAGTGGGTCAAGGCTATTCCTTTCATCTTCACTAAGGCTGACAAAATTGTTGACTTTATCAATCACCACATCATCTATCATTTTGGTGTTATCCATAAAATTATAATAGATAATGGTAAATCCTTCAAAAATAAGACTGTTCAAAGTCTTTGTGATACGTTTGGAATCAAATTAAGCTTCTCATCATCATACTATCCATAAGTAAATGGATAGGTAGAATCTTCTTACAAAACATTGACCAAAATTCTCAAGAAGGTAGTCAATGATATAGGCAAGGATTGGCACATGCACATTCTCTTTGCTTTATGGGCTTACCACACTATAATTTGAACCCCCTTTTGTTAGGTTTGGTTAGCCACTGATGTTGGCATCCTGGACCTAATCCATCTAAATTAGAACTTAAGCCCACCAATATCATCAACTTTGCCCTAAACCATCGATGTTGGTAATATTTACTATCGACATTGGCGATGTCACCGATGTCGATACCATTGAATTAATTATTCCAACACCAACTTAGAGATCACATATATCTCTCCAACCCTGATAACCACCCTTAGAGATCACTTAAATCTTCACCCATGATGACTTTGTTTGGAGATCATGACTATCTCCTCGCTCATTGACTCTTTTACACCAACCTTGCATTGCTTATCTTAACCACTTATGTTATTCTTCTATAGTTGGTTATTTTAAATATGCATATATATTAGGTGTTTTAGATGGTGACCAAGCTCATCCCATCACCTGAAACCTTATTGTGTTTTTTAGGGGCACTTTTTACCTTGGATACCTGGGACACATCGACCATTAGAGCTAAAAATTTGATTATTTTGACCTATTAGCTATCATTTAAAAGATATGCTTTGGTTATTTCTATCTGAGTTCTCATCAACCTTACATATTATTGAATTTTTCAACTATATATCATAGTAGTATATGCACACAAAGTGATACCAAGTTCTCCTCCACTCACCAAATTCACTTCTTGTCAAACCGGTAGCTGATTCCAATTTTTCCTCCATTGATTCCCATTTTGAAGGGGGATACCTCATCTAATACTTGGAGCATCTAACTCCCATTTTTATATTTCAACTTGTTAGTAAAAATTACAAGATAAAAATGGGAAAATGTAGACACCAAAATTATGTCACACACATGTGCATAACTCCTATGTTGAAACCCCCCCTAAGCCCATTTTTTAATAATAACAATTAGCCTCCTTGACCCATGCTTTTACTCCTCACACATTTAATTAATTAAGTTAATTAAAAATCCTTTATGCCACCATACCTAGTCACCTCACCCTAAGACTGATTCTCACCTGATAAGTCACTTCAAGACTTGGTCCCCTCATCCTAACTACCCAAGACTTATTCTCACCTCAAAACTAAATTCCTAACCAACTACATCCTTATTAACCTCTTATTTTTAATATTTTTCAATGGGTGCCAAACTTGGCATGAGTAATAAAAAAAAAATTGACCAAAAATAGTAGTTTTACCTATTCTAAGGCCATCGACATCAGTCAACCCATGACTGACATCGACAAGATCATCAACGTCGATTATATAAACCAAACTCTAACCTAATTTTTAGGTCAACACAAATTAAAAAAGTCATTCTTATTTGCATCCAAGCTCTTGGCATTCAACTTTTGGCATCTTGGCTTACTGTTATCTCACATAAGTCAATCTAGATAAAAAACCTAAGCTCTCAAGAACCAGTAACACCCACTTGTTTTATCCATTCGAGGCATCGATTCAAACTCCCTAATAGGAGCCATCCATCTAACACTTATCATTTAGTCACCACTATAGCTAAGTATATCACTTATTCTATAAGTATTTTAAGCTATTACTTTGCTATCACTTTACATCTACTATTCACTACTTTACCAATTCCTGACCAAACCCTCATGAGGGAGTTATAAATCTCCATGCTTGTTTCTCTATGACTTGACACACTAAAATTTTGACTAGATCCATCTAAACCATATACTCTCTCTCACAATGCTCCCTAACTTCTTAGACTTGACTAGAACCATTTCTTAGACCTAGAAAAGTCTTATGTAGACTCCTAGGCAAATATTTCCCCTACCAACCTCAGTAGCCTAATCAACATCAGTTTCCTTCCCCCACTGATCTTGATAACATAACTAATATTGATCACTTCCTTACCAACCTCGATAGCCTAACTGACATTGGCAACTATGGATTTCCTAACCTTTCCAAAACCTACCCAAACAAATTCTAAATACAAACAAGACATACCACCTGCACTCTATTACTTTCTACTACATTTAGGTTACAATGGTAAAATTATCTATCTTTTACTCTGTCTTTACCTCTCTTTTGGTTATTTATTACTCTTTTATCTCTCAAAAGTGGAATACCATCTTTAAGGAAGTTTGACATTTCCTAAAACAAGCACATAGCTTGGCAGCCCACTCAAATATCTGCTAACAAACATTTTGTGATAGTGCTTTCTTACTTGTAGGTAGTCCTCCTTAGCCAAGGAGGAGTGCTCACAACATTTGGATATGGTACATAAACCAATCTGGGTTCATTCTAATCACTTATCCCTATCATTCTTTTCTATTTTTCTTTAGACTTGAAATAGACAAATTTAAGTGAAACTCTTAGAATAATGGAAAATGTGAGTGTATAAAATATTGTGACAATGCTAGCCATCTCAACTAAGTCTATGACTAAAATTATTATTATCCTAAAAAAGGATGAACCCATTAAACTCTCATTTGACCCATATCGGGTTGGAACTTACAATCTTCATAGACCCCTTAGTTTAGAGGTTCTCAACTCCACTATTAAATTACATCATGTTAGCATCGTGGAAATATTAGGGCATGAAGATAATCTCCCTAAATAATATAACAATCAACCTCCTCAATGTAGTTGTATGCACTAAAATCCACTCACCCTACTAATTACACTAATTTCTACTAATTTAACCTATAACTACATTTCCTAGCTAATTCAATTAATGTCCCATCATCCCACATCCCATTTCTTACATCCTAAAAACCTTACCTCATCCCATAACCAACTAATCCCTTCATTAATCCCCTAAAAAAACCTATCTACCCACTAACCTACTCCCTAAGCCACTTGCAAATTTGTAAATATAAAATATTCTACCTACCCATCTACCACCCTATCCCTAGCTATTCCTAAACCCTTAAATCCTAATGGGAGATTTATAGAATTTGAGGATTCTAGAGATCTCCTCTATTTTAGCTCCGTTTCTCTATAATTTTCTATTTTAGAGATCTCCATGGAATTAAAAATTCATGGAAAATCCCTAGCCATTGATCTCAATTGTTCAAAATTAAGTTTGAGCCATTAGTTTCTCCCTCCATTGCCTATTTAACCAAGTTCACTCCCTCCATGAAACTAACTTAGAAACTAGAAATATTGAAGCCTACTTTCTATCTTTATGCGATTATCATCCTTCTTGAATTCATCAAAAGCCATTACCAAGCCACTCATCCATTGGAAGCCATTACCAACCATTAAGCAAGAAATCCAATAATATTCAATTTGGTGTCAAATATCTGTTTGAAAATCTTGAAGAGGAGATATAAAGAGGTAGAGCGATGGTAATATCCTTCTTAAAAATCTGATTATCTATTTTATCCCCTCCCATTGGTGTGTTTAGATTTTAGGTTTTTATTACTAAAAATAGTAATAGGAGTTGAATCTAAAATTTAGGCTATATTTTGGTGACCATGGTGGGATGTTACTCCCTAAACTAACCTTCTAAGATTATCGAAAGTGATTTGGAAGCTTGTAGGAACTTTTGGACATGAATTGAAGACCAAAATTTGAAAAACTTTCATGCATAGACAATTTGTAGTTTTGCATTGGTATCTATAGTATTGTAGTTGAGATATTGTAGGATAAATCATGATATTATCTAAGTAATAGGCTCAACCACTAGCATTTTTTTTTTAGGTTTTTGACATTTGACAGAATCACAACTTTACAAGTTACAATTTTGCCCTGCTAATCATAATTTTTTAGGTGGAGTTGTGATTTTGTGAGATCTAGTAGTTAGGGTCATATTTAAGTGTTATACTCTTTGCTGAACCCTTTACAGGTTAATTTGTGTTATCTTTATTATCTAGAAGTGTCTTAACCTATCTTGTATAGGGCAAAGAAGGGTAATCCAACACCTTGATTATTTGTGCCCTGACGATAATATTGCAACTTTCAAATTAGTGGTTTTACCTTGATAATAGCGATCTTATAGTTAGAATCATGGTTTTGTCAAACTTTGGTTTTCTCTTATATTCTTGTGCCTTATCTGCCACTAATATCTCTATAAGGAGTTGTTATTATATTTGTGTTGTTTGGAGGGTTTTTTGGTTTGTAGTAAAGGAAGAAATAATCAAGACTTGATCGATTGTAACTGAATTTGCAATATCATGACTTTGACATCTAAATTTTTGACATGGTAATTGCGATATTGCTTTTTCAAATCATGATATTGTATTTTAGGATTAAAATGGTAAAATACTTACCTAACTACATCTAATTTCTAGATAAGGGTCCCTCAACTTCTATTAAATAGTTATAAGGTCCTCCATAAGTCAAGGTTATCTCCTGTTCACCCTAACCATTTTGGAGTTTAGTTATTTTAGCCTAAACTATGTGCTTTCAAGGGATACAAGTTTTCTATCTATGTGTAGGATCAATAGGCATAAGAGGAAAACTAAAGAAAATACTCAAACACTTCTTTATTAACTTATTTTACCTCATGTTGCAATATTGTAAGTCTCGTTTTGTAGGCTACTGTCATGATTTTGTGTTTAGATAGGAAATATGATAGTTTAATAATCTATCTAATCTTCCTAGTTAAACTTTGTTCATTTATTATATCTGTAATTTCATTATTTAGTCTATTTTATCTATGTATCATTTAATAAATTTTGTTCATAATATCATCCTAAAATTTGTAAACTATCATAAGTGGTTGAGAAGCTTTTTTGGTGATCTGTCTATTTAAATTATTTTTGAAAACTAGTTTAGTCACTAAATATCCATTTGCCTTAGACATATTTCCACTTTATACAAAACCATAGATTATTTTTTTTTGAAAATTATGATTTTGTTCTGCTAGTTGTAGTTTTGTCTAATTTTCATGGTTTTGTAGGTTAACCATCATGGTTAGCTAACTTATGAAAGATCACAACTCACAATCTATATTTTTATCTTAGAGTTGTGATTTATAGTTTCTAGTATTGCCTTGTGTATTTGTGATTTTGCAGGGAGTCATGATTTTATAAAAATTAAACTACTAACCCCTTTTTGTGCAAGCCACCTCAAGACTAAGGCACCCCATTTTGTTTTTTGATCCTTGTGATTGCAAGAGGGGTGTCCGAACATTTATATTTTAGTTTTGTTATTTGTATATACTTGCTTGTTGTGTGTGACTTTGCTTGTATATATATTTGCTTGATTGAATGTACTTGTGTCTTCTTCACATAGAATAATTAAAAATTATGTTGTGCTTGCCTATTTTTTATCCCCCTAAGTCTTATATGGCACATGATGTGGAATTCATCCCAATACATGGGATTAACAATTAAGGTTCAGTGATGTGGATTTCATCACCATGCACTAGACCAAACTCTATGTTTTGGTGGAGTCTAAAAATTAGGAGAGTTGTCATTCAGTGATTAAGTAGAATACCTAAAAAAGGTTTTATGGAGTGAGGGGAAGTTATATATAGATGAGCTATAGGGAAGACAAAGGAGCATATTTAGCCATGTTCCTTTTTTTTGTTAACTGGGGTTGAAGGAGCAGACAAGGGGTCAGATTTCTTTTTGGGAGCCATTTTTTTATTTTAATAGGAGGGATGTAATCCTAGTTGTTGCCATCACTATCAATGTTAGGGGTGCGGGAGGAGGGGAGGAGTGTGAGCGGGGTGTGTTAGGTTGTGGAGCTAAAAGCTTCACTGATGCAAATGGAGGAGGTTGCTGAGTTGCAGAGCAACCGACGTCGGTCATCTTCAGTGTATGCAGTAACCGACATCGGTTAGAGGTCGGCCGGCATCGGTCAGACAGGAACTGACGTCGGTAACTTGTGTGTGCATGTGTTTGCATGCGCTTCCAGAATTGGTCTAATTTTAGACGGACAGTTAGTTTGCATGTAAAAGACTAATTTTAGTCTTGAGTCTGCGTTTCTAATTATTGTAATTAGAAAGTCTAATTATTGTTTGTATGGGATCAATTAAAGAGACCCATGGGGCTGTATTGTAATCAAGGACAAGGAAGAGATCCTTCCAATTGTAAGATCTAGGTTTGCAGGTGTGCAAGACCAGGTTGATCTGCAGGTTGTTGAAGATCAGGGAAGATCTACATGGTAAGTAAGATCAATTGATTTGCAGGTTGTTGCAAAATCAGGGAGATCTACTTGGAGTACTTTGAGTACTTGGTACCGGTAATATTGTTACTGACTGGTGGAAGGTACAACTCTGTGTTTGAGTTGTGTTTGTAATTGGTTGTGTGAGAGAGAACTCTTGAGGGAGAATTACTGGTACACCCAAGAGGTGTGGGAAGAGTGTAATTTCTTCATTGTATTTCCTTCTGGATGAGTTGAATACAAGATTGTATTGTCTCTCAAATTTTGTGATGTTTCTGATTTCTAGTTACTCATTACTTCTAGTTTAATTCCGTGTTTAGTTGCTTATACAAGGTAATCAATTGTGCTCATAATCTTGACAATTGGTATCAGTGCTTGGTTAGGTATACTAACAGGTGGTCAGAGCATGTTAAGTGTTTGTTGATTACAAGTCACTCTCAGGGATTTTTGATTGAGTGGGAGTAAAGTAATGGTAGAAAAAAATACACTAAGAATGGAGGAATTCAATAGCAAGAATTCTCAATTACGAAATTATGGAAAGAAAGAGCAGGTAAAGAAAGATTGTTGGTTGGTAGAAGATCAACGTGAACAAATGAAGAAGCAGATGTTGCAGGTATTGTTGCACAGGATGCTCTTGTATGTTCCTTGGATAAAGTAGAATCTTGGGTTTTATATTATGTTGCCTCTTTCCATGCAACTCAAAATAGAGTATTTTTCCATGATTATGTCCATGGAGACTTTGGAAAGATTTATCTAGGGGTTGGTGAGCCTTGTCAAATTGTTGGTAAAGGGGAAGTGCGGCTGAAATTGCAGATGGGCAACACATAGGTGTTGAAGGATGTCATGCATGTCCCAGTCTTGAAGAGGAGTCTAATTTCTACAGGAAAGTTGGGTGATGAGGGTTGCACAGTTACTCTCACAGCAAAATCTTGAAAAGTTTCCAAGGGTGCACTTGAATTAGCATGTGGTAAGAAAGAAGGTACTCTTTATCTATCTACTTGTATTACTGATTCCCCTTCTGGTTTATCTACTTCAGATGTAGATGCAAAGATGTGGCTCTATAGGCTTGGTCACATGAATAAGAAGGAGATGCATGTTCTTAAGAGGAAGTCTAATGTCTTTGACAAACTTAAGAACTGGAAAGCCTTGGTTTTCATGGAGAAGATGATGGACAGAGATCAGCTCAAGGGGCTGAATAATTCTGAGCATGGTAGTTTGGACAGGGTTTTGATCCAAAGTGAGCTCGCGGGTAAAAATTCATCACTCACAAGAAAACATAGTTACCGACGTCAGTCAGGTGGAACCAATGTCAAACAGGTAAGTACCGACGTCGGTCATGTGCAGACTAGAGTCGGTGGTGTTGGGCAGGTGGAGATCGACGTCGGTCAAGAAATCAACGTTGGCGACCAGGTGGACACCGACGTCAGTCAGAAAATTGGCGTTGACGATCAGGTGGAATCAACATCGATCGGGTGCAGATCAGGGTTGACTAGAGAACAAATTTTGGGCAGACAGCAAGCTATCAAGGAGTCTCAAACGCCCATGTGGAGGACTGAAAGGGTAAGTAAGCCTCAAATTCGTTATTCCCCTTTTTTATACTACCTGAACTTGTTGCTCACTGATGGTCAAGAACTAAGAAGTTTTGAAGAGGTAATGCAGGTAGAATCTAAGAAACAATGGGAGCATGACATGAATGAAGAAATTGATTCCTTGGGAAAGAACCAAATGGGAGATTCGGTAGAGTTGCCAGTCGAGATGAAAGCACTGAAAGATAAATGAATTTTTAGGTTAAAGAAAGGAGAGAATGGACACGTGAGACAAAAGGCCAGGTTATATGGTCTTGAGCAGGCTACAGGACAATGGTGTTTAAGGTTTGATAGGTGTATGACAAAGCATGGCTTTAGTCAATGTCAATGTGACCATTGTGTTTACTTTACCAGGTTGGATAATATTAACTACATTACCCTGTTATTGTATGTGATGTATATGCTTGTTGCAGGGTCACACATGCAGGGAGTTGCTGAGCTAAAGGTAAAGTTAGTTCAGAGGTATGCCATGAAGGATTTGGAAGCAGCAAAATTCTTTGGCATAAGTATTTCTAGAGACAGGGAAGATCACAGGTTGATGTTGTCTCAGGATGATTATGTGAATAAGGTAGTGGAGAGGTTCAATATGCAGGATGCAGAATCGGTTAGCACACCTATGGATGGATAGTTCACAAAATAGTGTCCCAAATCACATGATGAGGTTAAGTACATGTGTACTAGACCTGATATTGCCTAAGCAGTGAGAGTTGTCAGCAAGTTTATGGCCAATCCGGGAAAGAAGCACTGGAAAGCAGTTCAGTAGATTTTTAGGTATATGAGAGGGACTAGCAGCAGGTTAACATGCTATGCAGGGTCAATCACTTCTCTACATGCGTATGTAGATTCGGATATGGCAGGTTACTTGGATGACAGGAGTTGCACCACATGATATGTGGTGGTTGGTCTTCAAGATTGAACTTGAAGAGGGATACCAGACATGAAACAAAATTAGATGATGTACAGGTACAGGTACAGGTACAGGTGCAGCTGTTTATCTCCAAGTGAGAGATTGTTAGGTTATGGAGCTAAAAGCTTCACTGATGCAAATGGAAGAGGTTGCTAAGTTGCAGAGCAACCTGTAATGTCCCCTTCTCAAACCTGATCTTTCCAGTGACCGTTGGCCTTTTTCTAGAGACTTGAAGGCTAGTCGAAAGGTAAAATTAGGGTTTCCTATTTTTAAGGATGTCTTTGCTCGGAGTTGGTGGATTCAATGGTGGATTCTTTCTGGGTTTTCAGAGAGCTTCGCAGTGGTATGTTCATTTCGGCATTCGAAACACTTTCAAGAATTTACTATTTTTAGTAAGTTCGAGATTAGCACCGAAACGAGATTTTGAGAGTGGGGTTGGATTCGTCTTGTCAAGACCTTTCCAATGAGCTATAGATCATTGGTTTCCGACATCATCTTGGCTTCCATTTTAAAGTCCGTAAATTAAACATTATTATTTAATTTTGGACCTTGGTGCCTAGGCTCAACGACTTAATGTTGAGGTTGAAAAAGAATTAAAGAGGATTATATTATTTTCCCTCTCATGTTTTATCCCATATACAAGAAGATTTTAGAGACTCCCAGTTGGAAAAGTATAAAAGGAGGAGGAGTGCTCTCATTTCACCATCTTTGTCTACAGGAATGTTTTGCTGCCAGATTGGCTTTGGGATCGCTTCGAGGAATGAAGGCCTCTTAGCTCAGGCATCGCTTCTTGTTTGAGAGACAACAACTAGTGGTGATTTAGTTTAGTTTTGTGAGTTCATTGGGTTTTGTGCATTGTAATTTGCATTGTGTCTAATTAGTATTCTGATTTTGCATATTAGAGGTTTTCAGATCTTACATTTTAGCTACAGCAAATTCAAATTTTAATTTGTAAATCCAAAAATACCAAAAAGATTGTTCTGGGTATTGTGTCATTGCATCTTATTGGTAAATGCACCCCTTCATGAATATTTGCAAATTTTAATACGAAGCTTATGATTTTATAATGCAAATTCGTCATTCCTTTAACGCTGTACTTTTTAGAGTGCATTGGGATTCGTGTCAGTAATTAATAACCATCTTTAGATGCCATTTCTTATTACTAAGCTAGGTGCCATCATTTTGAGGGTCTATTGCATCAGATTTGAGATCATTAGGGTGAGAAATGAGAGAGTTATGAGCATATGAGTAAATTCATAGGTTACTGGTCTGTACTGTTTCAGATCTACATTGGGCTGCGTGCATCAAATAAATAGTATCTTTTGAGTGAGTTTCAGTGTTCTGATTTGGTCGCCATCATACTAGAGCCATTGTGCAATTCATTTCATGAAAAAATGATGAAGTTTTGAGCAAGTTGTGAGTGAAATTGTGAAGTACAGGGCTATTGTTCGTGCACACAAAAATCTGGACTGTCATAAATCAGAATTTGAGGTTGGTCTGCTTGTTGTACTTTCAGATCTAATCCTTGTTATTCAGTGAAGGAAGTTCAATACATATTATTGCAGCTTGATTTATATGTTGATCCACATTCAAAGCAAGATCTTATCATTCATATTGTAAACTGGCAGTAGTACTGACAGTATAGTTATTCTTGCTCATCATAGTTTGTAATGTTCAGCTTCTCGTTCAGTAATTGTTTGTAATAGATAAATCTCTGCCCTATGGTAGCTACTCTCCCACTCTGGGTTAGCAAGCACATTCTGGGTGTTGAGTATTTCCAGCTTTCAGCATTTTCTTTCAAACACTGTTATTTGTAATCTCTCCGTCAGATGGTCGCCCCTCCCTCCGCATTGGATTGGGTAGCACATACATGACGTTGAGTTCCCTTTCAGCATCACTCCGTCAGATGGTCGCCCCTCACTCCGCATTGGATTGGGTAGCACATACTTGACGTTGAGTTCCCTTTCAGCGTTTAGAAGTAGAAGATCCTCTGACCATATGCTCGCCATCATCGGCACCATCCTTGGTTAGAGTTACTTCCTGCATAAGCACTTTGTTGCAGATCCTCTGACCAATGCTCACACGTGGCCCACATCGGGATACTGGTGTACATTCTGGTTAGAGTTGCTTTCTGCACGTTTTGGTTTATCCTCTAACCTTAACGGGTGCATTGATTATAATTTGCAATTTGTAAAAATCAAAAAAATTGGCTCGGGATATTTCACAACTGACGTCGGTCTGATCAACCGACGTCGGTCATCTTCAGTGTACGCAGTAACTGACATCGGTTAGGGGTCGGTTGACATCGGTCAGACAGGAACCGACGTCGGCAACTTGTGTGTGCATGCATTTGCATGCGCTTCCAGAACTGGTCTAATTTTAGACGGACAGTTAGTTTGCATGTAAAAGACTAATTTTAGTCTTGAGTCTACGTTTCTAATTATTGTAATTAGGAAGTCTAATTATTGTTTGTATGGGATCTATTTAAGAGACCCATGGGGCTGTATTGTAATCAAAGACAAGGAAGAGATCCTTCCAATTGTAAGATCTAGGTTTGTAGGTGTGCAAGACCAGGTTAATCTGCAGGTTGTGCAAGATCAGGGGAGATCTACATGGTAAGTAAGATCAGTTGATTTACAGGTTGTTGCAAGATCAGGGAGATCTACTTGGAGTACTTTGAGTACTTGGTACTGGCAGTATTGTTACTGACTGGTGGAGGGTACAACTCTGTGTTTGAGTTGTGTTTGTAATTGGTTGTGTGAGAGAGAACTCTTGAGGGAGAATTACTGGTACACCCAAGAGGTGTGGGAAGAGTGTAATTTATTCATTGTATTTCCTTTTGGATGAGTTGAATATAAGATTGTATTGTCTCTCAAATTCTGTGTTATTTTTGATTTCTAGTTACTCATTACTTATGGTTTAATTTCGTGTTTAGTTGCTTATACAAGGTAATCAATTGTGCTCCTAATCCTAACAGGGCGGGGGCGGGCGGGCAGGCGGGATGGCGAGCTTAGGAGGAGTCTTAGCAGAGCTCCTCTTTATACAATTCTTTGTTTTCTTGCATATTTATTTTCTTGTTCTATGCATGGTATAAGATTGATGCAGAGATATTTTGATAGTTTCTAAAATGGTTTCGCACCCATTTTCTTTCAAAATGTTTTTACATAATACCAAAGCCAATCTTTTACACTCTTTCAACTTGTTAGAAGAAAAAAAACATTTTTGTTTTATTGTAGTTTCATGTGGTCAAATCCATAGAAAAACACGATTTGGTGATATGGGTTTCTTGAAAAAAAAAAGTTGATTTTTAATTTAGGCTTGAAATGTTAATTTTAAGGTGTTTTCTTGCTTTTTTTAAATTTATAGGGAATTTTTCGAATTATTTGGGGTTAATTTTTTTTTTTAAAAATCAAGGTTTTATGAGCCATGGTTTGTTTTTATAGCCCACATAAGATTGGCACTTAACAAGGTTCATGGATTCTAGGGTTTATAAGGATTTTCTAGATGTATGGAATATATTTAGACAAAAATCACCACTTCCAAAAAAATTATTGGTATTTAGGGGTTTTTCAAAAAAAAATCCCAATAATTGTATAATTAGTTATGGGTTTTCTAAGATTTAAAAATAAAAATAAAAAAATGTTTTTTCAGAGATTAAAATAAATAATCTATATGAGGAGCTTGTGAAAAGATGAGTGTTTAGACATATTTCCTCATTTTGAAGCAAAAATGATCACTTTCTGAATTTTATAAGTTTTTTCGAGTATTTTTTCAAAATTTTAAACTTGGCCTCCACAAACATATCACCCATATGTAGAGACTTCACCCCAATGGGTCCCACTATCATGATCCTTAGCATGACATTTTCTTCAATGGATTATATCTTACAAATGATGAATCAGATCTTTGTATTGTTTGTTAAATTTAGTAACTTGCAAGCGTTCCAAACACTATTTATTACATTCTAATTTCTTGTCAGGGAAACTTATTAGATTATTCGTGGATATTTATAGCTGTGAAATTTAAATTTGACTATTTCTAACTAAGTTTAGATATATATTGTTATGGGGCAATAGGTTATTGCTTAGGTTACATGATCACATTGCTATGAGTTCATTGTAAGTATATGTTTAGTTTATGATCATGTTGATTTGTCATTTCAGGGATATATTATGACATATATATATCATGATTGTTATAGTCTAACTCCCTATTTTGTTGTGAGGTGGATGTAGGAGAACTCATCCCTTGGAGTGTGACAGAGGGAGAACATCATCGAAGAGGGTGACGTAGATCGAGATATCAAAAGATGACAGAGAAATCGATCGGTACCTTACACACACTACATATAACTAGCACATGTTAGATGCATAATTAAATAGTTAGCAAAGTGTATTTAATGTTATTTACATTAGATAAATATTTTTACTTGATTTGCGAGCATAATTTAATGATTTGTGAATGTCTTTTAGTGTGTTTTGCATGTAATCATCAATACCTTTAGAAAGTGAATTGCACAAATTTGAGGTTATTACTTAATAGAGATGTTATTCAACCCTCGTAACATCCATGATGCTAATTTATTTAATAAAATTATGAAATTTTGATATTTAAAGTTGAAATAAATAAAAATATAAATTTTCCTGGAAAAAGAAAAATGAATAAAATAAAAGGAAATTTAAAGACTAAAAGTAGAAAATTAAAAAAAGAATTAAATTTAATAGAAATAAAAGAGAAAAACAAACTTAAAACAGAAAGGAAAACTCTGTTTAAAAAAAAGTGCAATGCCTATTTATTAGCAAGAAGAAAAAGATAAGAAGAATGAAGCAATAGGCGAAGGAAAGAAGATGGAGAAGGGGAGCAACACAGAAGCTAAAGAGCTTTGAGAAGAAGGAAATTGAGGAGGTTTTGAGAGTGTTTGCTATCGAGATCAGGCAGGCATTGCTTTAAATTCTGTTATGATATCATGGAAATGTCTAAATTTATGTATATGGTAATGTGTGACGACTTATTTTGAATATTATAAACAAACCAAACCCTTGAACTCAGCAATACGATAGAACCACTGCATAAAATTGAATTTATATATTTTAATAAATTGTAGAAAACAAATTACTTAAACACATATGATTGGTATAAGGAAGCCGTATAGTGTAATTGGAGTGATTTATATAATATCGAAAATAAAATATATTATATATAAGCTAAGTATGGCAATTTTTGAACATATTTCCCTGCATGGCGAATTATGTACCTATTTTTTATATGGCGACTTGTTTTAACTGTGTGTAGCATCTAGTTGAATGTGTGGCGTCTAGGTATATAAGTGTTTTCTGGTAGTGTAAATTATGTATAACAAAATTCAAAGATGTATATTGATCATCCATGATGGAATAAATCAATTATTGAAATAATGGTTCAACGACTGATAACTGATATATAGCTCTAATACTGTGACTTCTGTTATAAGTATATAGTAATGATTTGAAAAAAATGCTTTAAGCCATACGAATAATGCATTCTACATTGTAACATTAAACTCATAAATCACTCAAGGCATAATTTAGCTCTGCCATGGTTTATTACCGTAAACTATTGTAATTTGTTGTTAGTATACTCATAATTTGTGACAATAAACGATGAAGTTTACTATTATAAAATTATCTGGCTGTCACAAATTAATAAAAAAAAAAGTAAATTGACTTTAAAATGAACCATGGACAACTGTCTGCGAGCTTGAGCTTATATGGCTAATGTTATAGTGCTAATGACAGATAAGCAAGCACTAATGACAAATAAACAAGCGCTAATAATAGATAAACATTAGGTAAGTATGTTCTGTAATGGTAATTTACACATTAGCATTGAACTAGTAATTTAAATTTATAATGTTTTAATAGCAGGGTTGTTAAAACATAATTTTCAATTATTTATAGCAGTAAATAAGGATAGATAAATATGTGTAGCAACTTGGTTATATTTTATCTAAAACCTATACACACATATATATATATATATGCTAAGTCGCTATTCCCCGAGTTATATAAAACTTTACGTTGGCCTTTTTATAGAGATCAATGGGCATTGTAATTAGCATCAATGTTAAGTGTATACTATTTTTGATATTAAAGAACTAAGTGGAAATATTGATGATGTACTCATCCATTTATAGTTTAAATATATATAAATTCTTCCATTTATATTGATACTTTGAAAGAATGTCAATAATATATATATAATATGATGAACTTACAATAGGTGTGCCTATATAAATGGACTATTGACATGAAAAATATATATATCTATATGATCAGAGTTATGATGGAAATGATCTTGTAGTAGAAGCATGCTTAGCCGAGTAAAGTCAAGAATAATTGGGATGGCATATATTGGTGTTTGCTAAGTATAAGAATCTTATCACCACCTATAGTATAAATAAGATGTCCTTTATTTGATTATAGTCCAATTATGAGGGATATAATGTTAACGTATTGATAGTTTATATTGATTAATTAGAAGCCATACCAAGTCCGTATATATGTATAGTTACGAAATTGTTGATACCATGTGTGGTTGCACTCCAACTCGATTGTGTATATAGGTTGAGATCATTTGGTATAAGGGATATAGATAGTAAATACCATGTTGTTTGTGCCTTCTCAACTCTAAATGTTGAATACCAAATTCTCAACTCATAAGTATACTTGTATTACGAAAAGTGGATCTAATGGTTAATAAGTTGGTTTATGCCTTGATTATTCCATGAGTGGTTACTGTATTGTGTGAATACAAATACTACTGTAGAGGATCTAGCTCATATGATTTGACATGGATTATTCATAAAAATCATATTCATTCAACGTATAACTGAGATTATGAGACTATTGGCACTTTTGAACCATAGTTTTAGGTATATTATTGAACATATTTAAATTTACAAGCAACATTGCTATCTGAATAAGCTATGAGTATTTTAGAATTGGTCACAGGAACCAAAAATTGAGAAAGTGTGTCCATAAAGTTGTAGACTTCTACCCTATAATTTAAGGATAAATGCATATCCATGGCTTATCATAGATCATCTTTATCTTGGAATAAGCTATGTCATTCAAGATCCTCAGTTAGAGTTATAAAAGACTATAGGGAGTTCTTACTTAAAAAGTATAAATGAGAAGTGGTTTAGTATTTTCATAGCACTGGAGTACTTACATGTGGTGCATAATATGATGTACAAGTGATCATACATAGGGGTTGTACCTATAGTTTAATAGATGGTTTGAGTAATCATTAAGTTTCTTAGGGATCAAACACTGTAACTTTCTAGAGCAGTCTCCTTGAAATGAAATGAGTTGGAGAATGAAATATCATTATGGCTTTATGAGTTATATGAATCACTACAAATAATAAGACTAATTGTTAAGTTTTTGTGTAATGAATACTTGTGTGCAGTACATATTATGAGAGCATTAACATGTATAAATGTTTGACTATATTTGACATATAATGGTGAATCGTGATGCATGCTTATAAGTGAATGTTAGTATGTAGTTTAAACGTAAGGTATACCCAAATGGTATAATCTCATGCTTGTTTGATTGTTATTATGTATATGGGTTGTTCGATTCTTGAAATCGTAAGTTTGATTATGTGCATTTGTGTAATTGTGAACTATGATAGTATGGGATATCATAGAGTACTATAGTGTAAATATATGTTAAAACCAGATGGTACATATTGTAATTGATATGTTTAAACTCACAGATATATTTGACTGATTAAGTGTTTGTATATTAGTTGTTACTTTGAAAGTATATTTTGTGATAGTTGGTAGGACTTTGTGTATGCATGCATACAACCTTGAAAGTTTAACGAATGATATGATAGTATATTATTGTGTTCTATAAGAACTGTGATTTGTTTCATTATATCTAGTTTCTTGAATAGAAGCTTATGTTTTCATGTACTTAAGACTACTTTATGTGACAGATTGTGAAAAACTAGTAGTTATGTCTTAGAATACTAGACCATAGTAATATGGGTTATCATAGGGTGTAGTATGTTTAAAAACAAATTGTGATTGTTGAAATTTACAGTTATCTATATTTTATCCAAGTGGTATAGACTATAATCATTATTTCTAGTATGGGATAGAAATTAATGTAAGATTCATTCATGTGTTTGATGGAATAAATGTATGTTTTTATTACTTCTATGTTAAACATGCTATATGATGTATTTGCTAGTAGGATGTAAATTAAATAAATCTTTTAGTTGAATTCTATTTGACCAATCTGTATTGATGATACAGAATAAGGAGTGAGATGGATGTCACTAGCTTACAAGTGTCATAATGACAGATGAAGGCAATCTGATCAAGTCGAGTGTATGAATTTGATTCATCTAGATCATCATTATTTTGTAAAAGTTTGGGCCAAAGTATGTTTAGTGAGACATTGTCATTTCATGAGTATGATACATGTTCATACGATATCTTGTAATTGAACGAGTTTCTATGATACACTGCATGTTAAGTTTAGAAATCATACAACGCACATGTACTTGTTTATCTCTCTGGATTCCCATGTCGTCACTATCTACTCATCCATGAAGGGATGGCCATTTTTTGATGGGATTAATATGGAGGATCATTCATCTATGGTTGGTGTGGAAAAGCGTTTAGTTGATGATCTCTCTCCCCACAACAATATTACTTACCAAGATGATATTTGAGATTGCTACAAATACTTGAGTTTGAGAACTATGCTCCGGAGAAGCCATGTATCTTATATGTCAATTATATTATTTTGTTCTTATTATTGAATATTGTCATGAAAATTTGTAATTACTTGTTGTTTTATATTGACAGCAGTGGTTTTAGACTTGTTCAATTATAGCTAAGTTAATGTAATTACTTTTTATATTCGCATTATGATGTGTACTCTCATGATATTGGAGATTAATAATATGTGATGTATTATGCTTGTTGATATTATCACATCTTAAGCATTCTTATGGTCTCGATAGATTCTCATGGTGTAATCTATATTTGGTATTTGTGTTTAATTAAAAAAAAAATCACATAATTCTAGTTGGACCCCAGTAGGGTTGTTACATGTGGTATCAGAGTTGTGGATCAAACTCTAGGACCTAAAGAGTCCATTAGCATTTTCATGTCTTTTTGTTCACCAGTGTGAACCTAGTGACATAAAGTATTGCACAGGTATTTTAGATTTGTAGTACCTCAGTGCGGAACCATGTTACACCATGATTGGAGTTTTGAGACTTGATAGATCCTCCAATATGGCTTAGTGACTATTGTTAGTTTTGAGACATTCATGTAATGTGTGTGGGAAATATTGAATGCGTACCCTTAGGAGCACTCATACCCTTTTGAGTTATTTAGACAATGACTTATCATGTTTTCCTATGAAGATGGTTGTCTGTGAAGTTTGGGTAGGCAAGTATAAAGTATAGTTCATGAGTGATGAACAAAAGATTACTACCATAGTTGATCACTTAGATCGAACACCTCGAGTATGATTACATCCTTATTGGTAATCAAGTCACCTTCACTAGTTGTATTTTGTGTTGTGAGTGTTTATTAAGCATGAGATGCTTCTCACTTAAATATAAGTGCTTTAATTTTTGTGTATTATTTATATAAATCCTAGGAATAACAAATCTTATGAGACTATTTTTAGTTGGTACCACATAGGGTGGTGGGAATCTTCTTAGTAGAGTGATATTGATTTAGTGTTCTCTTAAATGAGAACTTGTTTTTGAAATGTTGTTTGACCATATTCCCTTGAAGTTTGTGGGAGAATGTCTTATACTTCTTTTTGAGAGAGTAGTTATAGGATTAAATGAATTGATATATCTTTGTGATTAGTATTTTATTTCTCTTTTGGTTATGGAAATAGATTATGACACTATACTTATAGATTTGTTAAGTAGGTAGTATTTTAGCAACATTGAGTTGCAGTGTTTTCTTTTTACCTTGTGAGGGTATGTAGGAATTTATGAGACTATAGTTCTCTACTTTTCACTTATGACTCTTTAGATTCACTACTTTATCTAACTTGTGTTTCTAGACCACCTGGAGTGGCAAACCTTGAATTATATATTAAATTCTATATAAGAATTAGAAGTTGATTATAATTAATATGCTATTATTTATCTTTGATTAGATTGATATTGTTTTATTTTGGCTTAAGGCAAGATGTTTGAAGAGTTAATTTGTACCTTTCACCGAAAGCGAGTAGAGTATAAGATGTGCATAACATCTTGTCAATCTAGGTGTCAATATAAACTTTTAATTTATAGCATTCTAGTTGAGCAACTAGGGAGATATTATCTCACATGTGCCCTTATGAGGTTGTAAGGATGATGTGATCCTTGGCCTTTGTATGTTATGTTAATTTCAACATTATTTCTTCTTAACTATGAAAATAATACTATAGGTTGTGCTATGAAATATGATTCTGGTTATGATTGGTTTGTGGTAACTTTATACAATTACTGACTAATTGTATGATTTCTCTTGTATGTATGTTAATACATCTAGAATTATTTAGCTCATATTAATGCTTTCTATGATCTGTTAGCATAGAATTGTGATTCATTGAACATTGTGTACTTTTTGAGATTATTAAGTCTTGGATACCTAAGGGAAGAGTGGTGAATTAAGAACGTGAGTTCTAAGCAATAGGACGATATCCTACTTAGCCTCACATTGACTCGATATTTACCAAGTTTGAATTTGATAGACAAAATTTTTGAATTTGAGATTTGATAGACAGACTTATCAAATTCAATCGTATGGCCATACACATGTATATTATGGACGTGTATTTCATGAATTTGTATACATTGGAAACATAATATTTCTAACTCCTAATCATCGTCATACTTGTCAGGAGCTCCGTGGAGTAGTGATAGTATTGACATGTTATACTTATCATGAGCTACTCAAGGTAACAATAGTATTAACTTATGCACATCATTCTTGCCAGGTTTCTTAAATTATTTTCTCCAGAATGAGAAAAACACTCTCTAGGTTAGAGAGATAATCAGAAGGATTGAAAGATTTTGTGTAACTCTCATTAGTCATTTATATTGGCTTGTATGACGATCTCTTATGCTTTTGGAAAGTTAATAAAACTTTCACTGAGATATGTGGGACCCTTCAAGGAAACAAAAGCGATTCTTATAATATATAATCTTGTTTTGATGGTTCTAGATCTTGGGGTGGTGTTGGGACCAACATACCCCCCTTTTGTTTAAAAATTAGGGACCCTTGAGAAGTCTTTGTGCCCAAGTTTTGAAGCATCTAAACATTGAAGTCTTTAAAAAAATTTGAAGATCATCCACTCTATTAAGGAACATGCTTATGTGATTTAATCCTCTTGTTTCAGACTAATCTTGCTAACAAGGTTACGTGAGTCATTTTGTAGCTTCCATAGAAGATTTAGGGTTCTATAAGGGTGGTTAGATAGTATCCTATACAAATTTGGGCCCTATTGTATCTTTACATATATCAAGGATGCACCTATAAACCCTTTTGTGTAAACCTAGATTAAGAACCTTCATTTGTAATAGGTGTACTACTACCGAAGTTAATATCAAATCCTAAGTATCCATCATGTGAAAATGGGTCAATAGGGTTTGGTAGATTTTATAATGGGTCATCAGCTTATAACCTCACCTACGAAGCCATTTAATGGTGTAGGCATCAAGTTACACACCCTTATTAGTTGACTTATTTAGGATTTGTGATTGTGTGTGTTGATTGAGTGTTGTGAAGACTTGTGTTGCTTGCAAAATTGAGTCAGCCATACCCCATTTTACATGTAGCACCTTAGATACCCTTAGATAAATATCCATCCTCATCTCATCATCTCATACTCATCTCATATCCTCAACACCATAATCATTCATCTTCCATATAATTTACCAACCTTTTTATAAGTCTCTATCTACCTCCCTTTTATACCATATACCCATATTGTATTATTCACCTATCTCACATACCATCTATCTTATATATTCTTCCAATTAATCTCATACTTCATATCTAAAACACATACATTATACATCCCTATCCTAAATATGTTTTTATAACCCCTCTTATCCCATATACCATCCTATACCTATCATATATTCCACTCACTAATATCTATCTTATATCATCTATTTCTATTTGTCTCATATTTCCCTCATCCTATATCTTTTGTCTTCCATACCTCCTCCATATTATATACTCCCATCAACTTTGAATATTATATTTAGTCTTGGAATCAATTTCTAATGGTCACCCATCCTTTTAAAATCTCATTATCACTTTTTAAAAATTTTAGACTAGGTATTATCAACATACATAGTCTTATTAAGATTCTAATTTATCACCCATCACTCATCCCTATCAAGTGAATTATTAATTTAGCACCCATAAAATTATCCCTTCACTAGTGGACAAGGTATTTGATCCCATCACTCCTTTTCATCCTTTCTAGATTGGACTCTCACAAGACTTTGTCTTTTGGTAATTCTTAGTCATCCCATGCCTTTCATAAACCTTTCACATCACTCTCTGTGACCACTAGTTGATTTGGTTTACAGACTAAGTTAGTATTCAAACACCTTCCACATCACCTATCACACATCACCTTGTCATATATTTCTCTCATCCAAAATTGTGATTCACACCCATGCCCAACTTAGGATTGGACAAGCTTCCAACCAAGACAATGACTCATTAGGGAATCTAGTTGATCCAACTTGAGATCATGATGATATCCATAGTGATATGCATACCCCTAGAGGAGAAGATGAGTGATTCAATATCATCTATAATGATGAGGCTAGAAATCTAATTGATTGATACCTCTATGAAAATCATGATCATGTTTTAGCTTGTGCTATTAAAATAGGGGGCACATTACCCTCAAATTTTGATTATATCCTTAAAAACATATAGTCCTTCATCCCATCTATCCTAATACAACCTATCAGAATATACATACCAATCAAATAACCAAAGAAGAGGAAGGTGTGGACCAATAATTTTAAGAAGAAGAATGCTCCACACACCCATAAAATAATTGTATTGAGACTAATAAGAGGCAAACTATCTTAGAGGACTGAATAGACCAACTTAAAAAAAAATAAATCTTTTACTCCATGCCAAAAATCAACATCCTTCATCCCTCTATCAAAATATACATAACCCCCATAATACCCAAAATACTCAAAACATCCATATCCCCCATAATAGTCAAACCTGCATTCCTCTTGGGGACCCCACATTCACAAAATAATGGAAGGCGATGAAGGAAAATCTCCAACAAGTAGACCCACACTCACAAGCACTAAAATACAAATATGAATATTTTTGTTCTTCTCCCTTAGACATGAAAATCTTAGTAATACCTTTCCCTCCCCATTTTGAGGTACCTAGGTTTGAGAAATATAGAGGGAAAGGAGATCCTCGAGATCATGTATAAGAGTTATATGTGGATTGCTATGAAATTACATATGAAGATGCCTATCTCCTAACGCTTTTCCTAAAAATCCTTATTGGACCCACCTTACAATGGTTCATGCACCTACCAAAGGGGTCTATATCTAGCTTTGATAAATTAATAGAGCAATTTGTTAGGGATTTTTCATTCAATATTGAACATAACATCTCCATCAGAGACCTATATAACACCAAATATAGGAGTGGGGAAAGCTTTTCATACTTCTTGTAAAGATGAAGAAGCTTAACAAACCACCTATATTGTATAATAACTAATAAGGAGTTATCCAAAATATTTATGGATAACCTTACTGTTGAGCGTAAGTATCAATTAGAACTCCAATGTGCTAAAACCTTCGATGAAATAATTGATAAAGGGATGCAATTTGAAAAGGAATTTATTAAAAAAGCGATAATTAAACTATACTCTTGAAATGAGCATAATCAGAACCAAGATAAATCCTTTTCAAGAAAGTCAAAAGTCTTCAACAAAAATAAGAGTGTCATGGGAGATGGGGTTACTGATTCCAAATAATAGCATATTCAAATAATACAAAATAACTCCACAGAGCAACAAAATATCTCCTCCATTTGAGTTCCATGAGGCAAGCCAAAGCCTTAGACTAGCAAAAGACCACTTAGTAGCTTGGTTGTACACATTGAAATGGTCCTTGATCAACTAATTATTGCTATCATGTTCACCCTTCTTGAAATTAGACCCATATATAATCGATAACCTAAACTAGATTAGTACCATGAAGATGAATTTTGTAAATATTATTGTTCCCAAAATTTGTCACTCATTTTGGGACAACATATGAACTATTTTGGTTCAACAGGCCAAAATGTTTTCTTCCCTTCTCAAAAATTGTTCTGAGTATTCAAATTCTCCATTATTCAAGCTTTTCCAGATTTCTATGGACTCTGCAAGCTGATTTCTATGGACTCTACAAGGTTATTTCTATGGACTCCACAGGCTTATTTCTATAGACTCTATAGGCTTATTTCTATAGACTATATAGGCTTAATTCTACAGACTCTATAGGATTGAAACTATAGACTCATTTTTATGGACTCTTTCAAAGCTTGAGAGACTTAGATAAAACTACAAACTCTACAGGTTTAATGGCTTCAACTAGCAAATTCTCAGAAAGGAACAAATTCCCAACACTTAGGCAATTTTAGGATTGGTTCAACACCTTGGTTCAATTAAAAATGTTCATTGGCAAGCTTCAAAGGAATAATTGAACCATTGAACTATTGAACCTCACTTCCAAAAGGTTCAAAGGTTCAATGACATCGACAAGCTTAAATAGTTAAGTGCTTCAGCAAAAGTTCAACAAGTTCAACTGTTTAAAGGTTCAACAACGTCAAAACACTTAGCAAAAAGAAGAAGGCTTGAACCATTGAACCATTGAACCTTGAACCATTTTGGTTCAAATGTTCAATGGGTTCAACGGTTCAACGCATTTGGTTCAAAGAGATCAAAAGACTTAGATGAAAAGGAGACTTCAAAGAACAAGGATTGAACCATTTAGCCTTGAACCAAATGGTTCAATAGGTTCAAGGGTTCAAAGGTTCAACATTTCAAGGCTTCAAAGGGATGTATAAAATTTAAGGCAAGCATGGAATAAAGAATGAACCAATGGGCCAATTGAACCTTGAACCAAAAGAGTTCAAAGTTCAATGGTTCATAGGTTCAATAGTTCAAAGACAAGCCCCAAGCAAAGGAAGAACTCAGATGTTTCTAGAAGATCAGTTCAAAGGGATGGTTCAACCAAAGAGAAAGAAAGCATTAAACCAAGGAGCTGACATCCTCGTGGATGTCAAATTCAAAAGTCATGAAAAAACTATTGATTTTCAAATGTGGTGTGAAACCTGAAAACAAACTCAACGACTGGTCAAAGAAGAAGCTGAAGGAGCCAACAGAAAGCAAGAAGATAGCCCGAGAGCTCAAATCACCAAGAAAAGGACAAAATACAAAAATACATGGCAAGGAGAGAGGGAAAGACTAGAAATATCTGTGCAAAAGTTATTCCAATAGATGAAATAGTCCACCAGGTGGACATTAGAGAGTGTGATCACTCAAAGACATGGCCTATTTTTCTCCATCGAGGAAAGGTAAAGTGGACAGTTGTGCATATATCAAGAAAAGGACCAAGTGGCCCATACTTCAAAAGGAGACATTTGGGATGAATTGACATGCCATAGTTAAGGCTGATGCCCTATTCTAGCATGGCCCTTTGATAAAACTAAATATGCATTCAAGGCATTGAATGCAACATGGGCTATTTTGTGAAATGAAGTGCCTAAGTCTTTCTTGGAGTGATATATATTGTAATCTCTCTTATTATTTTAAGGAGATATTTTCAAATATAAAAGCAAAACTCTACCCAAATCTAAAGGTGATTACTAAGACTTTGAGCTCAGATTGTTGATCATATTACTTTATCTGAATGAGAAAGAAAGTTACTTTCAAACTTTGTGCTATGATAGCTTGTGTTATCTTAGGAAATTATTCTTATGTCTATTTCCTAGGAGCATTATTATTTATTTAATTTGACAAGTAGAACTAGTGGAAATAATCAGGAAGATGTCTTGAAGCCAGTTACTTTCAGACTTTGTGCTGTCATAGTTGTCTTTAGTGTGTTTTTAATTTCTATTCCTATGTAAAAGGTCTTGGGACAACTTTGTGCCCCCATTATCCTTCGTATTTCACTCTTGGGTAGTTGAGGTGGAGACTTTGTGCTACATCTCAGTCTGCTGGTTACCACACCCCATGTTACCAGTTATTTGTTACCTACCAGATATAAATCTAGCTCTTTTTTGCAAGACCACTTCTAAAAAAAGAGAAGTGCCTTTAGTGTTTCTAGCCTGGATTTATCCTTTATTTGTGAGCATCATCTCTAAAAGAAGAGAGATGGATGGTGTTGTCCTACCCCTGAGTGTTATTTTCTGCATATATATATATACATATATATATATATATATATATATATATATATATATATATATATATATATATATATATATATATATATATATATATATATATATATATATATATATATATATATATAGCTCCGTATATTTATAGGGAACCTCCCCTTAATGAGAGGAGAGATTTGTCCACCTCTGATGTAGTAAACCTACACATTTGGCTGACCAATCTCCCTTACTATGGTTGAAGAGAACTATTTTTCTCATCAGTTAGTTGTTGACAAAATATTCAGCCAACAAATATCATAGGGTTAAAAGTCATGATACAAAAATATGTATGCAATTAAAGCACTACATTTAGGACCTAATTGAAAGAGGTGATATTGAAATAGAAGGGGAGAGTCCTTCAAATAAATCTACAAATGGGTAACTATAAATTTATAAGGACCCACTACCCAAACATGATCAAAGAAATAAGAAGCCACTAAGGGAGTAGGGTCAAGCCTCCTTTTCCAAATGCATCAACTACCATGCCATGCCATACCACTATGTCAACACAATTAAAATCTATAGCCCCCAAGAGTCCACTCCACCTTCATCAACCATTTTTAAAATTAATTAGGACACTATTGATTGTGTGGTTACCATTAGATGTAGTAAGGTCATAGTTTCTAGGGCACTACCAATGGACCCATATACTTCTACTAATCAAAAGGGAAAAATTTCTAAAAAGGTTTCAAATGCTTTTGATAATTCTTGTGATATTATTCAATAGATTGAGAAGATGTTGTTAGAGGTATAATCACTGAGAGGGGAGGTGAATCAGTGAGCCCAAATAATCCAACTTCAATTTCAATCTTTACAAACACTTAATCAGTTACCACAAGTATTCGTGAAGCATACAAATTATTAATAATAATGAGCACGAGAGATAATACAAGATCAATCACATAACACATGATATATGTGGGAAACCCTCTTGGGGGATAAAACCTACTAGAACCTACAATTGGACTACTATCCTATAATAACAAGAACTAATTTAGAGTAGTTGTTATTGATTAAGGAACGACAATCCTTATTTAGTGAGACTACAATATTATAAGATACTACAACACCTATCTATTTGAGCTGTAACAACAACCAAAATTTTAGCAAGTTTCACTTTGCAAGGAGGATACAACCACCTTAAATGTTGAGCTACCAAAACAACACCTATGAACAACTCCACCTTTGAATTGATGTCTATAACCCCTGATGATGGACCTCTAATTATCACTTTTCACCTTTATTCATACTCAATCTACAAGAGCACTATTTTTCCAATAAAATTATGACCTATAGGTCATAAAAATAGTCCTCAATACATTATACTCTTCAACTCATCTACAGGGCACTCTACCCCTCCTTCTTTCCATAATTCACACACACAAGCCTCTCGCAAATCTCTCCTAAGTCTCTGTTTCTAATGCAAAATTGCTTTCTACATTCAAAGAAGAAATAAGAAACTAAAAGATGGTCAAGGCTAGAAGTACCTGATAAAGTCGTGCGCACCGAAATCAGACGTTGAAAGATTCTCCTCTTTGGCTGTGGAGGAATGACACCTGCGAAGAAAAGAGACTAAAACACGAAAAGACGTTAGTCAAAGATATGGTGGGCTGTCAGGCGAACGCCCGATCCCAGAAGTATGAAGACTCCCTAAAAGGATATCAACCCACTGATAAAAAAAGAGTAGAAAATTGGATGAAAGTAGATGATAATGACAGAAATAAATGACAGAAAAAAAAGAGCGTACCTGATATGTAGCACTGTTCTGCATAGTCACCGGCATCGGTCTCTATGGTGCTGGCGTCGGTTAGGAAGGTGCCGACATCGGTTAAGGTGCCGTCGTCGGTCGGGGTAGTGACTGGCGTCGGTAGTGGCAGGTTCTGGGAAAGTCTGGACAGGTTCGGGACAGGGCTGAACAGAGTCGGGACAGCGCTAAACAGAGTCGGGACAAGGCTGAACAGAGTCGGGACAGGGTCTGATAAGGTTAGGGTAGGGTTTGATAAGGTCAGGGTAGGGTTTTGGACAGAGTCGGGACAGGATCTGGGAGAGTCAGGACAGGGTCTGAGAGAGTCTGGGGAGTCGGGACAGAGGCAGGGATAACAGAACTGATAAATAATAACTAAGAAAGAAATGAAATAAACAGAATAAAGACTTACCTGGTAGAAGACGCAATGAAAGCCATGGTGTGCAGATTAGTTGATGTCGTAGTGTTGATGATTGCTCAGAGTTCGCAGGTTGATGGAGGAATTCGCAGGTTAGTTGCTTAGCGTTTCTGAATAGCGTTCGGGGATCCTGGCTCAAATGGTTGGCAGAGGTTGATGAAGGCGGGGGATGGGGACGGTTTGAGAAATGGTTCATCAACCGTTTCGGGAAACCGAATGGTAACTGATAATGGACCAGGAGGAGGTGACCGATGTCGGCAGGATTGCCGACGTCGGCCGATAGGTGACCGACGTCAGCGACATCGGTCGGGTAAAGACCGACGTCGGCAGATGCATAATGGGTATAGAGTCTAGTTTTAGCTCTGTGCTCATCTTTACATGCTGCCAGGGTCAAGGTTGGTGAAACAAGTGATCGACAAGGGTTTGATAGGCAAAGAAGAATAAGACAGGGAAGGACCAGGGGAGTCGACATGATTTCGGTGTCTACATTTGCCCCTTTTTGTCTTGTTGGTTGTTCTGGACGAACTGCAAGACAAAAATAGGAGTGAGTGCCCCAGGTGAGGGATAAGGTTGATTTCATCTTGTTGGTTGTTCAAATGAAATGCAAGACAAAATAGGAAGCGAAATGCCCCGAGTAAGGATGAGGTATTCCCCCTCAAAGCAGGAGTCGAGGGAAGGGAACTGGGAATCGGGTGCTGATTTGAAAAAGAGCGGATGAAAAGGGGGTGAGGGTGAACGCTGCAAAGGTCGTGATTGCGCGCATACCACTGCACGAGATGGTCAGGTCAAAAGTGTCGCAGGTCAAGGGTCGAGGAGTGCCAAAATTGAAGTAACCGGGCCCTAGCATTTAGTCATCTGCTGATCGGGTCACTCAATCTAAGCTGAAGCTCCAAATGGATCGTCGCATTCCAGGTATCCCGGGCTCAGGAAGTGCTCCTAGAAACGCGAAAAAGTCACAAGTAGTGCGGATCAACCGGTGTGCGATCCTATACTTGTGAGGGTCCAAAAAGGTCTGCGCACAATTCTGCTAACCAGTCATGAGGTAGCATACATGCAAAAACAACCAAGGCAACAACGTCTTGGAAGTGGTCGAGGTCGGAGGAGATAGGCATGATCTCCAATGGTTGGTGGTCGATGGATGGAATGGATGAAAGGATGTGGCCGAGCTAACCCCAGAAGACCCCATGTCAACTGAGTGCTACCTACATAGCCTTGGTGATAGGGCCTCAGGCCGATGTAGTTCTCCCTAGAAGGGAGGAAGGGTCAAAGGGATGGTGAGGAAAAAAAAAAGATGTTGCAGCCTTTTCCAAATGGTGTATTCTGCAACATTGGTTGAGGAGTTTTTCATCCCTAGCAATATTCCATATGCGTGATGGATGTATGCTAAAAATGAATTGAGGTCTATTTATGCTTCAGCAAGTATTGGTTTATGCTTAACATAAATTGGGTCGAGTCGATAGTTTCCATGTGTATTGGTGTCCATAGAAACTAGGGGGAACAGGGTAGGTCATGTTGATGGTCTGAAAAGAGAGTTGAGCTGAGTTGATCGACAAGTGATGAAGGTGAATGTGACCATAGTGCAGAAGAAGTGAAAAGCATATTGCTCTTTCATTGACAAGGACCAAAAAGATAGCATGGATAGGGGTTATGAGAACCAAGAGCCCCATTCATGCGTGACGTCGTTGACCATAGTTATGTTAGAGCGGTAATCGAATCACTTAGACATTAAAGTGAGCTCGAAGTCCCTTGAGTAGGTAATGGGAGGAAGAAAGAGGGTAACCCATTTTAAGAGCAGAGATAACTTTGCCCCTTTTTATAGGAGACCCTGAGACAACTACAAGTCAAGTCCGTGACTCTTTTTTTTTTTTTTTTTTTTTTTTTTTTTTTGGCGCAGACTGATCAATGCGGGAACCCTGCATAGAGATGTCATTTGCTGTAGTGGTCAGGTTATGAAGCTGATCGATGCGGGAAGCTTCTAAAATAATGCTGTTTATTGCCAGAGTAGTCATAGCCATCCTTCGAGGGAGTGGTCTAGATTTTTGTTTAATATAAAGGCTTGTGAATAGCTATCCTTCGAGGGAGCAGTCTATTTATTACAGCAATGATAGTACAGCTGTCCTTCGAGGGAGCAGTCTGTTTTTTTTTTTTTTTGATTTTGATATTGATATAGTGACCATAGATATGTTTTGACATCTTGATTTGTTTTTATAGAAATGTGAGTCATGGACAAGACTGTAGAAGGTCAAGGGCTCCCTTTTATTAGGACAAAGCATCCATGTATCATAAAAGGGGTATAGGAGTTGTTAAGAGGAATAGGGTTGAAAGGAAGTAGGATGAAGAGGACGGGGATTGCTCAAGGGACGAGCTCAAGTTAAGTGTCAAGTGGATGAGTACTCGACTAGCAATAGAACGGTCGCAGATGCAACGCATTAAGAGGCTCAGGTTCTGGGTGTCCATCAAGAGAAGACAGATGGTAAGTCCCTGATCCATACTTGTGCGTGATAATAAAAGGTCCGAGCCAATTAGGAGAAAACTTGCCTCGTTTACTTTGCTCCATATTGGTCACGTGTTGATTCTCTTTGAGGATGAGGTCTCCGATGTTGAAATCTCGTTCTCGCAGATTTTTGTCATAGGTGCGCTTGATGCGATGTTGATAGACATAGAGATGATTAAGGGCAGCAAGACGGTGTTCGTCAAGTAACTCAAGTTGAGCTAAGTGATCTTGACGAAAGTCATCGTTGGAAAGAATATCATGTAGAGAAATGCGGAGAGATGGGATCTGTACTTCGAGAGGTAAGACAGCCTCTGTTCTGTATACAAGAGAAAAAGGGGTAGCACCCATAGAGGTTCGGATGCTAGTGCGGTAAGCCCACAAAGCGAAGGGAATGTGAATGTGCCAATCCTTGCCTGTGTCACTGACCACTTTCATGAGAATTTTGGTGAGAATTTTGTTGGAAGCCTCGGCCTGCCCATTTGCTTGTGGGTAGTAAGGCGAAGAGAAACTGAGTTTGATGCCGAAGGAGTCGCATAGCTTTTGGACAGTTTTGTTTTTGAAGGACTTGCCGTTATCAGTGATGATTTTATGAGGGACACCGAAACGACAGATGATGTGGGTGTTGATGAAGTCGACGATCTTGTCGGCTTTTATGGAGACGAGAGGAATGGTTTCCACCCACTTGGTGAAATATTCAGTGGCTGTGATGATGGATTGATGACGAAGAGACGAATGAGGGTTAATCTCACCGATGAGATCTAAACCCCACTGAGAGAAAGGCCAAAAATCCTGAGCAACTTGTAAGGCGTGACTGGGGAGATGAAGCAAGTTAGAGTGCTGCTGACACTTGATGCAACGCCGAACATAATCGCTACAGTCTTGATGAAGGGTAGGCCAATAATAGCCCAGACGAAGGATGCGCTTGGCAACTGAATTTCCACTGAAATGCCCGCCACAAATTCCGTCGTGGACTTGCTGGATGGCGTGAGATGCTTCAGTGGAGGTTAGACAACGAAGAAGGAGGCCGTCGAAGCCTCGCTTATAGAGAAGACCCCCTAGCATGGTATAGCGAGCGGTACGCTTGATAAAAGCTCGTCGTGCATTACTAGAGAGATTGGGAGGAATGATAGAGAGAGATAAGAAGTCCACAAGTTGCTTATACCAAGCATCTTGTGAGCTTGGGTCTATAGTGTTGACATGATGAATGTGAAGAGAGATATACGAAGGCAATGGCACACGACGCACCGTGACAAAAAGTCTGGATGCAGATGAGGAAGATGGGATATGGGAAACGAGAGAAGCCATAGTGTCAGCAAACTTGTTCGTAGATCGAGGAACAGTCTACAAGAGGAAATGGTCGAAAGATGCAAGGAGAATGTCAGCACGATTTTTATACCTTTGCAAAATTTCATTTTTACAGAGATATGAACCGTTGACCTGATTGACGACGAGCTGCGAGTCGCCGAAGATGTTGATGGACTTGATGCTGAGAGAGAGGGCGGTCTGAAGTCCCAAAATTAAGGCCTCGTATTCGGCCATATTATTGGTACAATCAAAGTCGAGTTTAAAAGACAAAGGCATGGGCTCCCCTTCGAGTGGGATGAGAATGACCCCAGCACCTCCACCTAGTTGACATTTGGACCCGTCAAAGAACATAGTCATCTGATAGGTGGTGTCGTCGGAGGAAAGCGCAGCGATAGACTCGTCAGGGAATTCACACTGCGAAGGTTGAGTGTCAGGAAGAGGGGCATTGGCTAGTTGATCAGCAATGGTTTGCCCCTTGATAGATTTCTGCTGGATGAATTTGAGATCGAACTCAGCAAGCAGCATGAGCCACCGAGCCATACGTTGATTCTGATATGGCTTGGAGTGCATATATTTGAGAGGGTCGGTGTGGGTGATGACACAGGTTTTGTGACTGAGAAGATAGTGGCGAAGCTTAGTAGCAGCAAAGACTAACGCCAAATAGAGTTTCTCGATATGGGTATACCGAGTTTCATAGTCGACCAGTGTTCGGCTGATATAATAAACGGCTTGCTCACGGTGATGCTCGTCTCGGTGCGCGATCATGGCACCTAACGAATGGTGAGTGGCTGAGATATAAAGGTAGAAGGGTTGGTTGTCTTTAGGTGGAATGAGAACTAGTGGAGAGACCAGATAGCGTTTTAAGGCTTCAAAAGCCTCTTGACAGTTCTTATCCCATGTAAAAATGACGTCCTTCTTAAGGAGATGATGAAAAGGTTGGCAGCGGTTAGAAAGCTGTGAGATGAAGCGGCGAATGGACTGGAGCTTGCCTTGCAAACTGTGAAGCTGCTTGAGATTGGTCGGGGGAGGCATTTCGAGGATAGCGTGAATCTTGGCGGGATCTATCTCGATGCCACGGAAGGAAACGATGAAGCCGAGAAGCTTGCCAGAGAGGACCCCAAAGACACATTTCTTGGGGTTAAGACGGACATTGTACTGAAGAAGACGAGAAAAGATGATGTTGAGAATGGTCAGATGGTCACGGCGAAGCTTGGATTTGCCGAGAAGGTCATCCACATAGTCCTCCATGATTTTGTGGAGGAGATCGTGGAAAATGTAGGTCATGGCACGCTGATAAGTGGCGCCTGCGTTCTTTAAGCCGAAAGGCATGACTCGATAGCAAAAAGTCCCCCATTGGGTGATGAAAGTAGTCTTGTGCTGATCTTTCAGAGCAATCAGGATTTGATTGTATCCTGAAAACCCGTCCATAAGAGATAGCATCTCATGGCCAGCCGTAAGATCAACGAGCTGGTCAATGTTAGGAAGAGGAAAGTCGTCTTTAGGACAGGCTAGATTAAGGTCATGATAGTCTGTGCAGATCCGAATCCCCCCAGTTGCCTTGGTGACTGGGACGATGTTAAAGACCCACTGTGGATAATCGATAGGCTGGATGAAGGAGACAGAAAGGAGACGCTGAAGCTCCTCCTTGACAAGGAGGGCAACGCGAGGATGCATCTTTCGAAGCTTTTGCCTGACAGGCTTAGCCTCTGGTTTGGTGACAATGTTATGGGTAACGATGGTGGGGTCAATGCCAGGCATATCACTGTAAGTCCAGGCAAAGGCCTTGCTATGGTCGGAGAGGAACTGGGTATAGTCAAGCTGCTCCTGAGCGTCTAAAGATTGGCCGATCTTTAAGACATGAGGAACATCAAAAGAAGGAAGGTTGATGTCAATGGTTGATTCATTTAACATAACCTGGGTCTCAGAAGGGAGGGAGCGCTGGATGAAAGAATCATCAGCGCCCATATAGGAAAGAATGGCGTCATCGTCAACGCAGTGGATAGTGTGAATGGTTGCCGACTCATCTTCGATCATGGTGGGAAGAATGAGAGGGAGAGACTTGGATATCCCATTGAGCTGATAAGTCAAGGGGTCCAGGCGAATGGTGTTTATGGAAAAAAAAACTAGGAGGAATGGAAACCACTGACTCCATAGGTGAAGGTGGCGAAATAGGCGAGTGTGGAGGAAATTGGTCAAGGATTGGTTCAGGATAAAGGTCTACAGGGTCTTGAGTGGGGTCGTGATATCCCAGACCATACTGTTTCTTGGCATCGTCATCATTGAGCGGTTGGATAGGCTGATGGGAGCCCTGCTCATAGTGTCCGAAACCAAAACCCTTCCATGCACACCTGTAAAGGTAAGTATGTGCAAAGGTGGGGTTGCCAAGAAACGAAAAATTTGATGTGAAAGGTTGGGGTGAAGAAAGAGGATTACCGTCAGTAGGAGCTTGATTAAGCCCTCCATAGATGAGGTTGGTACGGAGGTGAGGGGGACCATAAGGTATGATCATCCCAATCCGATGGTCGTAGCTGGGGCTGTGATGAAGGCGTCCATACTCTTGCGGAGTTTGGAACATGTCTAAAGCCAACAAGCGATACTCTCCCAATGAAAGTCTTTGAAAGACGTCTTCCATGGGATCTGTGGTTGTCGCTTGAAGGGGAGGTGTAAGGGCGATCGCCTGTTGCGAACTGGTTGAAGCTTCTGCGGATGGAGGCGGTGCCGAGGTTGATGGCTTGATAGGAATGAGGACATCGTTTGGACGGTAGGTGGTATTGCATGTTTTGAAAGGCGAAGGGTCAGCGGGAATGGTGTGGACTTGTCCGTCATGCTCAAACTTCACACAACGGTGCAGGGTGGAGGGGACACAGGCCATGGCACGGATCCAGGGTCGGCCCAGCAAGATGTTGTATTGGAACTCTCCTTCGATGATGTAGAAGAGCTCCGGGACTGTGCGTGGACCAACGCAGATATGAAGGATAACTGTGCCAATGGTCGTGGCAGTAGTGTCGTTGAAAGAGCGCAAGATCGCGTCAGTTTTGGAGACGCAATTCTTGGGAAGAGCCAACTGATCAAAGGCATGAGTGGAGATGATGTTGATGCTAGCACCCCCATCGATCATAACGCATTTAATGCGTGTCCGATCGATGTAGGCAGTGATGAAGAGGGCGGCGTCCTGATCTTCTGTGTTGGATGTAGGAATCTCAGAATCGCTGAATGTTATGGAGGCAATAGGGGCTAAGGAGTGGACAAGGGCAGCAAGTGGCTGAGGATCCTCAGGTTGGACCTCCGCTGCCTGCAGGGCTTGGATGAGGGCCTGACGATGTTGAGGTGAGGTTTGGACGAGATCGTAGAGGGACATCTTCATAGGTGTCTGGTGAAGCTGTTTCAACATGGAGTCGTGGATTGGTCCGGAAGAGGAAGAAGAAGAAGAAGAGGGTTGAGGTGCGCCAAGGATAGAAATCTTAGGCTTAGGCGGTTGAGGTGGATTGACAAAAGGGTAGGTCCAAGGAATGGCCGCTTTTTCTTTCGCCTTATCCTTTTGTGACCTAGTGGTGATGTGAATGGCATTGATTTCAAAGATGGGAGGTGAAGATGATGTAGGGGTTGTAACCGGTTGATGAGATGTGGATGGGTTTGAAGAGGTTGAAGGGTTGTGAGAAGGAGTCAGGGGGCGGTCGAAAGTGTCCTCAAAGAGAAGAGTGTCTTTCTCCAGATAACGGCGAATGACAGCCTTGAGGGCACAGCAAGTCTCAGTGTCATGTCCTGGTGTATGATGATATAAACAAATCTTTGTGTCGTCGAACCAGGAAGGTTTAGACCCGAGAGGGTGAAAGGGCTTGATGGGTGGAAGAGTTATGCTAGAAGTTTGCAAAATTCGTTGCAAGATCAAAGAGTATGAGCCCACTAAAGGGTCCATGCTCATCGATGTATGCGATGTCGGTGACTTTTGCTTGGGCGAAATGGGAGGAAGTTTTCGTACCACCTTCTGGGTTGATGGTGCGATGATAGGTGGAGACGGTACACTCTTCGTGAGAGGTATCGCCCTTTTGGGAGAGGGTAGGCTAGCGGTAGGTAAAGGAAGCAAAGGAGGCAACCGATTTTGGTTAGAGGTTGAAGCGGGAAGGACTCTGGTTAAGGTTGAAGGATGCGGGCCCAAAATGGAGGGCAATGGTGACGGAAGAGGAGGCGTTCGCCTCTGTGGTTTGGCATTCTTTTGAGATTTAGATTGAAGACTACTATTAGTTGAAGTTTGGGTTAAGTCCACCTTTACTTGTGGATGAGTGAGGTTGGAGACGGGGTGAACGCCAAGTGATTTGATAGGTTTAGGCGGAGTAGATGAGGGTTTTGGTTTTGATGAAGTTGATGAAGATGTAGACGGTTTAGAAGTGGAGATCGGATTTTTGTTGATAGTTTTAGAAGGTTCTGCCATGGGTGGATTAGCGGTATGAGATGAGAGGGCCCGGGCTTGTTGAAGAGCTGTGAGACGGTCCCACAATCCTTGATGTTCCACTTTCCTAGAAGGGAGAAGTTCGAGTCTCTCCACTAGTCGGGAAAATGGCTGAGAAGATGCGGGATGAGGTTTAGGCTCTTGAGAAGATGCCAATGGTTGTGGGACTGAAGGTGAGACGGATGTAGTAGTCTTGGGCTCAAAGCAGGATGAAGTTGTGACAGGTTCATGTTTGGTTGGAGATGAAGGAGAGATAGGTTCTTCTCTGGGTGGAGAAGAAACAGGTGAATGAAGCTCCTCAAGCGGGTAAAGGGCAGGGATGATAGTGCCCTCCACTTGTGGTCGAGGAGTAGAAAAGGTTGGGTCCTCCATGGGCAGCAAGAAGGAAGATGGTGAAATTGGCGGTGCTGGTAAGGTCGAGGCGTCCTCCAAAATGAGAGAAGTTGAGGGAGAACTAGCCAGAGAAAGAGGTTCGTCCACATGTGATGGACTGATGGATGAACCCACCTCTTGTAGTTGGTTAGAAATGAGGGGCGAGACTGTATTGACTGTTTGAATATTATGTTCATGGGTATTGTCAGTCAAGGTCTGGACGTTGTTTTGGGTTGGTGGATGATTAGGGAATGGTTGTTTGAAGATATCGATACCCTGATTAGGAGGGGCGTTAGGATTGTCGAGGATGAGGTCACCCTTTTCCAACATGTCTTGAACTATGTTTTTAAGGGTTTTACAGTTGCTCGTGTCATGACCTTTAACACGGTGGTAGTGGCAGAAGTCATTCTCCCTATACCACGCAGGGATGGCGCGTGAGGGATCAAATTGTGGTGGAGGTCGGATCTGAGGGAGATTGATGGCCCCTTGTTTGACGAGTTTTTCCAGCACAGACGCGTATGATTCTCCAAGTGGAGTAAACTATCGCTGTATGTATCTCTGCTGAAATTGACGAGTGGCGCTCATGGACATGGATGGTTCAGGTTGATTAGTTGAAGGCGAAGAAGAAGAAGATCTAACAACCACAACATTTGCTGAAGCTTTAGATTTAGGATTGGACGAGGAGGGTTTAGAAGGAGGGTCATTGGTTTTGGAGTTGGGATTCTTACTCTGCAACTTGACTTTATTCTCCTCAACGGCACGTAATTCAAGTTTACGAGCCATCGTGAAGGCCTCGTCAAAAGTGCGGAAGGTTTGAACCCTCAAGGTAGAAGAAATATGTTTAGCACAGGCTTGAGAGAAAAGTTCAATAAGCTCAGGCTGAGGTAAAGAAAATGAAAGTTGATTGATAAGGCCCCTCCATCGAGCGACGAAATCAGCAATAGATTCATCCTCGAACTGGCGAATAGAATAGAGGTCTGTGATAGAGACCTTCTTGGTGATATTGATGGAGAAATGATCGAGGAAGAGCTGGGCCAACTGAGTGAATGTGAGGATGGAATGGCTGGGAAGAGAGCTGTACCAGTCAAGTGCAGCACCCGAGAGAGACATGAGAAACGTGCGTAAGAGCAACGCATCGTCGTGAGCGATAAGGTAACAGGCATGTCTGAATGCCCGTAAATGTTGTTGTGGGTCTTCCTTACTCTGGAAATGAGAAAACTTAGGAAGTTCCCACTGGTTGGGATATGGTCTGATGGGGACGGAAGGATGGATGGGCTCGTTACAGATTTGTTCGTACGAGAGAGTGTTGCGTGAGCCGGTAATAGAGGTCTCTAGGTTGGACATTTTATCCATCAGCATCTTGATAATATCTACTGACGGATTGGCAGATGGAGCACTTCCTAGATTGTGAGGCGCTTGAAAGAGGCTGGAAGAGGTATATGACGTAGTCAGTTGTACCAATAAGGGCGCAACGTACGGATGACTAGTCGTAGGGACGGAAGAAGTGACTAGGGATGGTTGGATAGAAGACATGGCTAGGTTTGATGTTGTCATGGGAGGTTGGTTAGAGGTAACATGGGCTAATGGATGGGTAGCCACCCTAGTGTTGATAGGAGTAAGAGTGGGCGGAATAGAGACGACCAGGTTTTGAAAGGGGGTAGAAAGTGGTTGAGTGGACTGAGATTGATTGGGGGCCGAAACCCCGGTGAAAGTGGGCCCAACGACGGAAGGAGAGGCCACACTTGGATGGTTGGTGAAAGGTTGGTCATTGGTTGAGGCAACAGCCTGGGTGTCTAAGGGTTGGACTACGGACGTTGTTGATACGACCGCAGTTGCGAGGAGAGAAGTTGGCATTCCATAAATTGGATTGCCAAAGGGGTCTCGCGTTTGGCTATTCGCGAGATAGTGTTGCAGGGCTTTAGTATTGAGGTCCAAGAATCATGCGAAGTCTTGGTCCCCTTTTGGAATAATAGGCGTTTGGGGCAGAGATGGTCTGGTAGGAGTTCTTTCAGTTTCCGAGTTGAACTCCATTGTAGGGTTGGTTGTAGGCGGGGTAGATGGAAGAGGATGATGCCTCGCGTGATCGACTAGAGCCTTGGCTTGGCTAGGAGTCAGAACCATTCAAGGCAAGGGAGAACGTCCTCACAAGCTCAAACAAGCAGATAAGAACCAAAAAAGATGAAGACACAAGCAGATCCTAAAACCCTAAAAGTAAATTATTAGGATTATAGTGGCTTATGCCTTAGAATGTGTGTGTAGAGGAAGATTGGCTAAAAAATGGGTCCTAGAAGAAGCAGTCTATGGATGGTTTCGGGTTTTGGTATGGTGCTCAAGAAATCTGTGTTAGCTTCCGTACAGGCCTGGTGCTAAGGAGCAAGCTCCCCTCACTTCATGATTCCAGTGGTTAGCTGGTTTCGCTTAGCCAAAATATACTTCCACTAGAGTTTATCCTCCACCAGAGAACGGAGTGGGCTTCCCCCTTGGTGATGAAATCCAAGTAGGGTCACCGGGACGGGTAAGGTATCCGCTGGGGGATGAAATCCCAGTCGGGCCTTGTCTCAGGTAAGTTTTATGTTTGTTTTGTGCAGGTGGTTTGGTCGTGTAACATCAAGTGATCTAGGTTAATTCAATATGCGGTTTAATTACTATGTGTGGTCTAAAAGATGCAGGCAAACAGAAATGAATGCAGAGTGTTTTAATGTCCAAGTCGAAATGTTTGTTCGTATGAAGATGAATGGAGAAAGAGTCGAAGAGTATGACTTTAGCTAGTCTAGAAATGCAAGAAAGAAAGAAATGTTCGTTTTAGTTCTGCTTATGATGTCGTTTAAGAAGAGACGAAAGGAGGCAAAAAGGAAGAAACCTAATGCACCTAAATGAACGAAAGAAGGAAAGAACCCAAGGAGGACCTAGTGTCCCACCGGGCGTGCCAAAATGTTTCTAATGCAAAATTGCTTTCTACATTCCAAGAAGAAATAAGAAACTAAAAGATGGTCAAGGCTAGAAGTACCTGATAAAGTCGTGTGCACCGAAATCAGACGTTGAAAGATTCTCCTCTTTGGATGTGGAGGAATGACACCTGTGAAGAAAAGAGACTAAAACATGAAAAGACGTTAGTCAAAGATATGGTGGGCTGTCAGGCGAACGCCCGATCCCGGAAGTACGAAGACTCCCTAAAAGGATATCAACTCACTGATAAAAAAAGAGTAGAAAATTGGACGAAAGTAGATGATAATGACAGAAATAAATGACAGAAAAAAAAAGAGCGTACCTGATATGCAGCACTGTTCTGCACAGTCACCGGTGTCGGTCTCTGTGGTGCCGGCGTCGATTAGGAAGGTGCCGACGTCGGTTAAGGTGCCGTCGTCGGTCGGGGTAGTGACCGGCGTCGGTAGTGGCAGGTTCTGGGAAAGTCTGGACAGGTTCGGGACAGGGCTGAACAGAGTCGGGACAGCGCTGAACAGAGTCGGGACAAGGCTGAACAGAGTCGAGACAGGGTCTGATAAGGTTAGGGTAGGGTTTGATAAGGTCAGGGTAGGGTTTTGGACAGAGTCGGGACAGGATCTGGGAGAGTCGGGACAGGGTCTGAGAGAGTCTGGGGAGTCGGGACAGAGGCAGGGATAACAGAACTGATAAATAATAACTAAGAAAGAAATGAAATAAACAGAATAAAGACTTACCTGGTAGAAGACACAATGAAAGCCATGGTGTGCAGATTAGTTGATGTCGTAGTGTTGATGATTGCTCGGAGTTAGCAGGTTGATGGAGGAATTCGCAGGTTAGTTGCTTAGCGTTTCTGAATAGCGTTCGGGGATCCTGGCTCAAATGGCTGGCAGAGGTTGATGAAGGCGGGGGATGGGGACGGTTCCAGAAACAGTTCATCAACTGTTTCGGGAAATTGAATGGTAACTGATAACGGACCAGGAGGAGGTGACCGATGTCGGCAGGATTGCCGACGTCGGCCGATAGGTGACTGACGTCGACGACATCGGTCGGGTAAAGACCGACGTCGGCAGATGCATAATGGGTATAGAGTCTAGTTTTAGCTCTGTGCTCATCTTTACATGCTGCCAGGGTCAAGGTTGGTGAAACAAGTGATCGACAAGGGTTCGATAGGCGAAGAAGAATAAGACAGGGAAGGACCAGGGGAGTCGACACGATTTTGGTGTCTACAGTCTCACACAAGTTTAGAAATCACCATCTTTGATTTCACTATTTATAGAGGATTCTTGATAATCAAATCCTTAGTCAGCCATTAGGCATGAATTAAACCTTAAGGAAAATATCTCATCAAGATATATCTCAATACAATCTTCATAGGTCAGCCATAACATCTATTGGTCACCTTTAAGTAGCTATACCTTTTAATAAGGCCCTTATAGCTCGTATAGGTCTCATGGAGACATATTCACCCATTTATCACATAAATAAGTAATAAAATAACATAATACTAGATTAAAAAACATAGGTCCACTCTATATGAACCGTTAGTCATCCTCAAATATTTATAGTCATCATTGTACTCTTTTTTGCAAGCTCAATCAACATTCCATGCACACAGTCACCATGAACAAATACGTAATCAACTTATAAACCTTTATTCATACTAAATATGATTATTAAAACATTCATAATGCACACAAATTATCCTCATGGATTATAAAACACTCTCCAATATCCAATTCGTCATGAAACATTGAAACAACATCTACACAAGCTCAATTATCCTTCTTGGGTGACTTATAGAAAAACATGAACACACAGTCAAATTTAAACCTTCATAAATATGAATTTAAATAGTTTAATATATTAAAATATATATTTATAGATGAACCTTAGATTCCTCTACCAATTTTATTTTTACACCATGAGCAAATTCATCTTTGATCAAAAGATATGGTCCAAAAACCACAATCTAGTTTTTCCCTTTGTTAAATTTAAATATTCAAATGTAAACAATCACAATTAAACATATAATCATTGACCTCATCTTGTGAAATATAGAGAATTTGACTCAAAATTATCCATCGATTTATATGGATCAGTTAGGTCTTTATCATATAATGCTCACCATTTGATCTTGCTGAAAACCCTTGTGATCATGACACTTGACACCCTCACATGCCTTCTGAGGACTTTAACTATTAAACATCATGCACTTCTTACCATCTCACTCAACATGCACCATTATATAAAAATTGTATGATCACCTATGAATCATTGGATATTGATTTAGTCTTGATCTTTAACTCATGAAAAATAGACTATGGGGACCATTGCAATCTGTCTGAAAAGCCAACTTTGAACCTCAATAACTTTTACCTCCCTCACTCACATGATCTCAAATTTGGACCATATAATATCCTCACATATGAGAATCTAATAATGTGAAAAAATTATCCTAGAACCCTCATATATGTGAGATTTAATGACTTTAAAATTCTCACTCAAATTTTTTTCCACATAGCTAACTATGTCAAAAACTTGTCTAGAAGGCCAAATTTGAACATGCATATCTTTTACTGCGCTTCAGTGTTTGACCTAAAAAATATAATAAATTAATTAGGAAAAAAATTAAAAAACCCATATAAAAATATTTTTATGAAATGTCCATGAGTGTGATATGTTACATCATTAAACTACTTACTCAACCCTTTCTTGCCTCATGAAAATTTGGCTAAGTATGGGAAAACAATGTCAAACTGCCTAGGGCCCCAACTTTTCACTTGCATATATTTTGATACGTGTAGGCACATGACCCAATATTTATCACATAATAACTAGACACAATACTAAACAAACCCATGTGGCCATTTTCTCCTAAAACCTCTATGCATGTGAATTCTAACATCATTAATATGCTTACTTGGATCTATTTGAACATAAAAAACACTTTCAAAATGCCTGAGAGCCCAACTTTGCACCCACATATATTTGACTAAGTTTGGGTGCATGACCTAATTTTTTAGCCCATAACAAATAGGGATTTATGTGATCACAAACATATGATCAAATCCCCCTGACTCATCCACATGTGGTAATGGTGACATCATTAAATTGCCTACTCATATTTTCTATCACTAGACCCAAAATGTCTAGATGACAACAATGATCAACTAGATGAATTTAAATCATACACATAAGCACTTAAAGATTATAAAACATATTAGGGACCTTTTTCACTTGATCAAAACTCCATAATCATCCCTAAACATCTCTAACCATGCCAAAATAGAAGATCAACCAATCATACTTCAAACATACTAGGACAAGCACATTACACACTTTATCATTTCCACTTAGACTATCAAGGTTCTTCATGCACTCACCTAGATACCTTCATGACATTATCATGATATCATTGATAACTCTCTAATATGCACCATCTCAAATCTCATTAATGGAGCTTCTCAAAACATCCCCTTTACATTGGGAGATACTTAATCAAGTTTTGAATGATCTTAAGGTCCCTAGTGATCTTGACACTATTCAGTTCCAGGAATTAGTGGGACATTTATCCCCTTCTTAGTATATTACCTTTGGTTCCCAGGATATTCCTTCAATTGACCCACACCATAATTATCCATTATTCATTGAAGTATCCATATCCCATCACTGTATTCCCAAGGTGCTCATAGATGGAGGGTCAACATTAAATTTATGCAATTTGGAATTCTTGAAGAAACTAGGGTATTCAAAATCATATTTGGGGCCTAACTTGATTATGATAATGGCTGTGATGATAATGAATAGTTGTCTATATGAACTATATACCTTCCCATTGTTATGGGGCCTATGGTGCACCAAACACTACTTCATGTTGTGGAGGTTTATTTACCTTATAATATGTTGCTAGTTTGTCCTTAGATCCATGAGATGCAAGTTTTCTCATCTACCCTACATTAGTGTCTAAAATTCCCCTAGGAATGGAAGTCACCATTCTTGGAGGAATTGATCATTTCTATAGCTATCAAATGGATTATTCCTCATCATCATATCATTATCCTAACACAAATAATTCCATCTTAAGTCCAACAACTTCTAAGTATATATCCCCCAATTATCTTGTACCTACACTAGATCCACTACCTGAAGTCACCCACTTGAAAATGACATCAATGGGTTGTGAAGAGTAAAAATATAAAACCTTTTGTGTAGGTGATTTACCACTCTCCCCACATATTTATGGGTCCCCAACTATGTGAAAGGCCAATCCTATCAAGTATCAATTTGGACCAATGACCTTCTCTAGCATATGTCTATTATCTAAAGAATACATTGATGAATTAGATTACTCATGGCTTATTGAAAAATAGAGGCCATAATATCTCTTAGAAAGTGATACTCCTATGTCCAAAAAATGTTAGAAAATATGAACTATCAATGGAAACAACTAATAAGACAAGAAAAAGGTAGGATTGAACCCATTTCAATTCAAGAAAATCCATAGTATCTTGGTTTAGGGTACAAACTATTTGATGATGACCTAAATAATATTATTATGGATACTGATTTGGTCCTTGCACAGTCTCTCTTTGATGAATAAGTTGAGACAAGTTCCATTTATAGTCACTTCAAGGATCTCGTTACCACTAATATTTTCCTAGACACCACCATTTCCACCATCAACATATCCCTCTGTTATCCCTCTTTAATAAACTAGGATCAGAATATGGTACCACATTTTCATACATTTCAAAATGATGAAGCAATCCTAGGATTTCTTGGAGCTCAAGATTTTATGCCTTCCAGAGACCATAAGAAAGGCTTTTCCATAAATCTTTCTCTATATAAATATTTTGGGGAATAATAGGTATCCCATGATCAAAGTGAAGAAGAGTAATATGAAGAATAAGGGCCTTCTAAAAAACTAATTTTTTTCACATGACTCCCTAGAATAAGAAGAATATATGGAAATTGATATAGAAATCCAAAATTGTTTCACCTTAGATGTTCCAAAAATATCATTGCATCCCTATCTAAAATATCAATCACTTTCTCTCATTGAATACATGATTAAAGTAAATATTGGGATTAAACATCATCTAAAATGGTCAAACTAGGGGCATCTCTAACACCCAAGGAGCATCAGGTTATCATTAAGCTACTTAAATAATTCATAAACATATTTGCATGGAGATATGATGCCATGCTTGAGATCAACCCCTCCTTAGTAGTACATCATTTGGTCATGCATCCTAATGCTAAACCAATCAAATAGAAATTATAGAAGATGCACCCCAAAGTATCCCTGTTAATGGAGGAGGAGTTACAAAAGTTATTGGAAGCTAGGTTCATCCAAACCATTGACTATTATAATTAGATCTCTAACATTCTTCTTATGGATAAGCCATAAGGAGGAATTCATATTTACATGGATTTTTGAGACATAAATATGACATGTCTTAAGGATGAATTCCCCCTTTTGAATATTGACATGATCATGGATTTAATAGTAGGCTATGAAATTTTATCTCTCATGAATGGATTTTTGGGTTATAATCAAATTAAAATTGCACCCAAGAACCAACACAAAATAGCTTTCATCACTCCATGGGGGACCTTTTACTATTAGGTCATGCCCTTCAACCTAAAAAATGCTATTACAACTTATCAACAGGACATGCTTATTATATTCCATGACATGATGCACAATATAGTTGAATATTATGTGGATTATATCTTGGGGAAGTCATGACTCAAGACATAATACCATGAAGTCTTAAGAATAATTTTTGAGTAGTTACATAAGTACAAAGTCAGATTAAATCCTAAAAAGAGCGTATTGGCATTACCTAAAGAAAATTGTTAGGATTCATAGTTTACAGGAGGGGCATAGAAGTGGACCTAGCCAAAGTAAAAGAAATTATGGAGATTCCTCCTCATAATCTTAAGGAAATTAAAAGTCTTCATGGAAAGTTACAAGCCATTTATCAATTTATCTTTCAGCTTGTAGATAAATGTCACCCTTTTACCCATATTTTAAAGAAGGGGACCACTTTTAATTGGAACTCTAATAGTTAAGAAGCTTTCAATAATCTCAAACAATATTTGGCAAATCCACTTGTGTTATCACCCCTGTCTTAGGAAGGCCCTTGCTCTTGTATATTTCAATAATTCTTTGTGTAATAAACACCCTCTTGGCACAACATAATGAATAGGGAAAGGAATAAGAAATTTATTATCTTAGCCACACTCTAATTTATTATGAGCTAAATTACACTCTAATTGAGAAAGATTACCTAGTCGTAGTCTTTGCTTTGTAGAAACTTTAGCATTATATGATTAACAATTAGGTTTAACTCATTTCCAAGGTTGATCCTCTTGAATATTTATTGTATAAATCAACCCATATAGGATGAATGGCCAAGTGGATCATGTTACTCAACAAATTTGATATTGAATATGTTAATAAAAAATCCATAAAAGGACAAGTCATAGTAGATCAACTAGATGAAGCACCTCTTGAAGTGACTAGGCATCTTATCACAACCTTCCCAGATAAGTCTATAATGAATACTTTAGACTATAGTGGCTGGAAGTTATATTTTTATGACTCATTTACTATGCATGGATCAAGGGAAAGCATCCTTCTCATCACCCCATAAGGTAACCTCATTCCCAAATCCTTCTACCTCACCTTACCATGCACCAATAATATTTTAGAGTATGAGGCTCTGATAGCTCACTGATTTAATTTTTTTGGGAATAATGGATTTTAATTCTTATTTTAGTTAAGGGTCTAGATTAATAAATTAGTCTATAATATAGTAATAATTATAGTCTTGATTTGTGCAATTGTTTATCTTTTTCACCTTTATAAAAATAGCAATAAATAAGAAGAAATATAACTTAGCTGTAAAATAGATTGAGACAAATGTTAAAAATGGTTGTGTAAGACTAGAAAGGTGTCATAAAATTGAGTCTGGCTTTTGTTTGGTAAAAGGATATGAGCATAAAAAAATTGCATGATTTGGTGTCTGGTGTTGTCCATTTTTGTTTTTGTAGTCCAAACTAATCATAGGGACCTAAAAATTTATGGGTAGTTGTGTTGTGCCTATGTGAGCATGATTGTGAAAAATTGAGTGATGGTTGTCGATGAAACTTGCTATGGAGCTGATTTTGCCTTCAAGCCCTAACCCTTCATCATGCTTGATAAAATGATATTAAGTCTTTGAGAAAGAGGGGGGTTAGTGTGTAAGATGTAATGAACATGCAATCTAAACCCCTTATGTAGGCATGCTACCTACATACCAATACTTTGAAGAGGGATCAAGCTATATGTAGTTTTACCACCTAGTGTGCTTTATGCAATAGTGTGATGAAGATGTAAATGCCAATTTGATAGTTTTTAAGGTGGTTAGGGAATGGTATGAGGATTTGAGTATTTTTGAATCTATGTGCAAAGAATAGGTAATTTTACCTTAGTTCTTTGTTTATATTCTTACTTGCTTTGTAATTTTTCTTTGAGTGGGATTTTATAGGGAAAAATTGATCATGGGTCAATTGTATTCATGCTAGGTCAACCTAATTAAGGATAAGGATTGGATGAAAATGACCATTGGGGTTCAAAATTCAAAATGATATGAGAACCAAAAATGGGACACTTTGGTGCATGACACTATAGTCCAAATGGGGTGCTCTTGTCCTAAAGGCTCGGGACCTAGGGGAATAGGATTGGAATAGGGAATACTATCTAAGGTGGAATTAGGGTTCAGAAGGTTCTATATGACTGGTAATAATAAAAAAGGTGTTTATAAGGGTGATAAAATCATGCAAAAAGGATCTATGTATGGGGTGTCACAAGCCACACTTAAACCACCAATTTAGACATTTTATATGACTAAATTTTCACCCCCTTTATTTTAGTGATGAAACAAAGTGAAATTATAGGATAAAGGAAAAATAAAAATCATACCTAAACTTACTTTCAAGGGAGAAACCAATGAATATGTGTGATGCTGAGTGTGCATAGAGAGAGCACAATGTGAAGCATAAATCTACAAAAGAAAACAAGGAGTAGATCTGTTATTAATAGACACACTATGTCTAAAATAAGAACATACAAAGGTTGGGTAAAAAGAGAGATGAAGAGAAAGGAATGAATACACCTTATTGGGTACATAAACCAATACAAAACTTGTTGTGATGTTGAGTGATGTTAAGTGATGTCGGGTATGTGCTATACCAAGAGTAATATCATGAATAGAGATAAGTACTTAATTCTTCAAGAGTGGATCAAGAATACAAAGGTTGTCCATTTAGATCCATCATCACCCACTAATTAGTGAAGATATGTGATCATGCATGTGTTAATTTATTTTTGGGCTATGTGTCGAATCCCTCTGAGTAGGTGGCTCAAGAATATAAAAGATAGCTAGTCCTTTGGCTCCATCATTGCCCACTAAGTGTGAACTATGAACTAACACATATATAAATGTGTGTTGTATGAGATGGCTCATGAAGCCCATGTTAGCTCTATAATATGACAATGTGGCATGGATAGTCGAATGTGTGAACATAAGATTGTAATAGTGGAAGATTAGTGTTGTGTTAGTGAATAAACCAAATCACTCAAAAACACACTAAACTAACACCCTAAGCCTATCTCAAAGGAGGAGCTTAGTTAACAAAACAAAAATGGAAAACACAAATAAAACATGAAAGAAAGGCCTTCCTTCACCTTCCTTGGATGCTTCAAAATGCTTGTTGTAGTGGTTTGCTCGACTTTGTGCTCATGAAGTCTGCATTAATGAAGTGCGAATACCTCCATCTCTCCTTGGCACCATGCTTGGATTTGGCTTGGCTTCACTTGGCTCAATATTTGGGAATTATAAAACTAAGATGCAATGATTTTGAATGCATTTGGGCATTACAAGTTTGGCATAAAAGAGATTAAAAATCAATAGGCAAGGCCTCTTATTTATAGATTTTCGCAAATGGTTAAAATCAACCTGAACCGTCTATCTCCAAATGGAGATGTGTGGCTAAGAATTAATTCAATTATGTAATTAAAATTCATAAATAGGCTCATAAATATTTGGGATAGAGGGGAAATGAGTAGGCATGTAGGGTCTTAATGAGGCATGGGAGGCATGAATCCTGATATTTATGGCATTTATAGCCTAGGGATGCCTTCCAAAGAAATGATGTCACCAATGATGTAGTTAATGAAAATAAATTAAAAAAATAAATTATTCAACAAGTTTCACAAAATAATTAACTAGGCTCATGATTTGGCTAAATTATATCTTAAGCATGATTAAGAACTTTGATGCAAACCTTGGATCTTTATGCACAAATTACTCAAATTGATCAGAATGCCTTGTTATTGGCCCAAAAATTTATTGGATTGAAATTAGGATGCAATGTCAGATGTGTTAGATCCATTATCCCATTTAGGATGTTGAAAATGCAAAATAATGAAGGCACATGTCTTATGCAAGAGATTTGATAGAAAAGAGTAATTCAGAGCAACTAGGTGCAAAATTGGTATTTTGACTCGAAATGATCTGATCAAAGTTAGTTGGCCCATAAAATGCATTGACCCATTTAGGGATACTTTGGAAAAAATAGCACTTAAATATGTAATTTTTAAATATTTTAATGTGTTTTAGTGTTTTTAGGTCAAATTGTGCACTTTGGTGGAAATTGGTCAAAATCCTAATTAGAGGTTATCAGTGGCCAAATTTAGGTGTCTACAATTTTCCCTTGTTTGGGAAAGAGTTGCAATATATAAACATAGTAACATATTATCAAAGAGTGAAAAGGTCCTGTATGTCAAAAAAAATATGATTGAAGAAAAAGATTCAAAGAGTGTTTGGAAAGCCTATGATGATGCCCCCTTGAGGGAGTGGTTGGCACAAGGAAAGGTCAACAAATGGTACCTCAAAGGAAAGAATGGAGATGAGGGGACAAAATAAAGGAAAATGATGAGATGAGAACATAATGATATTAAAAAATTAGTCAAAATCAATGAAAATGCAAGTGGGATGGTGTATAATGACTTTCCCAAAGGTAGTTATAAACATTGTACCCTGATAGTGGCAACATTGTATGAAAACACAATGATTTGCCCAAAGGCAGTTATAATCATTAAGAATATGAAGCTATCCTAGTTAGGATAGAAAAATAAGATAACAACATGCCCATGTATGGGTATAAAAATTAAAGTGGTGACAAATAATGATTTTCTCAAAGGTGGTTATAATTATTGAGAAATGCAAGTGGGATGGTGTGCAATGATTTGCTTATAGGTGGTTATAATCATTAGACCCTAATTATGGAAAACATGATTGATTCACTGATTGATGATGGTAATCTAATATAGAGGATAAATATGAATCAAAATAACCTGCTAGTAGGGAGATGCTCATCTAAACTAATAAAGGTTGAAATTCTTTCATTACTTAATTACTCTGTTCAGGATATGATTAGGATTGAATCAAGATACTGGTGTTGAAGAGATGTCGATGACACCATTTATAAATAGAATTCTAGAAGCTAAGATTTGTTTTATCACATGTTTTTAGGCATCATGGTAGAAAATCATGAGTACTTGGTCAAAATATGCATAGAGATTGACTCCCATAATCCAATACTCAGTTTAAAATAATTCACCAATGATAGAAACCATGATGCCAATGTATACGTATAAATATGGATGAATTCAAGTTTAAGTATGGGTAAGGAATCACCTAATGAACACACATAGACTGAATCAAGGTAATAGTATTGAAATTAAACAAACAAGTACACAAACAAAACAACAAAGAAACAAAAACTTTAATGTAAGCTATACAAACATTTTCCCTAGAAAATAGGTGATAACTTAACAAACTAAGAGAATGGAGGAATATAAGAAAAGGAAGGGGGTGGCTAAGCTATCTCCATATGCACTAGGCAAGTGGATGCTACCTACATAGTTCCATGGATGTAATATCTAACAAAATCTTCAAGTCAAATGTAGTTCTCCCAAGAAATAGGAATAAAATGACAACTGATGAAAATAAATAGAATGGATGTGATTGAATAATAGGAATGGTCTTAAAAAATGGAAAGTACATGGGATAAAAGGCCAAAAAGGATGGGCAAACTAAGGAACAAGTTATTTTCTTGTGACTTAGCAAGGGCTCCCAGAATCCTTAAGACAAAAAAGTGGTCAATGTTTTTGGTTTTTTATAATAATTTTACAAATATTTTTAGAATTTTTAGAGTATCTCAACTCAATTGAGAATGACAATACACTAAATGGTTCAAGCTCACAAAATGGTGAGAACATGGCTTAGGTTACTCATAAAATGGTTAGAGCATGGGTTAGGGTGATTGAGCTGACCTCAATAAGTATCAAGCGTTGTGTATATAGTCCTAGAGTAGGACCTCAAGTTATTATAGTTGTACCTTAAGATAGAGGAATTTGACTAGTGCAATAATCAATTCAAAAAAGATAGGCATAATTGGGATAAAGGCATAATACGACATAAGAAACAACATGTTGGTATGTCAAGGCTCACTAAACAAATATTACCCCTAGTTTGCCCATAGGCGGTTATAACTAGGATACAACATAAATCAATGGTACTAATATTCCCATAAGTGATTATAACTAGTAACACGACTAGTGATAAGAAATGAACAACAAACGAAGGATGTAACTACCAAAACTTATATCATACTACTCCAAAATACTATCTCTATTTGAAATGTTTGAAACAACTACTGAAACTAATTAGATTCATTGGTGCTGAAATGTGCAACTAATGGTGAAACCAAGGTCAAACATGTTAGGTAGATAAGATTCAAAACATGCTTGGTCGATATAACATAATGGTAAAATGGATAAATAATAGGCTAAGAAGAATGATCATACAAAGAATAATAGTGATAAAGTGGCACAAATAAAATGTTCTTTATAGATACTACACCATAGTTATCAAGAATAGTACCGCTTGAGGTGAATAATATTCATCATCTCAGGAAGTTCATCTCTATTTGGTTTGGTGACCTTGTATGCTCCTACTCCATAATTCACAATAATTATGAAAGGCCCTATCCAGTTTGGTTTGAATTTACCTTTATGCTTCTTCTTGGTTATGGTATTCTTTTAATTATATTTAAGAATAAGATCACCAAGTTCAAATGTCTTATACTTGACACATTGATTTTAGTGGCCTTTGAGTTGGTTCTGATATGCCTAAATATTTTTGAGCATAGTTGTGCATTTTTCATCAAGTAGGTAAGAGATTTTTAGATAAGACTACCTCACTAGAGTGGGCTCCACATACTCCTCCATGTACTTCCCATAATGCTAGTGTATATTCTATCAAAGTTAAACAATGAAGTAGAGTTAAAACAAAACTATGGTGGTAGAGGGTGGATCCAAGTAGAGTATAATGAGTGGAGTGATGGATAAAGGATTTAGTTTATTTTTGAGAGATGTTAGGTGGTAAAACCTAGTCATGAAGGTAATTGGAAAGGTTTAAGTACTAGATAAAATTAGTACCAACAATATCACAAATCATTGCAATAGTTGAAGGTTCATGCACTGGTGCAACCAAATTTTCACTGAGGAATTGATACTCTCTATCTTTATCTATTTTTCAAATCAGAGATTTGATAGTAGACATGGCATCTAAAATTCTATTACTAGCCCTTGGTATATGCTCAAATTGGATATCTATAATTTGCTATTTTAGAGTGTCAACCATAGATTTGTAAGGAACCAACTTGTCATCTTTAGTTTGGAAATGGTCTATGACCTAATTGATGATTAACTAAGAATCACCATAAACCTTGAGATGAGATATGTTCTATTGTACAACCTATCAAAGTCCTAAAACAAGTGCTTCATATTCAACCATATTGTTGGTACAAGAAAAATAGATATTGAATGATTTAGGGATTAAACCCCCATATGGTGTAATAAATAAAAGGCCTACCCTTGATCCATGATTTCATCAAAAAATTAGAATGTGAGTGGCTCTATGTCTATAATGGGTGCTTCAACAAGTTGATCTGTAAGGATTTATCCCTTGATTACCTTCTGATTAACATACTCTATATCAAACTCACTAAGAAACATGATCCATTTAGCCATTTTTCCTTGTAAATATGTTTTAGATAGTATATAATTGAGTGGATCTAATTTTGATATGACCATGGTATTATTGTTCAACTTATAGTGTCACAATTTCTAAGCTGTAAATACCATGGCTAGACAATTTTTTTCAATAGGTGTATAGTTGTGTTCATAAGTGACCAATGTATGACTTAAGTAGTATACTTCATGCTCTTTTAATTTTCATCATGTTGATCTAGACATGCCCCCAAGGCACTATTTGTAGCTGATAGGTACAATATAAATGGTTTTCCTAACATAGGGGGTAACAAAATAGGGAAAATTTCTAGGTAATCTTTGAGTTGTTGAAAAGCTATTTGGCAGTGATTATCCCAGTGGAATGAAACTCCCTTATTTAGAAGATGTGTAATTAGATGACACCTATCTATTAATTGAGATATGAAGCATCAGATTGACTAGATCTTGCCTTGTAAACTACAGAGCTACTTTACATTAGTTGGTGGTGACATCTCTGTTATAGCTTGGATTTTGGCTGGATCAACTTCAATGCCACTATGAGACATGATGAAGATAAGATATTTTCATGATGTTACTCTAAACTAACATTTATTTAGATTTAGTTAGACTTTGTACTCATGAAGTCTTTCAAATATTCTACGTAGCACTATTGGATGGTCGACCCTGGTTTTTGATTTATCTAGTATGTCATTGATGTAGTCTTCAACAATATCATGCATCATATCATGGAATATGATGGTCATGGCTCTTTGATATGTAGATACATCATTATTAATACTAAATGACATTACCTAATAATAAAATGTGCCCCATGAAGTGGTGAATGTTATCTTGTGTTGATCTTTTGGTGCTATCTTAATCTTGTTATATCTTGAAAAGCCATCCATGAGTGAAAGAATCTCATAACTCACTGTGGAGTTGATGATAATGTAAATATTAGGCAATGAAAAGTCATCTTTAAGACAAGCTTTGTTTATGTCTAACAAATTAGTATAGATTCTAATTCCTTCAGGGTTTTTGCTAATAAGTACAATATTAGATATCTAATCTAAGTAGTCAATGGATTGAATAGGTCCTGCTTCTAATAATTTTTCCAACTCTTTATTTAATAATACAAATATACAAGGATGCATCTTGCATAACTTTTTATCAACTGGTTTGGCATATGTATTTACCATAAGGTGATGTAGAACTAAGACGGGGTCCAAACCTAGCATGTCAGAATAAGCCCATGAAAATATATCTATAAATTATCTCAATAGAGTTGTAAAGACTTCATGTTCTTCCTCATTGAGGGATGCACCTAATTTTATCTATTTTGGGTCTGATGGAGTCCTAATGTTTACCTCTATTGTATCTTCAACTAGAAGGGTTGAGCCTTATTTTAGTATAGTAGGCAAAGACTTGAATTTTTGGACTATATCAGGGTTATCTGTTAGGAATTTCTCTTAAATTACTCCTAGGCATGATGAATGTAAGTCCCCTAATGGGAGATCTAGCCATGTGATAATAATAGTTATAAATTCTTGAATAATTTGATCAAACACTTGTTATTACTATAGACACTAAAAAACTACACATTTATAGTTTTTGATGACTAAATGCCTCGAGACCTCCTAAAACTTCTTAAAAATTCCAAAACCCCCCTTAACCTAACCAAATAATTATTCTTCTAGTCATATAATATCATTCAAAATCACTATTTGAAAGTACTATTCAAAAGTAATATTCATCATCACTATTCATTATGGGCCCCACTATCACTATTCATGATGACATGGCATGATGACAAAGCAAGTGACATGCCATGTGACATGGAATGTGATTTTAAGGTGATGTGGCAAGTGAAATGGCATAGAAATGACATGGCTTGATGTGGGACACCATACCCCACTTGGGACCCTTTCTCAAAGTGCCCAAAGACCTCATTTTAGCATCACAAAATTCCCCCCTTAAAATATGGAGAATTTACCCTTAATGAGTCATTATTCAACATTTATTTTATCTTCCATACATCAAATTATATTTTAAAAAAGATACCTACCTCTTTAATACTTTGGAAAAGACAAAGGGCACCCATTTTTGACTTCTTAGACAAAATGGGAGACTTCTTAACCCATATGGGAATCTTCCACAACCTCACCTTATAATTTTTATCCTTCACATGGAAAATGGCACCAAATTTGGTGTTTCACCCATTTAAGTGACTATGTGAAATCAAGAAAGGGTGTGGAGAAGTATTTGGTCTTATTTAAACCCATGTGCATAATTCTCATTCAAAATTAGACTCATGTACAAAGTGGGAGACACACCAAACCCAAATGGGAGACTTATGATAAAATTGGGAATCCCCACCAACTTCATCCTTGACTAATTAATGAACCCACTTGTATAAATTATAATTGATTCACTATTCCTTTATTTTGGAATTTTTATTCACATCAAATGCTATAAATACCCCCTCTCGCACCCCCCTCCCATCTCCTTCACCCAAGGTTAAGTTGGAAGTTAGTATTTTTTTTAATTAACATTTATGTTTTAGGTTTTGAGGTATCATCAAGTAGGTAATAATATTGAAGAATAGGATTTTAAGCAATGAAAATCTATCAAAATTACTTCAATTATTCATCAACTATCAACAAGCCAATCTTCATCAACAATCATCTTCAAGCATTGAGGTAATCTTGTTGTTTAGTTATCTTAATTTATGTATTCATTTCCCATTGGACTTCTTATTTCACTTGATTATTTCAATAAAATCTTGTTATTTTATCATATTATACATATCCCCTTTGTTTTCTTTATCACCATTTACCCCTTTGCCTTCTTGGCCTCATTTTGACCATTTGTCCCTTTGCCTTCTTGGCCTCGTTTTGGACCATTTGCCCCTTTACCTTCTTGGAATTATTTATACCATTTATCCCTATTGTTTTCTTTAACACATTAACCTTAACCATCTAAACCCATTTTCAACCCCAACCAAATCACTCTTTTAACCTTTATCAAAGCAATCCAAACCAAAAACCATAACTTTATTTAGCCATTTTTCAGCATTAGCATTATTTAAACTAGTTTCTTTATTTTAGCCATCTAAGCAAAAAATTTAGTTTTATTGATTAATTTGTTGTATTTCATTTCATTTTTATAGTCATATAAGTCAAATATATTTATTTTATCATTACTGTTTAAGTTTTTAAAAGTAGATGGATTGATAGCCTCTTTAAAAAGCTTTCACTTATAGGATCTAGCTCATGCTAGGCAATCCACCTATCTACTTGTCTAAAAAACAAGTTTATTTTAGTGTTCTCTTATTTTAAATTAATCCTCCCAATCCAAATAGGATCTCTCCATAATCATATAGATTCAATGCATGCACATTCAATAGGTATTATTCCATACCCTTCATAACTAGTTTCTACTTTTCACACTTAGAAAAAAGCAAAAATAGATAGAAACATTTTGGCATGCTCGGTGGGACACTTGAATTTTTTTGGGTTAATTAGTTATTTTAGGACATTTAGTTGCATTATTAAAATGAAATTTATATGTAATTTCATTTCTAAAAATTAATTATTCGTCTCTTTTAAAATGTAAGTTTTAGCTTCTTTTATTTAGAAAATTAGGAAAAAATAAAAAAGTAATTTTTTTAAATTTATTTTTCCCTTGCATTTCTAAAAATAAAAAGAGAATTCATCTTAGGATCACGATTGCATCTTCATGTTGAATTTAGGTGCATTTTAGTATTTCTTGTTTTCATAAAAAGAAATATATATTTTTTTCTTTGGGTTAAAATTAACTGCATACATTGTTTGCTTGCTTTCTTAATAAGTTAACCTATATTAATTAAAGGCAAAGAAAATTAACTGCAATGCACAAATTTTACACAGCCAAACCACTTGCATAAAATAAACATAAAACTCTCTTGAGACAAGGCCTGAATAGGATTTCATCACCTAGCGGATCACCTTACCCTTTCCCAATCATCGTACTTGGATTTAATCACCAAGGGGATAACCAATTCAGCTCTTTGGTTGAGTATAAAATCTGGTAATCAGTATATATTGGCTAAGTACCCATACTAGATGTAGGTTCATTAAGTGAGGGGAGAAAGCCCCAAGTACCAAGACATGTAATCAATCCAATATAGACTTCTTCTTGAGTTCCTAAATATAACCTGAAACCAAACATAGACTACCTTATTTATGACCTATTCATGCCAATTTCCCCTTTCACATTATTTAAGGCATAAGTTAAAAGTGATTTAAAAAAAATCTTAAGATTAATTGCACTTTTAGTGTGTGCTTTGTTTTCTTAGGTTTTTCTTTATTTGATCATTATGTGAGGAAAGAGGTTCATTATCCATTTATAAATTTCTCATATGGTCTTAAAGAGACAACAAGTGAAAAACTAAAACAACCCACTACCATATTATTATTCATCCTCATCCATGGATTATGCCTCAGATGTTGATAGATCATCCCATGCTTCACCGCACCATACAATCCCACTTATAATGCCTACAACAATCCTTGAAGGCAATTAATTTTTTTCCACCTTTCTAGACAACAATCTAGTTGCTTTACAACACTATCTTAATACCTTAGTCTACCATACTTTGATGGCTCTGATTCCTCTCATGGATTTATCATATGGTATGCCACACCACCTTATGGTTGGTGTTACATCATTCCACCCTTATGTTAGTCAAGATTCATCTTCTACCATTGGTTCATCTACCACCACCACCCAAACATCTATTACCCCAACCAATACCTCTAACAATGGTTCAACTTTACCCCTTGTCACTTCTACCCCTTTTACCAACATGATGTATTCCACACCCATTTCTACCACTCCCTTTAGATTAACCAATATACCAACCTCAACCCCCTTTTAGAACCTAGTACTCTTCATACCACAAACACTTCCCTCTATAAGCACTTTGGTCACTACCCACCTTTAACAAACTAACCCACTAATCACTTCAATGACACACATAAATCCCCAACCACAACCCTCCAACACATACCCATGACATCTTATCAATATATTCCTAACACACAAGTATACATACCTTCACCTTCCACCCAATCTTATGTCACCTCACACACACACGTAACATCATCCCAACCATTCATTAGTTATTCCCATGTCACCCAGCCCCAACAAAATGTGTCATATACCTATCCAACCCAACAACCCCAAATGGACTTGGTCAAGATGATAATGGAGAAAATGACTACCCTTGAGTCATCCATCTCAAGATCACATAACCTTATCTCTTGTGACCAAATTTGAAATGAACCCATCCATCCATCTATCCTTCTCTGACCATATCCTCCACAATGGGAATTTCCAAAATTCTCTAAATTTCAAAGTAAGGAGGAACCCCAATAACATTTAAGAGAATTTAGGCATGCATGTTACTTGATTTCCCATGATGACACTCTTCTCCTCTGTACCTTTCCTATATCCTTATCTATACTAGAATTATATTGGTATAGTGCCATCCCAAAATACTCCATCTTATCCTTAACCCAATTAACCCAAACATTTTTGGATCACTTTTCAATCAATATATCCAAGAAAGTTTCTATTACTAACCTCTACCAACTTTCCTTTTCATGGTTTGTTGGAGGAACCTAATCAACTAACTTTCCTTTTCATTTCCTCAACTTGAACTTATATATCTCTTAATCCAGGCATGTGCAAAACACATTTCATCCACATTACATGTCTAAAACTTCTAGACATTTGATGAAGCTTTTACAATGGATTGAAAACTAGAGAACATAGTCATTGAGAGGGAAGATTAAAGTCGAAGAAAAAGAACCCAACTTACAAACCCAATGATCCCTCTTATTCAAAACTAAATAACCTAACCAATACTAATTCCATGAGAACAGCCACCACCAATGTTATTATCCTCAAAGATGCACCTCTGCCATCTACCAACCAACATAACCCAAGGAACCAAACCTCTGATCCCTTCAACTATACAAACCAAAACTGAAGGAACCAAACTTGGAATAACCATAAGTCATTAAATCCACTTGGGGAGCCTTATCCTTCTATATTGAATAAGTTACTAAAAGCCAATATCATCCAACTTTCACAAATTAAACCACCCCAACAGTTTGATGCTTCTCACCCCATGCTCAATTGGTATAATGAGAATGACCATTTTGATTTTCACTGAGTCATAGGACATGACATCAATAGGTGTAATACATTTAAATACCTTGTCAATCCCTCATTGAAAAGAAGGAGCTCACATTGGATAATCCTAATGCATCACCGAACCAAGCCCCTGATATATTCTACAAGACTTTCCCTAATCATGCTCCTTCTACCCCTCATCATGAAAATGAACCTCAAACATCTCATGAGGCACATACTATTAATGTGGTTACTATTTAACCCATTGACAAAGGAAATGCTACCTCAACCACTTCTTTCCCCATTACCCTAATAGAAGAAAAAATACTACCTTCTATTCCTTTACACACTCAAAAAAATAAGCAACTGTATCCATGCCTCCATTAGAGGATACCACACCTATCTCCCCTATCACAGAACCATCCACCCCCTTTGTGGAAGCTATCTCACAAGAGAAGATGGATCTATCCACCCAACCTCTAATTACAAAACCTTCTATCAGAGGTCAAGATAAAGGTAAGGGAACCAAACTGGAAATTTTAACCCCTTCTTTGGTAGACCAACCTAACCCTTCTAAACCAACTACAAACTCCACCTAACCAACAAAAACCTCCTCTAAAATGATTAAACCTCAAACACCTAAACCTACCAAGATAACTAAAATGACCAAATCCCCTCCAAAACCAAAAACTAAAACAACCAGAGAGGTAAAATCACCAAAGGGCCCAAAACCCTAAATTTTACCTCCCTAAACCTTGCCCTCCATTCTAGGTCTCTATCCCTCTACCTTAAACACAAAGTCCATCTTTTTAACCAAAACCCCACCATCTTTATTGCTCACACCTTAATACTTGATTTCTAAAGCACCTTTCCCCACTACACCAATAATTCCCAAGTTACCTACCTTGCCCTCCTCTACCACTAGCCCATCAACCATCATTCCTAAACCAAAATCATCAACCAAGAATACCAATTTATCCAAGACAACTACCATCAAATCTACATCTACACAACCTCCCACTTTAACACCTAAAGCAAAAACCACTAAACATCTACCACCTTTAGCCAAATCTTACTTAACCATTCTCTAATGTTGTTACAAACTTCTTCCTTGAGCTTACCACCCATCAAACACTTTGCCCCTTCATGTACCAAACCCTCTTGGTTTAATGATAAATTGATATGTGCATATCATAGGGCACGAGGACATGACACCAAGAACTATACATCTATGCAAGCACTTTTTCACAACTTTTATGAAGATGATGATCTATTATCAAATAAACCTCTTTCATCCTCATTACCAATATAATCACCAACTCAACCCATCTGATCTTTAATTTCTCCCAAAAGTGAAGAGTAGGAACTAAGTCAGCCACTCAATCTAGATAAACCCCTTATCCACACTATTCACATGATTGCCCGATCTTGGGCCTAATAAAAGGATAAAGGGAAGACAAATGCATCCATCCCTTGGACTTACCACTCTCCAAACTCCAAAGAAAATAATACCCAACCTTATCCATCTTCAAGCAAACCCAAGGTGTCTATCTTAGGTGCCTCCATATCTAACCCTCCATACCCTAACCCATATGCAATATCCATCCAAAAAAATATCCTCAAACAACTTGACCAAACTCCGACAAAGATGAGCTTGCATGAGTTAGTCTCTACCTCTCCCCATCACTTTCAAGTAATCATAAAGGCTCTATAATCAATTGAGGTCAAACCTAATGATCCTCAACCTCTAGCCACTTTTGTTGGCACCCTTTAAAATTCTAATGTTGTCACCTTCAAGAATTTAGAAATAATTTCTGTTCATTCAAACCCTGATCCTCCCCTCTTCATTACAACATACATCAATCAAACCTGCATCAAAAGGGTGATGATCAATTGGGGAGATATCATCAATATTATCTCTTCCCATGCTTATGACTAGCTGTAGTTACCTGCAAACATCATGTCTAAAAGCTCAATGGTCCTTTATTCTTTCAATGTTACTATGGCTACCACCTTGCGCACAATTGTCCTCCACATCTATGTAGGTCCTTGTACTATTATTGAACTATTTTATGTTGTAGAAGAAGAGTTTCAATACAAAATTTTAATCAAACTCCCTTGTATTGATGTCATGATTTGTGTCCCTTCCACCCTTCATCGATGTGTCAAGTTTGAACATGAAGGGCAAGTTATGACTATCCAAGCTGACCCTAGTCCTTTTATGTCCTTCAATATGACATATTAGCCCAATGATGTCCTTCTTCATCCTTTATCCACTACACAACCATCTACCAATAACACAACCTCACCAACTAAACCCCATAGCATTTCCACACTTAATATTGATGAAGCTTCCACTAGCTCATCTATCCCCTCTTCTTAGATTCTTGTAGAAGACCCCATGATAACCACATTCTAATGTCTTTATTTTGGGGAATATAAACTCTTAGACTTAGATTCCTTCCTTACCACTTTGATTAGGGTATAATGGATATATTTATTGAAATATAATGGTTTGGTTGGGAAAGGAACCTAGAATATGCATGCACAGATTAGGGTTTATTTGTTAGAACTACGCGTGTTGTGGTGAAATATTCTAGTTAGGGTTGATTATGAAGGTCTATTAAGGATTTTGTGGTTAAGATTGAGGTATGTAATGATACTGTGCCTATTATGGTTGAAAAAGGACATGCTATTGACTAATTGAATCTTACTATTGAGTAGGAAATTGTGAACCAAGACCTTGCTTCTGCATGAGCGACACATTTTGAATAAAAGGCAATTATTGCCTAGTAGGTACTTGAGAAACATTGGAACCCCTTGTTACATAAATACATGTTGAGAAGTGAACACACGTTGAAGATTCAACATCTACTGTTGACTAATATTTATATTTTATTGGTTAAACATCATTTGGTTTTGAATTGGTACACTAGCCTATGACTGAAGAGTTATGTTTATTACTACTTGTTGAGATGGAACATTAGTTACCCCCTATTGAGGTGGCAACATGTTCAGCCTTGCTACATTGGTATATTCATTTATTCCTATTATTGTGGAATTATAATCATCACCTATTGAGGAGGAATAATATTCATCACATTATATTGTTGAGGCATGGCATTGGTTGCTAGTTGACTACCTGATCATGTTAGTTGTGTGCTTGATGAAGCAACTAGTTAAGGATTAGAAGTAGCTAGTTGAGATTGGGACATAAAAACTCATACTCCTTGATTATGAGAACCACGTATGTTGTTAATGAAAGGCACATTTTTTTGGCTAGTTATTTGTGTATTAACACCACTTTGATTTGGATGGGATGTTATTTTCACATTATCCACTATGTTTTGGTCACTATTCTATGTAGAATTAGAAAATACTTTTTTGATAGTTGGCATATGAAATAAGTTATCAACCAAAGTATTCTACATGAATGGGTCTACATGCTAACTGTTTTGACTAGTTAACTCTATCAAAACTCTTATTGAAGGAACTAAGTCAATAAGAGGTTTACTCACCATGGTCATCTTATTGAAATTACATGCTAGATTTAGGTAGGTTTGATATGCTTCCTGCATTTGGTTAAAGTGGTCTTCCATGAGGTTATTTAATTTGTTAGGCATATTATGGTCTTGATACATCATTTGGAATATAGCTAAAGGATTATAGAATAAGCCTATTGACTATACAATATGTTATGAGGCATTCTTACTAAGGCTTGGTAAGCTTTTATAGGGGAAGTCTATCAGAAACTTGGACCCTACTTCTTTGGATCTAACCGAAATATCATCTTTGTTCTCCTATAAATGATGCTCAAACAAATAAGGATCATACATGGAATGTGTGTTAATAAAGTATGGTTGTTGAGGAAAAGATTCTTTAGTAATAGGTATCATAGCTAGGTATTATGTAGTTTATTCTTGGTCCTATTCTAAATATGGTGGCATATTAACCAAATAGTTAGCCAATGGATATTGGTTTTGTGCCCCTATTTGATTATTACAAAATGGATATAGATAAATCTCATAATCAATATTATCTGTGTATGGGTCTTGCACCATTTCTTCTTACGAAACTACATTACTAATCCCTAGATTGTACATGAGTCCACTACGTGTGTAGGAATACATGCTGGAATTCATAGTGAATGTTTTTTAATAGAAAGGGAAGAGAGTTTTACAAACTCTAAAAAGATAATGTCTAAAAATATGATGTTCAAACATGGTCTAGATTTGTCCAAAGGATGAAAAGGTTCATGCAATGATTTGTGATAAAATAAGCTAATGTTAAGTATCTAATGTTACACATCTTATACAAAAATATTAAGTAAATGGACCAAAAATTGAAATGCTAAACTCTAAGGTTGAAGTGTTTCAAATTAGTCTAAACTAGGAAATAAATCATTGCTAGGTATTTTAGCCAATTCAACATTAAAATCTAGGCTCAAACAAGGCATGTGATATGACTTTTGGCCAAACAACATCAAAAGCTAAACTTTGAAATAGATGAGATTTTTATCTAAGGGATTTGAAACACTTCTAACAAAAACTAGGCATTTGACTCTTGGACATGAACTCAATCAAATAGGTATAAGGTATGAAACAAAAGGCACTTTAGGGATAGTTTGTTTTCTCATAAATAATGGTATAAACTTGATTCTTTTGAAAAATAGTCTAGACAAATGTGAATGGCATAACTATGATAGACAAAGATCCACAAAGGCATACTTGGATTGGCTTGAAAAATGTGCACAAACATGAACTCTATGTAAGATGGTCTATGAAATAATGTTTGAAATGTTTTGGGTAGTGTAACAATGCTAGACTACTCAAAAAATGTGACAAAATGTTTGTTTTAAAAACTCTCTAAGGCAAAGATGGTTTCTCACAAATTTGGCAATGTAACACTACCTTTCTTAGCTCAAATGACATATATAACTTCAAAGTTTTGACAATATCTCTAAGGAAAAAAGTATGTATTCAAATGATCTCAATGGAAAAAGGATGGTAACACAAAAATGTTTGGTGCATAGACTCAGAGTGTAAGTTTTTAGCACAAAATGACTTAAGTCTATCAAGTGGTGATAATGATTATAAGTCTTAAATGGCCTCCAACCCAAATTGGAAATTGAACCTAAGTTCCCTCAAGTTTAGTGCAAATGGTGAACCCACTTAATGCATCAGCTGTATGAACTTATGAAAGTGAAAATTTGAATTTAAGTTATAAATGAAGGACTTAAACAATGTTTGGTATAAGTCTAGACTCAATTGGGAAACATAACTACACCAAAGTGGATGATATGACTCCAAGTTTTGATGAACTTTGAACAAGGCAAATTGATGATTCACGTGGGCAGCATAATGCCTCTTTGTTTAAAGGAAAATGAGGGCCATATGTCTAGTTTGTATCATTTTTCACATCAATTTTTGATTCTAAAAAATACTTTAATCTAGGACAAAACCAACTAATTAATCGCTCTTAGATCCTAAGTGACAAGGTTGCTTACTATTCTTAGAATCCATCAATATACATCATTTGAGAGGCTTTTAGTATTCATCCAAAAGTAAATGAATATTAAATAGTAGGGTTTTTACACCCCCCTTCTCTTAAATAATAGTATTGTGACATGGACCTTGAGGCATACCTTGCATCAACAACACTTCCATGACAAGTGGGGATTTGTCTCATATCTTTAAGTTTTTGAATGTATCTAAGGAGATCAATTAAATAATGACTTTCACGTCATGATACAAAACAAAAGCACATAATTAGGTGTCTATGACACTTGGCTTGTTGCAAAAAGGTCTTGTCCTTTTTTTAACCACTCATCTATCACTTACTTAGTATAGTGCGAATGTCTAAAGTACATATACGTCTCATGTGTAACTCTAACACTAGAAGGTGGTTTAATCACTCAAACCTTTGATCCTAGAAGGAGTGGTTGAAGTCAGTTCTGAGAGATGAAACCCCAGGTCAAAGCTTCTCTAAATAACTTATGGGAGGTAATGAAGTCCCCCTCACAAGCCAAGTTTACATAAAAATAAATGACTATTAGGGTCATGTTCAAGGTCACCGAAACTATTGAAAGTTTTTGGGGAGTGCTTTAGATGACATTATTTCTATTCCTTAGACTAGGCTATTTGAAATAAGGAAGATGATTTTGATTCTAAAAATTCCCTAAAGGGGACAAATGGAAGAGCATACAAAGAATGTTTCTCTTTTTGTCAATAAAATTATATTTAAACAATTATTGAATACAAAATTGACAAATGAGTCCAATTTTAAGCACTAAAATAAAGATTTGGTGATTTTCTTTTTATCCCTTGGCTTTAAATTGAGAACTTTGAATGAAAATCATGAAACTTGATTAAGAAATCACCCTAAAAAGTTTTCATACACACCAAAATAAATATTTTTAGTTTATTTTAAACATCTAAAGAGGTATAAAAATCATGCTTTAGCAAATCTTTGGCTTAGTCCTATAATGAAAAAGTTAGTATGTCCTTTAGCTTTGAAGTTATTTTAAGCTTGCAATAATTAACTTGGGAAAATGAAGTTTTGGGTTCACATAGTGTAATCTCGCTACTCCAAAAAATAATCTTGCAACTCTACAAAACTGTGAGTCAAACATGCAATATCACTATTCAGGTTAGATTAACAAAGGGAACACAATATCACTACTCAGGGCCATAATCTTGCCATTCAAAGTCACAATCCCGCTACTTAGGGTCACAATCTCTGTACTCAGGGTAAAAAGATTTTGTGAAAAACTTATAAAAATTCAAGTGAAAATAATTTCATATTCAAAAATATTGGAAGAAAAAAAATGGTTTAAAAAAAATCATCAAAAATAGAGTCTGAATGACCCCAAACCAAGCTCCAAAAAATGGCCTATTTTATACACTACAATAACATGACTCATAGTGCAATTTTGCCACTAAGTCAGTGGAGGATTGTGATACCATGATTTTGGAGTGGTGGGATTTCAATGCCATGAATTTGGAGTGGCAGGATTTCAATACCATAACTTTGGAGTGGTGGGATTGCAATATGGTGATTATCTAGTTGCAGTATTACAATATCACTACTAGCTAGTAGCGAGATTTCAATATCACTATTAGTGAGTAGTGGTATTTTTATAGTTTTCTTACATAATCAAGGTTAGTACAAAAATACAATACCGTGGCTTGCAGTGACAATCTTGTGACTATGTCAGGATAAATTTGTGACTTCTAGAAAAATGTGTTTTACTCAATTTTTTCACTCTTTTAGGCCTCCCACTCCAATATTCTACATTACAAAGGTTAGTAGTTTGCTTGGAGGAGCCTTATGACCAAATTTTTAAGGATAGTGTCCCATTAGACATGCCATTTATGAACATAGGATTGCAATAGGGGGAGATTAGTATTTTGTTAGTGAATAAACCAAATCAATAAAAAACACACTAAACTAACACCCTAATCATATCTCAAAGGAGAAACTTAGTTAACAAAAAAAATGGAAAACATAACTAAAAAATGGAAGAAATAACTTCCTTCACCTTCCTTGGATGCTCCAAAATGCTTGTGGTAATGGCTTGCTCAGTTTGTGCTCATGAAGTTTGCATCAATAAAGTGTGGTTACCAAATTCATAAATATTCTCATCAATATTTGGGATAGAGGAGCAATTAAGAGGCATGGGAGCTATTGATGAAGCATGGGAGGCATGAACCCTAATATTTATGGAATTTATGGCCTAGGGATGTCTTCCCAAGAAATGAGGTCACCTAATGATGAATATATTTAATATTTATTTATAAAAACAATTATTCAACAAGTTTCCATGGAATTATTAATTAGGCTTTAATTTGGTTTAACTAGATCTTAAGCATGATTAAGAACTTTGTGCACAAAATACTCAAATTAATCGAAATGCCTTGTTATTGGTCCAAAATTTGACTAGATTGGAATTGAAAGTCAATGCTAGATGCATTGGATCCATTATACCATTTAGGATGTTACCAACATCAAATAATAAAGGCACATGTCTTGTGTAATAGATTTGATAGAAAAGAGTAATCCAGATGAAAGCCACTCCAAAAATGAGAACTAGGCTTATATGAAAGCCACTCTAAATTGATGTCAACCACCTATAGATAAAATAAGGAATGCAACTATTGAGAATACCAGGGTAATACAATGAACTAGAAAGAAAAGAAGGCAAATATGCCATGCATATTACCCCTAATAAATAGTGTTTGTAACATGGATTCTAATCTAAAAGTTGTACCAACTGCCCAATCTAAAATTGGAAGTGAGAGCCATCATGTCATGCATGATCCCCCTATATCTGGATAATGTGAGTAAAAACTATACTAAAACTACCCAATCTAAATTGAGTTGTAGCTGAAAAACTATAACTAACCTTACCTTTCTATTTGTTTTTGAAAATTATGGGTTTTTTGTTGTTTGGATAGGAGCACCAAAAAGTGGACACTTTGGTTTTTAGCATTGTAGTCCAAATATGGTGCTCTTGTCCTTTACTATTTCTAATAATTGTTCTATATTCATCAATAATTTTTTGGTCTATTCTATGTGTTTTAAACTTTGATTTCTATTTTGAGTGTTCTCAAAACTAATTTTTTATTGATGAAGGACTCTAATCTCTATGATAAAACCCTTGTTTATTTCCCCCTCTTTTAAGGGTAGGAATGAAGACCCTACAATGTCCACCCTAAAAAGAAAGAGACCTGCAAGTGTGTTATGGTATGAAATACATGATATAGCAATGATAATCTAAAATATGTCTAAATATATATAGTGACCTTGGGTTGAACAAAACCTGGTGTCAAGGGTGTAGAAGCAATATGGTGTGCCAATGGTGTATGAAGTAGAGCAAAAGAGTCCAAAGCCTGTGTTGGTCTCGAGGCACCTTACTCAATATGTATCACCTTGGATTAAAGATATTTTATCTCTTTCACAAGGGCAACCACATCAGGAGGTGAAGATGTACTAGCCATAAGTAGTGGTACCACATAGGAAGGTTGGGATGCTATAGGGGGTGTGTTTCTATGCAAAATTGCTTTCTACATTCAAAGAAGAAATAAGAAACTGAAATAAAAGGTTAAGGCTAGAAGTACCTGATAAAGTCGTGCGCACCGAAATCAGACGTTGGAAGATTCTCCTCTTTTGCTGTGGAGGAATGACACCTGCGAAGAAAAGGCTAAACACGGAAAAATGTTAATAAGAGATATGGTGGGCTGTCGGGCGAACGCCCGATCCCGGAAGTACGAAGACTCCCTAGAAGGATATCAACCCACTGATAAAAAAGAGTAGAAAATTGGATGAAAGTAGATGATAATGACAGAAATAAATGACAGAAAAATAAAAGGCGTACCTGATAAGCGGCACTGTTCTGCACAGTCGCCGGCGTCGGTCTCTGTGATGCCGGCATCGGTTAGGGAAGGTGCCGACGTCGGTCAAGGTGCCGTCGTCGGTCGAGGCAGTGACCGGCGTCGGTAGGGGCAGGTTCTGGGAAACGGTTTGGGACAGGTTCTGAGAGAGTCGCGCAGGTTCAGGGAGAGTCTGGGGGGTTTGAACAGAGTCGGGATAGGTCTGAACAGTCGGGACAAGGTCTGATATGGTCAGGGTAGGGTTTGATAAAGACAAGGACGAAGTTTAGACAGAGTCAAGACAGGGTTTGATAAAGATAGGGACGAGGTTTAGACAGAGGCTGAGGAGTTTGAACAGTTGGGAAGACAGAAAATAAATAATAACTAAGAAAGAAAATGAAATAAACAGAATAAAGACTTACTTGGTAGAAGACCCGATGAAAGCCATGGTGTGCAGATTAGTTGATGTCGTAGTGTCGATGATTGCTCAGAGTTCACAGGTTGGTCAGCGTTCGGTTGATCAGCGTTCTGGGATTGGATTCGAATGGCTGGCGGAGGTTGATGAAGGCGGGGGACGGGGACGGTTCCAGAAACGGTTCGTCAACCGTTTCGGGAAACTGAATGGTAACTGATAACGGTAAAGGGGAAGGTGACCGACGTCGGCAGGATTGCCGACGTCGGCCGATAGGTGACCGACGTCGGCGACATCGGTTGGGTAAAGACCGACGTCGGCAGATGCATAATGGGGATAGAGTCTAGCTTTCGCTCTGTGCTCCTCTTTACATGCTGCCAGGGTCAAGGTTGGTGAAACAAGTGATCGGCAAGGGTTCAATAGGTGAAGAAGAAAGAAGACGAGGAATGACCAGGGGAGTCGACACGATTTCGGTGTCTACAGGGTGTTGAGACATAATTTCCCCCATAGTGTCATTTGAAATTGGTTGTTATGTGGTTTGGGAGGATTGACCATTGTTTATTTTTTGTTGTTCTTCTTGTAGTATTTTAAGCATATCATCTTGTAGATCAATATTTTTAGTTAAAAGGTTTTGAAGTTCCCTCTTATCAGTTTTGTCAAAATTGGTATATTGGACCATTGTTAAAGTATGAAAACAAAGCGAAAGTGGATTAATTTTTTTGCAATAAGTTGTAATAAGAAAAATACAATGGAAAGAAAATACTAAATAAAGGAAATGTAAGTCCTAGAAATAATAAACTAGAATATGCATAAAAAGGTTACGAAGCTTACTGACATGTAATGTGATACCTCAAAAACATAGGAACATAGTATATTCAACTAGGGTTTGAAAGAAATGATTTTTAAAATTACTATGGTGAATTTTAAAAAAAATAATGTGAAATTTTAATTTATATATGTAGGAAAAATCAGAAAAGTAATGCTAAAATCATCAAAGAATTTTTCCTAGTGTTTTTAGGGTTTTTTTGCACAAACAAAGTAATTTGGGTTCACCAAATGATTTAAAGTTTTTGGGAATAATGGAATTCTATTCCTATTTTAGTTAAGGTTCTATATTAATAAATTAGTATAGAATATAGAAATAATTATAGTCCTAATTTGTGCAATTGTTTATCTTTTTCACCTTTCTAAAAATAGGAATAAATAAGAAGAAATATAAATTAGCTAGAAAATAGACTAAGATAGTTGATACAAATGTTTAAAATGGTTATGCAGGACTGGGAAGGTGTTGAAAACCTATATTTGGATTTTATTTCGTAAAAGGATAGGAGCATCAAAAAATGGATGCTTTGTTGTTTGACACTATTGTCCAAATTGATCATAGAGACCTAAAACTTTCTAGGTAGTTGCATTTTGTCTATGTGAGCATGCTTGTGAAAAATTGAGTGTTGGTTGTCGATGAAACTCACTATGTATATAATTTTGTCTTCAAACCCTAACCCTCCATCATGTTTGATAAAATAATATTTGAGTCTTTGAGAAAGAGGGGGGGTTAGTGTGTAACATGTACTAAACATGCAATCCACACCCTTTGTGTGGGCATGCTTTCTACATACCAATACTCCAAATAGGGATCAAGTCATATGTAGTTATCCCACCTAGTGTGCTTTGTGAAATAGTGTGATTTGGATGCAAATGCCAATTTGATAGTGTTTGAGGTGGCTAGGGACTGGTATGAGGATTTGAGTATGTTTTTAGCTGTGTTGGGTGACTATGTGTAAAGAATAAGGAAGTTTGCCTTAGTGCTTTATTTGTATTCTTATTTACTTTGTAAGTTTTGTCAGCTCCTTTGTAAATGAGCTTTGAGTGGGATTGTATAGGGAATAATTAGTCATGAGTCAGATGTATTCATGCTAGGTTAAGTTAATTAAGGATAAGGACTAGATGAAATTGATTATTTGAGTTTAAAGTAAAAAAGGATAAGAGCATAAAAAATGGGACACTTTGGAGTCTAGTGCTATAGTCCAAATGGGGCACTCTTGTCCTAAAGGCTCAAGACATAGGGGAATAGGATTGACATGGAGAATACTATTTGGTTAAGGTGGAATCAAGTTTTAAAAGGTTTATAATGATTGGAAATGAGCAAAAATGTGTTTAGAAGGGTTGCAAGAGCATGCAAAAAGGACCTATGGATGGGGTGTCACAAGCCACACTCAAACTACCAATTTGGACATTTTATATGACTACATTGGCCTTAAACTAGCCATTAAATTGAATATACAATATTTACAAGTATTTGGTGACTCAAAACTTATAATCAAGTAGGTTAATAATGAGTTCTAGATAGAAGATGATAAATTACTCCCTTGTAAATAATTAGTTGATCAATTAAAGCAAAATTTTCAAACTATCACGTTTGAACAAGTAAAATGAGGGAGTAACAAAGTAGTAGATTTAATGGCCACCATTGAATCTCTTATTGATCTCCTTGAAGACATTCTAGAAGGGAACTTTCTAATAGAACATTTGATTCTCCTAACACATCAATCCATGGATCTATTATGAATTTGTGCAATTCTTGATTTCAATTTTCTCTAGTACCATGACATCTATAGGTACCTTCATGATAACATCATACCACCTAACCTTAATCATCATCAAAAAAAGGATTTCATGCATTTCACTTCTCATTACACAATCCTCAATAGAATGTTCTATCATAGAGGCTATGATGGGACATTGTTAAGATCCCTGACATCAGAAGAGGTATCTCTCATGATCAAGGATGTCCATGATGGTATTTATGGTAGTCACTTTAGTGGAATGGCCTTGACCAATAAATTACTCTAGATGGGATATTATTGGCCTACCATGGAACAAGACTCTTTCTAATATGCATGGAAATGGATACACTATCAAAAGCATGGTAATCTTATTCATGCATTAGGACAAGAGTTACAACCCATAATGATTCCATGTCCATTTTCTATATGGGGCCTTGATTTGATCAACAAGATAACTCCTACATCTTCAGATGGCCACAAGTTTATCATTATAGTAATAAAGTATTTCACTAAAAGGGTAGAGGCAATGCTGCTTACCTATTTTACAAGCCTTTAGATTTCTAAATTCATCCTCAATCAAATTATTTATCATTTTATCATCCCTACCAACATCATCTATGATAGTAGAAAATCATTCAAAAATCAAGATGTTGAGGTTTTGTGTCAGTGATACCACATCAAGCAACATTTCTCTTCTCCTTACTACCCCCAAGGGAATGGACAAGTTAAAGAAAATAACAAGACCCTTATCAAAATTCTCAAGAACATAGTTAATCAAGCAAGAAGAAATTGGCACCCATAATTATATCCAACACTTTGGTCTTATCAAACAAGCATCCAAACACCTACTGGGGCTACTCTATATGCCTTGGTCTATAGGATAAAAGTAATCTTTCATGTGGAAGTAGAGCTCCCCTCCTTATGAATCTCATTAAGGGGCATAATCACTGATCAAAACTATAGATAAGAAAGACTAAAAGAACTAGAAATTCTTGATGAAAAACATCAAAAGTCCCTTAATCACTTGTGGGCATATCAAAATAGACTAAAAATACAATATCAAAAAAAGATTTAGTATAGAGAATTTGAGGTCAGTGATCTAGTCCTAAAAAAAAAAAAACTAATGCTAATCAAGACAAGAAGGGAAAATTTGAAGCTAATTGGCTAGGGCCATATATCATAATTACCAAGTTTGGATCCAGAGACTATAAATTAGCTACATTGGATGGTGAGGATCTTGATGATCTAATGAATATAAACATCTAAAATGATTCTATGCTTGATGAACTCCACCATCCTCCATCTACGAGTCCCCACTCTTGGGGCCATATCCTTTTCCACTTCATCACATCTCATTAAAAGTCTCATAAGTTAATAAAAATCTATCCAATGGTGAAAACCAATATTTTGGTGCCTTGAGCAAGTACCATGATGAAAACTAGTTTTTGGTGTCATGGTAAAATCACTCTTGACTCTAGTCTTAACAGTGGGCATCTGTCATAGGTTTTTATGCAGCAATAAGAGACATGGATTTTCAATTAAAGAAGTCATTTCTTGTTGAGTAGTGAGGATGTTTTTTGGGGAAGTCCTTTGGAGTCTCTTACCCATCACTTATCACATCATTATGACTATCCCTCATCACATCACCCCATCATATTCTCTTAGATAAGGATTATCTCCTTTTAGCCTTAAGGAAAATCATATCTCCATTTGTCCCTTTCTATCTTTAAGACCATGGTTCACACCTTCCCACTAATTTTGTCATTATGGAAGGGTCAAAAATAGGTTTTTTATTCTGGGGTTTCACATACCTTATGATATCGAATCTTGAGGGATCATCTTAACCCCCATTTATAATTAGTTTTGGACTTTGTCAGAATCTTGTTCTGACATATAATAAATTTTGGGCACTACATATCCCATGTACATAATCCATAACTATCCCTAGGACCATTGTTTATAATAATTTTGTAATCACATCATTATCCATTTATATATCCTTTTTCGTGTCTTTATTTTTAGTCTATAATAATTAATGATTGTCTTGTGTAACTGTGTGTTTATTTTGGATATGTGTGGTTGATTACGTAATAATGTACATATTAATTCTATTGTCTTGGTTTAAGTCTTGTTAGCATTTGGTATATATTTTATCTTGTTAAACTTTTTTGGGAACAAGGACGGTCTAAGTGGCCCCTAAACTTGTTTTAAGTAATACCAGTTTTCAATCGAGTTCCCTTATGCACTAAATACTTAAAGTGTCTATGACTTCTTCATGTCATATGACACATATTTTACTTACTAGTGAAATATTAAAATGGATTGCAAACATTATCACTAGCTTCTAAAATCACTACCCATCCCATTCCCCTAGTCTCATCACTTAGTCCTACCAAGCCTATCCTTATCACATCTAACCTATCACCTTCTCATCTAAACCTAATTATCCCCCCATCCTATCCCTATCCCACCTCCATTGTGAAAGAAGATTCCTACCCAAACCTACATGGTAAGACATAATGACTTAAAAGGGGACTTATCTTTTTTTAGCACATTACTTTATTTTTCCTTACATATCCCATTACCATTATTTCAAATCCCTCTTCTTATGCAATAAATCATATCACGTCCAACACATCATTATAAACATGTAAAATAATCCATGTTACATCCTACATCACACACACACACACACACACACACACACACACACACACACACACACACACACACACACACACACACACACACACACACACACACACAAAAACACACACACACACACACACACACACACACACACACACACACACACACACACACACACACACACACACACACACACACACACACACACACACACACACACACACACACACACATATCCATCATCCATTTCAAAAACTTATAAGAATCCATCAAACTACCTCATCTAACATCATATATCATAAAATACCAACACATTATAAATAAATAATCCATCGCATCACATCTAACATCATGCATATCACTAAATAAATGAGTCATAAAATGGCTAAATCATGTATCCATCACATCACATCATAACCAAAATCACATCACATCTAATATAATCACATCTTATCATGTAATCAAAAATCACATCACATGTCCATCACATCAAATCAATATAATCACATCATCAATACATAAATGCACTACATCACATCATATAACATCTCATTGCATATATATAAATAATATACACAATCCACATGGAGACCACATAAAAAAAATGAATACAACACATGGGCCCATGGGGAAAGAATGAGCTAAAATACAAAAATATTATATATATATATATATATATCATGTCTCACGACTACATCCCTAGTGGTCTTGGTGGTTCAAGTGGTCCTCTACCTTGCTGATGCACTGACTGTGAATAATTGGCCCAAAATGAAGGTGCACACGAGATGTTTACCATGCTATGTAGGATGTAATAACCCCTATATCAAGAATAGGCATTTAGAGGTCCCATAGTACTAGGACAATGTTCTTATAATTTGTACAAGCTTGAGCCCTATCTACTATCTACCCCTATGCCACTAATCTCACTCACTCCATGTAAATAGGTGATCCTTTCCATGCATGTCTTATATAATTCCAAATTATTGTGACACATGATCAGGTTTGTACCACTTTATCATTAAATCCTTGTACCTTATTAGATAACACTCAATTAACATATACTAAGTAAATAATACCTCATCATCCCAACTAAACTATAAGCCTCTTTAGGGCATCTAGGTGATATGCTCTAGATGAAGACTATCAAAATCATCTTGATAGAAATACATCTCTCTCACATGACCTCACTATACACCTAGCAAAATATACCACCTAAAAACCATTCACTGATAAAACTGCATCACTTCTAGATTTCCTAATGACCACTTGATTATAATGTGCTCCTAACTCTAGACCTATAAAAACATATATGGCCCCATTCTATCAACTCCCTTGTAAGCTCATAGGTGTAGTTATCTATACAAGTGTGCCAATGCCACTAGTCCCTAAGCAAACAATCTAGATTCCTAGACCATATTAGCTATAACATCTCCTAGGTCCAATTGCCTCTCTTGTCTGATAAGATTATGCCAATAACAAGAGACATAAAAAAGGGTTAGTTAATTAATAGTACCCTCATATAAACACCTATCAATATCAACTTATTTATCATGCACACCCATGCACAAACCACTGACCAATCTTTGTAATATCACAATAAGTGTGTGTGACATCTAATATATCCTATCTCCTCTCATCGATAAATGGAAGACTAGGTAGATGTCTTCAAGTGTCACTACCATCTTGCCTATGACAAAAAAAGAATATGCTAGTCTCTGAATGCTAGTGCTCTACTAGTGAAATGATCAACACATGATCAATATGTATTACTAGCATAGTCAAAACATCACGAAGCCCAATCAAATCCAATACTCCATACTCAACCTTTTTCAACAAGTTCATCTCATGTAGTACTATTAGATAGTATGATCAGGATGCCATCATTCCTAGGTCCTCCTACACCAGTCACCATCTACCTATTACTACATCTAATCACAAATCACCTCTCCTATCTATCATAAAACACCTAAATTACCTTCATCCCTCTCAAACCCCATCCATCATCCTCAAGTTTTTAAAACCTTACCCTAACATATCCTAATGCATCCCTAATCTTATTTTCATCATATACATCCCCAACACTCACCTATCCTCACTCCCCATTCCTTACCCCCGCCACCCTTAACTATTCCCCATCTTATCATCTCTAACTCATTAAACCCTCTTTTTTTATCACATTAATATCTAAGTCACCCTAATCACCCCCCACATAACACTAACTACACTTACCTACACCCTATCTAACCAACCCTAATCAACCTGCATAAACCTCCCCACCCCCACAAAAAAAAAAAAAAAAAAAAAAAAAAAAAAAAACCATCCCAATCCCACTAACATCATCTAACTAATTTAAAACCTTAACCTATCTCCCACCCTACTTAACTAATATAATTACCCCTCACAACCTATAATACATATATCCACATCTTCTTAACCACATCCTTATACCATTACTTACCTATTTTTCCCAATTATGATGAAATTGCTAATCCCAACCATGCCCTAAATGGTGATCTTGACAAAAATGTAAGCCATGACTTACAATTTTGCACATGCCATGGCTATGAAAAAGCACCAATATTGAATTCATGATACTTCAAGATTGTGATTCTACACTTGTGGTATTACAATATCACAGCTTTAGACTTGTGGTATTGTAGAACTACAAGATTCCCTACAAGAATGTAAGTTATGATAGCAATGTCACAATTGAGGGCATTGCCATCAATCACAGTATTACCTTGATGACTTGGATGACATCTCTTTCTATCAAAATATCAAAAAAATTGAAAAAAAAGTAACGAAATCATAGAGCAAAGGATCTAGTACTTATTGGTGGTCCAACCTCTAGTGCTCTATGGAAATCTTGTACTCATTCATGGTAGTGAGAAGCTTGAGGAAACCAGTCCATGTTTTCAACATAGAGTCAAAATCACAAAAGACAAAAAACATAAATGACCTGATTTTAACTTGTTTGTCCTATTTGACCCCCCCTCCCTTACACTCTAACAACCCTTTTCTCACAAATCCCACATCTAATTCCATCAAATTATCCCATTATCCCAATCCATTATCCCTTATCATCTCTAACATCATGTAGGGTATGGATTTTTCATTCCCCCAGTGTCCAACTTAATCTCATGTTATAACTAAATCAGCCTAAGGTATTTTAGGACTATGTAGGCAACACCTAGTCCCAATTTTATCCTAGGGATAGTTCAACCACCATTCATCCCTCATCACTATTCCATCCTCGAACTAGTCACTTGACCATCCCATGATGTTTTAAAGTTATTAAACTTATGTAAATTAGCTCCTTATCATCAATCAATAACCCTTGTCTCTAATATCAATTTTCAAGCCTTCCCTAGCATATGTCTTTTATATAAGATTTATCATAGGCTTGAACCCATCCTATTTAAATTAATTTCATCATATCAATCAAATAATTTTGTAGACATGGGTCACTTGTCTAGAAACCATCATAATTGAGCTACTTTATCCCCTTGACAACTAAGGTATCTCAACTATATCCATTATTTGGGGTATCATAACCCCATATTCTTGTCTTAGTCTTATCCCACCCCTAGGAATTTTGTTTGTGTGACCATCTAGGTCAGTTCTCCTTGCATGCTCCCTCAAGGGGGCATCATATCGTACTAACTCATTTCTAACATTATTATGGTTCTTCTTTGAAACACCATTACTCCTCCCATCCTATACACTCATAATGCCCTTTTAAAGAGGGGGAAAATGTATGTACTAAAATCCACCACCTTTTTAATTACATTAATTTTTGCTAATTTAACCTATAACTAGATTTCTTAGCTAATTCAACTAACATCCCATTATCCCACATCCCATTTCCTACATCCTACAAACCTTACACAATCCCATAATTAATTAATCCCTTCATTAATTCCTTAACAAAACCTATTTACCCACTAACCTACTCCCCAAGGCACTTTCCAATTTAAAAATACAAAATATTCTACCTACCCATCTACCACCCTATCCCTAGCTATTCCTAAACGCCTAAACCATAATGGGAGATTTATAGAATTGGAGGATTCTAGAAATATCCTTCATTTTATCCCCATTTATCTAGAATTTTCTATTCTAAATATCTTTATGGAATTTGTTTCTATTCAAATTTTGCTTTTAATTTCAAAGAAGAGAAAATGAGAAACTTAAGAAGGAATGGTCAAGGCTTGATGTGTACCTGGATATAGTCTGCGCACCGTAATCCAGACGCTGTGGGTACTCCTCTTTGGCTGTGGTGGAATGACACCTGCAAAGAAAAGAAACTTGGACAAAAGAAGGCGTTAAATGGACAGATGGTGGGTTGTCAAGTGAAAGCTTGATCCCAGAAGTATGAAAACTTCCTTAAGGGATATAAACCCACTAATCAAAAAAGAAGTATGTCTGATAAATAGCAGAATATGAAAGACTAAAGTGATAAAAGATTGAAATGAAAAAGGGAAGCAAAGGCTTACTTGAAAGAAGCTGTCGAACTGATCACAGTTGCCAGCGTCAGTAATCCTATCGGCGTTGGTTGGTCAAGGTGCCGACGTTGGTTAATATGTCAACGTCGGTTGGGGTAGTGACCGGCGTCGGTTGGGGCAATTAGCTTGGACGGGGTCTGGGCAGGTCTGTGGTCTGTGGACAGAGTCTGGTCAGGGTTTTGGTCTGTGGACAAGGCCAAGGAAGGGTCTGGGTTTGTTAACAGTCTTGAGACAAAGTTTTGGGCTTGGTTGAATGGTCTGGGGTCTGGGTTTGAGAGTCTGGTTGAATGGGCAGAGTGTATGGTCCGATAGAGGACGGAGGAAACAGGGAGGTGGATAAGTCAAGATTCGGGTCTGGCTTGGTTAACAGTCTGGTCTAGGGAGATATTGTTTGAAAGCAATAACTAAAAAGAGAATAAAAACACAGACAATATACTTACCTGTGCCTTGTGGAAGGTGTGCTACTGATGATTCTTGTACCTAATGTTGATGTAGCTTGTGTGGAGAACCTGTTGCTGATGGAGAACCTGAAGCTGTTGCTGCACCTGAGGGAGAGAGTGAGAGGCTTGATTGAGAGATTTTGTAGATTGACGGATGGTTGAAGACTAAATATTGAAGGATTCATGCTTTTGCTTCCAGATATTTTCTAATTTTTGATTGTGATTGGGATGATCAAAGAGTCTGAAAAATTGGTTAAGTATAACTGACGTCGGCGATTTCGTCGGCGTCGACCGACACTTGACCGACGTCGGCGGGGTTAGAATGGGCAAAAAGAGCCACCAAGCCCATTTTTCATCTGCCAAGTGCACTATCCATTGGAGAATGTCGAGGGTTGGGCTAAATACGCATGAGAGTTTGTTAGGCGGTTAGAGAGAAGTAAGAATAGGTCTTGGGTGAGTCATAGGATGGGAATTAGTCCAAGGCGAGGTGTCCTAGGTGAGGTGTCATGGGTGATGTGTCCAAGGAGGGGGGGTTAATTCAAAATAAGTTTATTATTTTAAATTAGTAATTTTAGGAATGGGTTAGGAATGGACCAAGGGGGAAGGTGACCATGGGTTAGACACTATTTAGGTGTGTACATTTGCCCCTTTTTGTCTTGTTCATTACTCTAAGCGAACTGCAAGACAAAAATAGGTGAGAGTTGGTTGCTCCGATTATAGATGAGCTGTCCCCCCTCAAAGTAGGAGTCAAGAGAAGGGAACCTAGAATCAGGTGCTGATTTGACAGAGAGTGGATGAAAAGGGTGAAGATAGAGTGAGAACACTGCAAAAGCTGTGATTGTGCATACACCACATCACGAGGATGGTCGGGTCAAATTGTCACAGGTCAAGGGTCAAGGAGTGCCAAAATTGAAATAATCGATCTCCAGCATTTAGTCATCTGCTGATTGGGTTATTCAATTTAAGGTGAAGCTCCAATGGTCATCGTGTTCTAGGTATCCCAGGCTTAAGAAGTGCTCCCAAAAACAGGAAAAATTCACAAGTAGTGCAGATCAACTGGCTTGCGATCCTATACTTGTGAAGGTCAAAAGTGTGCGCATAATTTTGCTAACCAATCATGAGGTAGCATATATGCAAAAATAACCAAGGCAAAAATGCTTTGGAAGTAGTCATGGTTAGAGGAGATGGTCACGATCTCCAAGGTCTGATGGTCGATGGATGGAGGCAAAAGTGATCCAAGTGTGCCCCAGGAGGCCAAAATGACGTCTACTATGAGAGCTGGCTGTGTTGGGCATGATGTTGGTCATTTTGAAGAGGGATGAAGTTTTAAGGCCCCTGACGTCAGTTATAGAACTGATGTCGGTGGCCAAAAAAGGCTGACATTGGTAGAAATCAGTCGACATCAGTGGCCTAGGGCACGATTCTGTCGACATCAGCGGTCTGTCAAATTTGACAAAATTGGATTGGCAGCCCACCAAAAGTCATTTGTGACATTTGACCAAGAGAAAAAAGAGCTCTGGAGTGGATTTAGTGAAAGTGACCCAGAGCTGACTGAGGAGCTGTGTGAGGTGGCAGATAGGCATTCGTAGAGAGAAGAAGCGAGTTGGAGAGTGATTGGAGGCTGTAGAAGCATTTGTGGGCCCAATGAAGTGTGAGAGCAAAGAAACACAACGAAGATGGCAGAGGGGAGTAGAGGACCTGTGGGAGGTCCACCACCAGTGGCACCCATTGTGCCACCACGTCGACGATGCCGTGATGAGGTAGGAGGGTCTCTGAACCTTATTTGATTCATTTTTGTCTTGAATTTAGTTTTTAAAATTTTTGTTGTTTTAGGCAGAAATCGAGGGGGAGGGGTAGCTGGGAAGGTGGATGGGTAGTCTAGGAAAGATTAGGAGTCTTTTTAGAGGGTTTTGGGGGGTGTAGGGGTGTTTAGAGGGGAAGCCCTAATTTTTAGGGCTCGCCCGTTCGGCCCTAGGGCCGAACCAGTCACCGACATCGGCGATTTCACCAGCATCGGCTGACCAGCGACCGGCATCGGTATATAACCTGTCGATGTCGATCACTAAGTGATCGATGTCAGTTAGGTGAGTGCCATTGCCAGCACGCTAACTGATGTCGGTGGCTGCCTGGTCAGAAAGAGTGGTAAAAAATGGTCAAGACAAAAGGTTGAAGCTACTCCAAGGGCTTCCCAGGTGTCGGGTTAGGCATAGATGGTCAGAATGGTTAGTAAAATAGGAAGAATAAGAACAGTTTTAACACGAGATTGACTGTGGATGGATGCAGGTGAGGTAGACTCTGATGCTGTGGGATCACCTCCTGACCTTGCTGACGTAGATGTGTGGAGGCATGACGGTCGAGGAGTGGGCATAGATGAGTGTAGTAGGGCTAGGCGGGTTGAGACGCTACTACAGAGTGGTGAGGGATGTGAGCCTCATGGTGGCATTGATCGAGCGGTGGGACCATGCCACCAACACCTTCCACCTACCCACGGGTGAGATGACAGTCACAGTCAAGGATGTGTACTAGATTTTGCAGCTGTCGGTACATGGAGCTGACATCTATGCGTGCTTGAGAGAGGCGCATGACATACACATGGTGACACTATTTGGGGAGCACGTCATAGAGACAAGCTACCATTCAGCCAGTTTTGCCTACGAGCCTTTGTACATGGCGAATGAGGGTGCACATCAGCTGGCAATTCTGATGATGATCAGCATCACAGTCTATGCATTATCGGATGCAGAGGGAGGCAGGTTCCCGGTGGCCATGACTAGGGTTTTGATGGACATGTTGGAGTAGCAGACAGTGTTCACTTGGGTGCTTGTCTTTTTGGCCCAGGTATACAGAGAGTTATGGGGCATCAGTCGGTAGCGATGGTATAGCCTGTGTGTAGGCCACCTTCTACATTGTTGGGCATATGAGCACATTGTGGTTACCTGACCTCTCAGCCTCCCAGTGGTGATCCAAGCTGGTTTCAGGGTTAGATTCAGGCGATGGCATGAGATGATGGCACAGACACGGGTGGATGGAGTGGTCAGGGATATTGATCACTATCGAGGCATACTGGAGGGCTTGATTCTAGCAGATATCATCTAGAGACCATACTTGGTGTATCTAGTGTTCAGAGACCAGGGCGAGCAGATGGTTGGGACTCAGAACATGCGATGGGTCAGAGGCAGATGAGCCGGTGAGCTCGAGAGGATCCCAGTAGAGAGAGTGTGGTGCCAGTACAGGCTGCTACAGGATGTACCTCTCGCGTTCCCATAATACAGGTGGGATGATATAGAGGTGCTGCTCCCACTGCCAGAGGAGACAGATGGTCTAGATTTTGAGGAGTTTCTGGTAGGACCTGGGATAGCCGACCCAGGATGTACAGAGGCCTACACAGCATGGTGGGCAAGGCAGTACACAGGCATATAGGTGGGTCCCCAACTAGATCTATAGGCTGTCACGAGGGAGTGGGATACAACCCACGAGGAGAGGGACACTGCACGATAGGAGAGAGACGCGGCTCAGGCCCAGGTCACAGTTTTGTAGGGGCAGCTAGCCAGGGCTACAGGACAGCTGACTGAGATGACAGGTCGGGTGCCAGTGTTGATAGGGTAGGTCACACTGTTATAAGGACAGCTGGGTGTAGCCCAGGCACAGGCAGTGGCAGGTCAGAGCTTTGGAGGGCAGGGCCCATTACAGTAGCCATCATTTTCACAGGGTGTAAGACCATCGACATCAGTGCATCTAGGTCAGCCATAGCCATAGGGGTCTTTACAGGGCACAACAATAGGGCAGATGGGTCCACCACAGACTATATCGCTGGTTAGATACAGTGATGCATTGGATGAGATCGCTTATTATGAGAGGGCCATCAGGGGGTTCCCTCAGATACAGCGATACTCAGAGATGTGGGTAGAGCAGCGCTGACAGAGGTCTATGTCTCAAGCGATGGCTTCTGGGTCTCGCAGATGGCACAAATTAGAGGGAGGAGAGAATACAACATCTTCCTAGCCACCACCACCACCATAGCCACAGCCTTGAGGGCAGACCTAGAGATGTATTTTTAATGTATATACTGGCCTGCGAGCCGTTGATGTGAGATGTATGAGAGACAGAGACAGAGGCACAGAGTTGTGCGATTGTATAAAAGATTTATATATATATATATATATATATATATGATGATGATGATGGTTTTGGATCATTAATGTGTTATGGATGTTTAATGTTTAATGTATTCAACATTTTTGATTATGATGATGATGCATGTTTTGATATCATGTTTATGATTTATGATGATTAAATGTGATGATGATAATGTTATGGTATTGAGTATAATGATGATGATTAATATAATGATGCGTCGTGATAATGTAAATAATGAGAATGATCATGACTTTTAGATTAGATGATGATGCGTAAGGATTATATGATAGCGATATTTATGTTATGACTTGCAGATATATGATGTGAATTCTTAATTGTGTGATGATGATAATGTGTTTGTGATTAATGATTATGATATAAATGATGATTATGCTAAGGATTATGAAAATATGTGATTGGTTGTGATGTGATTGGCAGGTGACGAGAGAAGGAGATGGAAGAAAGTGACGAAGAGAATGGCCAAGCTAACCCCAGAAGACCCCATGTCAACTGAGTGCTGCCTACATAGCCCATGTCATTAGGGCCTCAGGCCAATGTAGTTCTCCCAAGAAGGGAGGAAAAAGAGTGAATTGGTTTATTTTGGTCATGATAAAGATATAGCATTTCCCATATGTCTGAGGGTACGTGCTTGAAATGACAAGGAGGAGTTGATGCTACAACATTTTCCAAATGGTGTAAGCTGTAACATTGGTCAGGGTTTTTCATCCCTAGCAACTATCCATATTCGTGATGGATGTATGCTAAAAATGAATTGAGGTCTATTTATGCTTTAGCAAGTATTGGTTTATGCTTAACACAAATTGTGTGGTTGAAAAGAGTTGGATTGAATATTTTTGACAAATGATGTGGTTGAATGTGACCAAAGTGTAGGCAGAAAGTAAAAGGCATAAGTGCCCTTTTATTGACAAGGACCAAAAAGACAACATAGACAGTGGTGGTTAGAACCAAGAGCCCCATTTATGCATTGCATCATTGACCATAGTTATGTTAGAGCGGTAATCGAATCACTTTTGACATTAAAATGAGCTCGAAGTCCCTTGAGTAGGTGATATGATAGGAGGAAAAGGGTAACCCATTTTTTAGAGTATGGAGAACTTTGCCCCTTTTTATAGGAGACCTTGAGACAACTACAAGTCAAGTCCATGACCCATTTTTTTTTTTTTAGAGAGCGGACTGATCAATGCGGGAAGTCCACATAAAGATGTCACTTGTTTGGTGGTCATTTGTGAAGCTGATCGATGCAGGAAGCTTCTAAGAAAGTGCTATTTGTAGCAAGATTTAGTCATAGCCATCCTTCAAGGGAGTGGTCTATACTTTGCTTTATATATTTTGAATAGCTGTCCTTCGAGGGAGCAGTCTATTAGTTACAGCAATGATAGTGTAGCTATCCTTCGAGGGAGTAGTCCGCTCTTTTTTTTTTTTGGTTTTGTGACCTTGGATATTTTGACATCTTGATTTAGTTTTGACAGAATATTGAGTCATGGACAAGACTTATAGAAGGTCAAAGGCTCCCTTTTATTAGGACAAAGCATCCGTACATCATAAAAGGGTTGTAGAGGATTTTGTTAAGGGAAAAAGGGTGAAATGGATTAAGGATTAAAAGGACAAGGATTGCTCAAGGGACGAGCTCAAGTTAAATGTCAAGTGGATGAGTACTTGACTAACAGTAGAATGGTCGTAGATGCAAAGCATTAAGGGGCTTGGGTTCTGGTCGGCCTTCAAGAGAAGACAGATGATAAGTCCCTGATCCATACTTGTGCGTGATGATATAAGGTCCGAGCCAATTAGGAGCAAATTTGCCTCATTTACTCTGTTCCATATTGGTCACATGTTGGTTCTCTTTGAGGACGAGGTCTCCAATATTGAAATCTCATTCTCTCAGAGTTTTATTATAGGCACGTTTGATGTGATTTTGATAGACATGGAGATGATTGAGGGCAGCGAGACGACGTTCGTCGAGTAACTCAAGTTGAGCTAATCGATCTTGACGAAAGTCATCATTAGAAAGAATGTCATGGAGTGAAATGTGAAGAGATGGGATTTGTACTTCGAGAGGTAAGACAACCTCTATTCTATACACTAGAGAGAAAGGGGTAGCACCCGTATAGGTTCGGATGCTAGTGCGGTAGGCCCACAAAGCGAAGGGTATTTGAACGTGCCAATCCCTTCCAGTGTCATTGACCACCTTCATGAGAATTTTAGTTAGGATTTTGTTAGAATCCTCGGCCTACCCATTTGCTTGTGGGTAGTAAGGTGAAGAAAAGCTAAGTTTGATACCAAATGAGTCGCAGAGTTTTTGGATGGTCTTGTTTTTAAATGACTTGCCATTATCGGTGATGATTTTGTGAGGTACACCGAAACAACAGATGATGTGGGTGTTGATGAAGTCGACAATCTTGTCGGCTTTTGTGGAGACAAGAGGAATAACTTCCACCCATTTAGTGAAATACACAGTGGCAGTGATGATGGACTGATGACGAAGAGATGAATGAGGGTTAATCTCGCCGATGAGATTTAAGCCCCATTGTGAAAAAGGCTAGAAATCCTGAGCGACTTGTAAGGCGTGACTGGGGAGATGAAGCAAGTTAGCATGCTACTGACATTTGATGCAACACCGAACATAATCACTACAGTCTTGATGAAGAGTGGGCCAATAATAACCCAGGCGAAGGATGTGCTTGGCAACCGAGTTACCACTGAAGTGCCCACCACAAATCCCATCATGGGCTTGTTTAACAGCAAGAGAACCTTCAGTGGAGTTTAAACAATGAAGAAGAAGGCCGTCAAAACCTCTTTTATAGAGAAGGCCCCCTAGCATGGTATAGCGAGCGGTGCGCTTGATGAAATCCTGCCGCACATTGCTAGAGAGGTTTGGAGGAATGAGAGAATGAGCCAAGTAGTCCTCAAGTTGTTTATACCATACATCTTGTGGACTAGAGTCTATGGTGTGGATGAGATTGATGTCAGTGGAAATGTATGAAGGCAATGGCAGATGATGTACCATGACATAAATTCTTGATGAAGATGATGATGAAGAAGGAATATGAGAGGCGAGGGAAGCCATGGTGTCAGCAAACTTATTCATAGATCGAGGAACAGTCTGTAATAAGTGATGGTTGAAAGATGCTAGAAGAGTGTCAACACGGTGCTTGTACCTTTGTAAAATTTCATTTTTACAAAGATATGAACCATTGATTTGATTAATGACAAGTTGTGAGTCACCGAAGATGCTAATGGTCTTGATGTTTAAAGAAAGGGCAGTTTGAAGTCCCAAAATTAAGGCTTCGTATTCGGCCATATTATTGGTACATTCAAAGTTGAGTTTGAAAGATAGGGGCATGGGTTCACTTGCATGTGGAATGAGGATGACCCCCACACCCCCACCGTGTTGACATTTAGAGCCATCGAAGAACATCTTCATTTGGTAGAGTGTGTCATCAGTCGAGAGAGTAGCGATAGATTCATCAGGAAACTCACACTAAGAAGGTTGATTGTTGGGAAGAGGGGCATCCGCTAGTTGGTCAATGATTGTTTGCCCTTTAATAGATTTTTGCTGGACAAATTCTAAGTCAAATTCAGCAAGAAGCATGAGCCAACGAGCCATACGCTGGTTTTGATATGGTTTAGAATGCATGTATTTGAGAGGATCAGTGTGGGTGACGACAAAGGTTTTGTGATTAAGAAGATAGTGACAGAGCTTGGTAGTGGCAAAGACTAATGCCAAATAGAGTTTCTCGATATGAGTATACCGAGTTTCATAGTCGACAAGTGTTCGGCTTATGTAATAGACTGCTTGCTCACGGTGTTGCTCGTGTCGATGCACGATCATGGTACCTAACAAATGATTGGTTGCTGAGATGTAGAGATAGAAGGGTTGGTCGTCTTTCAGTGGAATAAGGACTGGTGCAGAAACCAAATAGCGTTTGAGGGCGTTAAAAGCCTCTTGGCAATATTTATCCCATTTAAAGGAGATGTCCTTCTTGAGGAGGTGATGAAAGGGTTGAAAACGATCAAAAAGCTGCGAAATGAAACGACGGATGGATTGGAGCTTTCCTTATAGACTGTGAAGTTGCTTGAGATTAGTTGGAGGTGGCATTTTGAGGATAGCGTGAATTTTGGCAGGATCTATCTCGATGCCATGAAAAGAGACAATGAATCCCAAGAGCTTTCCTGAGAGGACCCCAAAGACACATTTCTTGGGGTTAAAATGGACTTGGTACTGAAGAAGGTGAGAGAAGATGATTTTGAGGATAGTCAAATGGTCGCGACGAAGCTTAGACTTGCCAAGCAGGTCATCAACATAGTCCTCCATGATTTTATGGAGGAGATCGTGAAAGATGTAGGTCATGGCATGCTGATATGTGGCACCTGCATTTTTTAGACCAAAAGGCATGACTCGATAGCAGAAAGTTCCCCATGGTGTAATGAAGGTAGTTTTGTGCTGATCTTCTAGTGTAATCAGGATTTGGTTATATCCTGAGAATCCATCCATGAGTGATAACATCTCATGGCCAGCTGTAAGATCAATAAGTTGGTCAATGTTTGGAAGAGGAAAGTCATCTTTGGGACAAGCTAGGTTGAGGTCACGATAGTTTGTGCAGATCTGAATCCCCCTAGTTGCCTTGGTGATAAGAACAATGTTAGAGACCCACTATAGATAATCGATGGGTTAGATGAAGGAGACTGAAAGAAGGTGCTGAAGATCTTCTTTGACAAGAAGTGCAACATGAGTATGCATTTTGCAAAGCTTTTGCCTAACAGGCTTAGCCTCTGGGTTTGTGACAATGTTATGAGTGGCAATGTTAGGGTCGATGCCAGGCATGTCGGCGTAGGTCCAGGCAAAGGCTTTGCGGTTGTCTGAGAGAAATGTGGTATAGTCGATCTGCTCTTGAGTGTCTAAAGATTGACCAATATTTAAGACTTGAGGAACATCAGAAGATGAAAGGTTAATGTCAATGGTTGATTCATTTAACATACCCTGTGTTTCAGAAGGGAGGGAGCACTGAATGAAAGAATCATCGGCTCCCATATAGGTAAGAATGGCATCGTCATCTATGCAATGGACTGTGTTGATCGTTGCCGATTCATCGTCTATCATACTAGGATAAACGAGAGGGAGAGACTTGGGAACTCTGTTGAGTTGATAGGTTAGGGGTTCCAAGCGGATGGTGTTTATGCAAAAAAAAACTAGGAGGGATGGAAACCACCTACTCCATAGGTGAAGATGGAAGAATAGGCGAGTCTGGAAGAAATTGGTCGATGGTTGGTTTGGGGCAAAGGTTTGTAGAAGCCTCAGTGGATTCTTGAAAACCCAGTCCATACCGTTTCTTGGCATTATCGTCATTGGGTGTTTCGATAGGCTGATGGGAGCCTTGTTCGTAACGTCGAAAGCCAAAACCCTTCCATGCACACCTATAAAGGTAGGTATGTGCAAAGGTGGGGTTGCCAAGAAAGGAGAAATCAGATGTGAATATTTGAGGCGAGGATGAAGGATTTGATTCAGTAGGAGCTTGATCCAGCCCCCCATAGACGAGATTAGTTTGAAGGCTAGGAGGACCATAAAGAATGACCATTCTGATCTGACAATCATAGCTTGGGTTTTGATGAAGCTATCCATACTCTTGAGGAGTCTGGAACATGTCTAGGGTAAGTAGGCGATATTCCCCCAGTGAAAGTCTTTGGAAGATATCGTCCATGGGGTCTTTAGTTGTTAATTGAGAAGATGATGTGGTGGCAACCGCTGTTTGTGTACTAGTTGATGCTTCTGCAGATGGAGACAATGTTTGGGTTGATGCCTTGAGCGGGATAAGGATGTCATTGGGGTGATAGGTTGTGTTACAAGTCTTAAAAGGAGATGGGTTGGCAGGAATGACATGGACTTGTTTGTCTTGTTCAAATTTGACACAACGGTGAAGTGTTGAAGGGACACAAGACATGGCGCAGATCCAAGGTCATCCTAATAGCATATTATATTTGAATTCTCCTTCAATGATGTAGAAGAGCTCTGGGATTATGCGTGGACCAATGCGGATATGGAGGACAATAGTGCCAATAGTGTTAGCAGTGGTGTCATTAAAGGATCTAAGGATTGCATCGGTTTTCGATACGCAATTCTTGGGAAGAGCCAATTGATCAAAGGCATGGGTGGAAATGATATTAATGCTGGTGCCCCCATCGATCATAACTCATTTAATATGGGTTCGATCAACGTAGGCTGTGATGAAAAGGGTGGCGTCTTGATCTTCCAAGGTAGAGGTCAGAATTTTAGAATTACTGAAAGTGATGGAGGCGACGGGGGAAAAAGAATGGACTAAGGCAACAAGTGGTTGAGGGTCTTCAGGTTGGACCTTAGCTGCCTACAGGGCTTTGATTAGAGCCTGGCGATGCTGGGGGGAGCTTTGGATAAGGTCATATAGGGTCATCTTCACAGGCGTTTGGTGAAGTTGTTTTATCATAGATTCTTTGATTGCCTCTAAAGAAGGGGGTTGGGACGCACCTAAGATGGAAATCTTGGGTTTCGGTGGTTGAGGTGCCTGAACAAAAGGATAGGTCCAAGGAATAGCAAATTTTTCTTTCACCTTGTCCTTTTGTGACCTAGTGGTTATATGGATAGCATTGATTTCAAAGATAGGAGGTGAAGAAGGGGTTATGGCCTGTTGGTGAGATGTTGATGTGGTTGAAGAGGTTGGATTGGAAGGTGTCGAGGGTTGGTCAAGAGTGTCCTCAAGGAGAAGAGTGTCTTTCTCCATATAGCGGTGAATGACTGCCTTGAGGGCACAGCAAGTCTTGATATCGTGTCCTGGCATGCGATGGTATAAACAAATCTTTGTATCATCGAACCAAGAAGGTTTTGACCTGAGGGGTTAGAATGGCTTGATAGAAGGAAGGGTAATGCTAAAAGTCTACAAAAGTTGGCATAATATCACCGCATATGAACCTACTAAGGGGTTCGTGCTTGTTGATGCATGACGCGCTGGTGACTTTTGTTTGGGGGATGCTGAAGAAGGTTTCTGTACCACCTTTTGGTTTGATGGTGTGGTGACAGGTGAAGACGGCACTTTCTTTGTGAGAGGTGTCAAATTTTTGAGAGGGGGTTGACTTGTGGTTGGCAAAGGAAGTAATGGAGGTAATTTGTTTTGGTTAAGGGTCAGAGTAGGAAGCACGCCAATTAGGGTAGAAGGATGAGGACCTAAGATGGAGGGCAAAGTTGACGGTGGAGGAGGGGTTCGCTTCTGTGGTCTGGTAGTCTTCTTCGACTTGGTTGGAAGACTAATTTTGGTCAAGGTTTGGTCTAAGTCCACCTTCACTTACAGGTGAGTGAGGGTAGAGAAAGGGTGAATGCCAAGTGACTTGATTGGTTTAGATTGGGTAGATCAGATTTAGAAGTGAGGGTTTGGTCTTTATTTGGAGTCTTGGGCGATTCTGCCTTGGGGGGATTGGCAGCATGAGACGAGAGGGCACGGGAATGTTGAAGAACTTTAAGATGTTCCCACAATCCCCGATGCTCCACTTTTCTTGAAGGGAGAAGTTCTAATTTCTCCACTAGTTAGGAAAATGGTTAAGAGGATGTTGAATGAGGTTTGGATTCTTGAGAAGATGTGTTAGGTGTGGCAGTAGTTTCGGACTCAAGGTGTGTGGGAGTTATAACTAGATTGTCATTGGTTGAGGAAGATGGAGAGTCAGGGTCTTCTCTTGGTGGAGAAGGAATTGGAGAGTGTGACTCCTCAAGCGGGTAAAGGGCAGGGATTATGGTGCCCTCCACTTGCAGTCGAGGAGTAGGTAAGGTCAGGTCCTCCATAGGTAGAAGAAAGTAAGATGGTGAGACCGGTGGTGCCGGTAAGGTTGAGGCGTCCTCCAAGATGAGAGAGGTTGATGGAGAACTAATTGGGGAAAGGGGTTTGTCCACACGTGATGGACTGGTAGATGGGTTAACCTCTTGAGATTGGTTGGGGATGAAGGGTGAGACCGTATTGACCGTTCGAATGTCATGTTCGTGTGTGTTGTCAATCAAGGTCTGGACATTATTTTGGGTTGGTGGATGATTGGGGAATGGTTGCTTGAAAATATCGATGCCCTGATTTGGAGGTGCATTGGGATTATCTAGAACGAGCTCTCCCTTTTCAAGCATGTCTTGGATTATGTTTTTAAAGGTTTTACAATTTCTTGTGTCATGACCTTTGACACAATGGAAATTGCAGAAGTCATTTTCCCTATACCACGCAGGGATGGCACGTGAGGGATCAAATTGTGGCGGTGGTCAAATCTAGGGAAGGTTGAGAATCCCCTGTTTAACAAGTTTTTCCAATATAGACGGGTAAGATTCTCCAAGAGGAGTATACTGTCTTTGTACGTATCTCTACTGGAATTGACAGGTGGTGCTCTGAGATGTGGATGGCTCAGGTTGATTGGATGAAGAGGATGAAGGTCTAACGACCACAGCGTTAACTAAAGCTTTAGACTTAAGATTTGATGATGAAGGTTTAGAAGAAGAAGAGTCATTAGTTTTAGAGTTAGAGTTCTTGCTCTACAACTTGACTTTATTCTCCTCGATGGCACGTAATTCAAGTTTATGGGCCATCGTGAAGGCTTCATCGAAGGTACGAAAGGTCTGAACCCTTAAAGTGGAAGAAATATGTTTGGCGCAAGCTCGGGAGAATAGTTTAATAAGTTCAGTTTGAGGTAAGGAAAAGGAGAGTTGATTGATGAGGCCTCTGCAGCGAGCAACGAAGTCAGCTATTGATTCATCCTCGAATTGGTAGATAGTGTAAAGGTCCGTGATCGAGACCTTCTTGGTGATGTTAATGGAGAAGTGATCAAGAAAGAGCTGAGCTAGCTGTGTAAATGTGAAGAGGGAATGGCTGGCAATAGAGCTGTACTAGTCAAGCGCAGCACCAGAAAGGGACATAGGAAATGTGCACAAGAACAATGCATCATCATGGGCAATAAGGTAATAGGCGTGTCTGAATGCTCGTAAGTGTTGTTGTGGGTCTTCCTTGCTTTGAAAGCGAGAAAATTTGGGAAGCTCCCACTGGTTGGGGTATGGTCTAATCAGAATGGAAGGATGAATAAGCTCATTGCAAATTTGCTTGTATGAGAGAGCATTGCGTGAGCCAAAAATGGAGGTCTCTAAGCTAGACATCTTATCCATCAGCATTTTGATGATATCTATTGACGGATTGGTGGGTGGAGTGCCCCCTAGATTATAAGGCACTTGAAAGATATTGGGAGGGGCGTATGATGTGGTTGGTTGCGTAGGTGCAACATATGGGTAGCTGGTTATGGGAGCAAAATTTGGGGCCAAGGGCACTTGTGTTATGGGGTTGGTTGGCACAAGTTGGATAGGGGCCGTCAAGGATGGTTGAGGAGTGGCTACGCTTGTTGACGGGTAAACGGTTAGTCTTGTTTTGATAGGTGCAAGAGTAGGGGGGATAGAGACTAGTAGGTTTTGGAAAGGTGTGGGGTTTGGTTGAGTGATTTGAGGTTGAGGGAGTATCGGAACCCCCATGGAGGTAGGTTTAGAAGGAGTGGCCACATTTTGAAGGTAAGACACGGTTGGGTTATTGGTAGAGGTGTTGTCTAGTGGCTAAATTGTAGGGGCTGTTGATGTGATTCTTGTGTCAACTAAGGAAGTCGGCATCCCATAGATTGGGTTGCCTAGGGAGTCTTGCGTTTGGCTATTCACGAGATAGTGTTGTAAGGCTTTGACGTTAAGGTCCAAGAATCATGCAAAATCTTGGTCCCCTTCTGGGACGATAGGAGTTTGAGGCGGGGTTGGGCGAGTAGGAGTTCTTTCAGTCTCCAAGTTGAACTCCATTTTAGGACTGGTTATAGATGGTGAAGGTGGAAGCGGTTGTTGACTAGCGTGGTCAAGAAGGGCCTTGGTTTGACTGTGTGTCAAAACCATTCAAGGCAAGAAAGGATCAGGTTTAAGAAAACTGTGTTTTGTCAGTCTCTTAAAAACTAGAATGGATGTTTAGATAGCTAGAAAGTTGGATTTTAAGCTTGCTATTTTTGGAAAAAAGAAAAAGGATAGAGACCGACGTCGATATAAAAATTGATGTCGGTTAAGAATACTGTCGACGTTGGTCAGATGACTGATGCCAGTACAGAAAAGTTGCCAACGTCGATTACAGAACCGATGTCAGTTACTGTGTTTTCTAGAAATTCAGAAAAAAGTTTTTGGAAATGAAGAAGACGTCCTTACTAGCTCAAAAAAGATAGATAAAAATAGAAAATAAGATGATGACAGACAGATCCTAATGTTAAATCCCTAGAAACAATTTTATTAAGATCGTGTGGCTTATGCCTTAATGTGATGTTTGAGGAAGTTGGCTATTAGGAGGGTCCTAGAATAGGTAATCTAAAGATGGTTTCAGGTATGTTAAGGCACTCAAAAATCTGTATTAGGTTTCGTACAGGCCTGGTGCTAAGGAGCAAGCTCCCCTCACTTCACGATTCCAGTGGTTAGCTAGTTTTGCTTAGCCAAAATATACTTTCCCTATAGTTTAGACTCTGCCAGAGAACAGAGTTGGCTTTCCCCTTGGTGGTGAAATCCAAGTAGGATTGTCGGGATAGGTAAGGTATCTGCTGGGTGATGAAATCCTAGTCGGGCCTTGTCTCAAGTGAGTTTGATGTTTAATTGAGTGCACGTGGTCTGGTTGTGTAACATCAAGTGATCTATGATTTATTCAATATGCGTTTTACTAATTACTAAGTGTGGACTAAGAGAATGCAAGAAAGCAAGAAATGGAATGCAGTATATTTTAAAGCCCCAAATCGAAATATTAAATTGGAATGAAAACAAGTTGGAGAAAGGGTTGAAGAAAATGATTTTTTGACTAGTCTAGAAATGCAAGAAAAAGAAAGAAAAAGTTCTTTTTATTTCCTGCTTATGATGTTTCTTAGAAAAGAAGAAAGAGGTGAAGAGGAAGAAGCCTAATGCACCTAAATGAACAAAGAAGAAAGGGAACCCAAGGAAGGCCCTAAAGGGGTCCCACTGGGTGTGCCAGAATGTTTCTATTCAAATTTTGCTTTTAATTTCAAAGAAGAGAAAATGAGAAACTTAAGAAGGAATGGTCAAGGCTTGATGTGTACCTGGATATAGTCTGCACACTATAATCCAGACGCTGTGGGTACTCCTCTTTGGCTGTGGAGGAATGACACCTGCAAAGAAAAGAAACTTGGACAAAAGAAGGCGTTAAATGGACAGATGGTGGGTTGTCGAGTGAAAGCTTGATCCCAGAAGTATGAAAACTTCCTTAAGGGATATAAACCCACTAATCAAAAAAGAAGTATTTCTGATAAATAGGAGAATATGAAAGACTAAAGTGATAAAAGATTGAAATGAAAAAGAGAAGCAAAGGCTTACTTGAAAGAAGCTGTCGAACTGATCATAGTCACCGGCGTCGGTAATCCTACTGGCGTCGGTTAATATGCCGATGTCGGTTGGGGTAGTGACCGGCATCGGTTGGGGCAGTTAGCTTGGATGGGGTCTGGGCAGGTCTATGGTCTGTGGACAGAGTCTGGTCAGGGTTTTGGTCGGTGGACAAGGCCAAGGAAGGGTCTGGGTATGTTAACAGTCTTGAGACAAAGTTTTGGGCTTGGTTGAATGGTCTGGGTCTGGGTTTGTTAACAGTCTTGAGACAAAGTTTTGGGCTTGGTTGAATGGTCTGGGGTCTGGGTCTGAGAGTCTGGTTGAATGGGCAGAGTGTATGGTCTGATAGAGGATGAAGGAAACAGGGAGGTGGATAAGTCAAGATTCGGGTCTGGCTTGGTTAACAGTCTGGTCTAGGGAGATATTGTTTGAAAGCAATAACTGAAAAGAGAATAAAAACATAGACAATATACTTACCTATGCCTTGTGGAAGGTGTGCTATTGATGATTCCCATACCTGCTATTGATGTAGCCTATGTGGAGAACCTGTTGCTGATGGAGAACCTGAAGCTGTTACTGCACCTGAGGGAGAGAGTGAGAGGCTTGACTGAGAGATTTTGCAGATTGACGGATGGACGA